>VXAZ01007505.1:1617056-1629794 GCA_013399875.1 Gymnorhina tibicen
CCCATGGGCTGCAGGGGCACAGCTGCTTCACCATGGTCTCTTCACCACGGCCTGCAGAGGAACCTCGGCTCCGGCGCCTGGAGCACCTCCTCCCCCTCCTTCTCCACTGACCTTGGTGTCACCATGTTGTTTTCCCTCACATGTTTTCCCTCCCTTCACCTCCTCCTCTTCTCTGACTAGAAGCAAAAAAACCCGTGATTTTGTTTTGATTTTCTTCTTAAATATGTCATCACAGAGGTGTTACCAGCCTCTCTCACTGGCCCAGTTCTGGCCAGCAGCATGTCCATCTCCAGAGCCATCAGCCACTGGCTCTGCCGGACATGGTGGAAGCTCCCAGCAGCTTCTCACAGGAGCCACCTTTGTGGCCCCCCTGCTACCCAAAACCAGGCCATGCCAAACTATTTTATTGTTTATTTTTCTGAGCTCAGATGAAATTAATAATTTAACCATGAGGTTAAAGCACCATGAGCTCGTCAAATAACTATTGTAATAATACTGTCAGGGAGGGTAAACTAGTCTTCAGATAAGCTATCACCTATGGTGGGTGCTACTTTCTTCAGCTCAGAAAAGAAGTTAGGACAATGAAAAATTTTAGAAAATGGAATGAAATCGTGTTTATACACACTTTTATTATAAAGTATCCTCTTTTACTCCTTAAGGAGATTGTCTTTTTGAGCTTTTCTACTAAAAGAAGGTGAGAAGATCCAGTGTTAATGGCACCCAACATTGTTTCTCTAACTTCCTAATATACAGGGAATCCCCACTCAGTTTCAGAACATTTATTTAAAATACTAAAGTAGTGGTAGACTCCCTGAGTTGCTGTATCAAAGAAAAAAAATTGTGTAAGTATACAACATACTTTTGACAACTGGCCAAGCAGAGTTCATATAATTAATCTTCTGCCTGTGTTTAGGCTAATTTGAGTGCATTGGCCCATAGCTTCCCTACTAGGGTATGAAAGTGTAAAGAAGTTCTGGTTTTGTTGTCCTTTCTGGGGGGAACAGAAAAATCACAGATTTTGTTCCAGTGTAATGTTGGATCCACGTTTTTCCTTTGTAAACACTCAATCAGATCAAGTGCATAGCAACAAAAAGATTTTGAAAAGAGTTTCTTTTCAAAAGTTCAAAGCTTCAGATAGTTGACTTTTATAACAGGCTAAAGCTGCACTTCATAAAAGGTTTTAAGTACGTGAGAACTCTCAACTAAGTCAGAGGGTTTATATATATAGCTGCAACTGCATCTTGTTCAAGATTTTAACCATGTAAGGCTTAAGTTGCAATCCAGTGCTAGAATCGAGATGCATAGTCATAATTTAAATACATCAGCCTTCCAAATTTGCAACCAAACACCTATGAAAGTCTTATTTCCACAATGTACGTTAGGATAATTCTAGCAGAGCCTAATGACAAGCAATGTCTGAGGTAAGCATTATTACCCTACTGGGTGAGAAGCTACAAATCACTGCTTTATACAAGAGCAGTATGTCCCTACACAATGCCACTGCAAGGTTTCCAACCAGGAGGAATTAAGATATATTAGTTCTTGTATAAACAAGATGTTGTTTAATCAGACATTTCCAGCTTCTGCTGGATATTTGTGTTGTACTGCATGTGGTTTTTTATGTATAGTACAAATCCCAAGCTAGTCTGTTGCACAGGGCACAGCAGAATAACTGAATCATCTTGTGTTTGTGTGTAGCTACAGCTTCCCCTGAGTTCCCAGCAGTGTTTGGGGCACGGATGTTTGTTGAAGCATTCTGTTTGGAGCACATGAAGTTGAGACAAGTTTGTAAATGAAAGGTTTAATCTTCTCATCTAGCTGTTGTTAAATTTTTGCCCCCCAGAATGGCTACAGTATAAGGATATATTCCATAAGTGAAGGGACTATTGTCATTCAGGATGGAGGTTCTGAATTAGACAAGCAGGAAAGTTATTAGGAGCAGGATGGTTTCACATGGGAAAGCCTGCAGCTGTTGTCTGACTTTTGCTGTTACACTTTTTCTAAAGGAAAACCTGAGGGCTTCTGGAGAAAAAAAGAGGTGATTAAGTATTGGGTTTTGGATTGGATGAAAGACAAAGGATGCGTATGCAGCCTACTGAGGCTACAGTGTAAATAAACACTGTTGCTTCAAGGTATAGGGACTGGTGAATATAAATGGAAGAGTACTGTGGAAAATAGAACAGTACTCTGACAGGATATGGTACAGAAGATTGGGAGCCTTAGAAATGGCTTAGTTAAGAGGTTATCAAGTAGTGGCTTTAATCTTGACTAAAAATACTAAAAATAGCCATCCAATCAATCTAGTCTTCAATTTTCTATTTACAGTTTAATATCTGATAGTCCTTGGTTTGGGAATGATGTTTTCAGGGCTGGTACTGGAAGCTAGCTCTGTGTAGTCTGTGCATTACCTTGTATTGATTGCAGTCCTTCCAGAAACAGGGAAAAAAGTACTAGCAAAAAGATAAGCCCTTTAGGAAGAGCACCAGCCTCACCACTTCCTGTGATCTATTCTCCATGTAGGCATTTTGGCACCCACAGCTGTCACGTTAGAGATGGAAGAGGATACATTCCTTGCTATTGCTTACCCGTATTTGATTATGGATGTGCTGCTCAGGATTTTTTTACCTTTCTAAACCTGCTGATGCTGTCTGCTTTCAAAACCTCCTCTGGTTTTGAAACCTCCACATTCCAGAAATTTACTACAATTTGAAAAGAAATATGACTTTCATTCTTACATTCTGTATAAAGGAATATTATTTTACCTGTTTGAAATGGAACTCCTACTGTTTTTATCACTCTCTATTCATGCACTGAGGAATTTAGTCAATTTCATTTTGTATTTGTCCTAGCCACTGACACCATGAGTTTTGTAAACTTTGATCATATCTCTTGTCCATCTGCTTTCCAAATTGAAGAGCCAGAATCTTTAATCGCTCTTTGTAACATAGCTGTTTTACTGCTTTTAGCACATCAGCTGATCTCTAACATTGCTGTGTCCTCCTTGACTTGCAAAGACCAGAACAACACACTCCATTCAGGATATGGACACCTCTTGGTTTTATACGACACAAAAATGGTACATTTGTCTTGGTCCCAATATTCTTCCAAATATCTTGTTGACTTTTGTGGCTGTCATTGCATACAGATCTCATGATTTCAGCGAACTGTTGGTGATCCCAATGGCTCTTTCCTGAACTGCAACTGCTCCTTCTGTATTCAGCATTGCATAAACATGGCTTAGTTTATTTTTCCCTAGATATAGTATTGTCTTATGTTACCATACAATGAAGATTATCTAACACATCTTTCGCAATATCTTCATAGACAAACTCAGGAACTGTGGACAGTGAGATGGGAACTGACTGAATGGCAGTTCCCAGAGTGTCATGATCAAGGATATGATCATGAACAAGGAGTAGTTACGGGCCTGTCACTAATGGTGACCCCCAAGATTCAATACTGGACCCAGAACTGTTTAACGTATTCATCAGTGACTTAGATGAAGGGGCAGATGCCTCCTCAACAAGGTTGCTGATGACACAAAGCTGGGAGGAGTGGCCGATACCCCAGAGTGGTGTGCAGCCCTTCAGGAGGGCCTTGACAGGCTGGAGGGATGGGCAGAGAAGAACCGTCTGAAATTCAACAGAGGCAAGTGCAGGGTTGTGCACCTGGGGAAGAATAAAGTGATGTACCAGCAGAGGCTGGGGGCTGACGTGCTGGAAAGCAGAGCTGTGGAGAAGGAACTGGGGGTCCTGGTGGACAACAAGCTGTCCATGAGCCAGCCAGTTAAATACTGCCTCAAGGAGCACCCAGTCCTATTCTGTGATTACAGCGTGCTTCACACAGCAGGGAGTCAGATTCTTGTCTGGACTGCAGACACTCTTTTAATGGTAGTAAGTATTTAGGAAGATGACTTGCAGCATTAAAGTATGGCTATAATTCTCAGGCTGTAGGATCTTGCTGTTCACTTACAGCATATCTTTTGTGTTTCAGTGTAGTGGCTTGACTGTACCACATGTAAACATGCCAACTCTGTTTTAAAACTAGCTTGCCTGGGAACAGACAGCCGTTTAGTCATGATAATTGGGGCTTTCTATGCTCAGCTGGCACCTTATGTGTGCCTTTCATAGCTCTTGCAGCTGAATCCTTTGGTACCTGAGCCTGTCTAGACCAAAATTTCTAGAAAAAGGTGTAGAGTAACTACTAGAAAAACAAAATTCAGGTTTGCAATAATATATTTTTGCCTGTTCTTTAACTCTGTGGAGGCTATTTTCGTTCCTATTGCATCTCAAAAAGGCTTTTATCATATGCTTGATACATAATTGAGAGCACTAAAGGCAATGGCTGCAATGCATATAATAGCTAACCCAGTATTATGTGCTGGGGCATTAAAGTGCAAGAATATCTAGCAGTAACAGTTACAGAAGACAAGTAGTCTTTGTTTTTGGATGGTAGTTGCAGTAAAAAAATATAAGGGAAATGTTCCTGAAATAAAAGTTTTATTAGTTTTACCAGCACTCCGCATTTAAATACTATAAGTGATAAATCTGAAAAAGACCTACTGTTTTTTCTGTTAAGCTGTTATGACTCCCTTCATCTTTTGACAATGTAACGGTTTGCAGACAGAATACTAAAGACAACTGTGGATCATTGCTAATTCTGTTAACTGGATGATTAAAATGACAAGAACATCTGCAAACAACTGTTGCTAGTATTATTGCTGTGCCTGAAAGCTCCGCAGTTGCTAAAGATCTGACAGTGTTTCCATTACTAAATCTCATTGTGATCCTCCTTGGGTTTAAACCTGGAAATCATATTGTCTGTCCAAAAGACAGTTTATGGACAACATTTGGAATTAGCCATATTTTAGTTACAGAAAAGTGAGAGAGCCACAAACACTTGATATTTTGTAAGATGCATTTTATGTTCTAGAAGGTTTTTAATGCTCCTAAAATTATTCAAGTCTTAACTTTTTAATGAATATCATGCATACTTGGTTATTCTGAATAACAGGAAGATGTGACCATTTGAAATGACAAAATATGTGAAGCATGTGGACATAGATTCTGCAGATATTTACACCTGTACTTAATTTCTTAAACATGAATACACCCTCCCTGTTGATTTAGTGAAGCTGTTCAAGTGCAAAAATTTAAATGAACATGCAGATATTTTTTGGTGGTCAAGAAATTGCTCTGTTGCTCCTGCAGAACTTTATTTTAATCTCTCTGGAAGCCAAACTGTCTGCTAAGAATCATGCTTAATAGAGTCTGATTGCACACACTGATTAACCTCAGTAAGACCCTGATTTCACTATCTAGATAACACAGATAATATCACTGTTTTTTCTTTCATAGCCTATGCATACAAGACGTAGAATTTCACTAGCCATTTCTCACCCAGCAAGGCTGGATGCAAGTGACACAGGAGAGAGTCTGTGGTGGTCCCTCTGGGATTTCCTGCCAAAGTCCCATCAGCAGGGCTACAAGGAAGTCTCAGCAGTGAGAAATGTGGGCTGGCTAAATGTAGGTCCAAATTCTCTCAAAGCTGAATATAAATCTTAACCTCTTTCTTCATTTTCAAATTAGCAATTACTAGATGTAGTTTGAAAAGTTAGTTGTCTTGGGTTCTTGATATTCCAGCTGATAACCGTGGACTTTTTCAGCACAGTAATTTTTCTTCACAAGAAAATGCTACTGAGAATTCTGTAAGCTGTATCATTGCAGAAGTTCAGAAGGAGGGTGATGTGTTTTATCAAATCATGGAATGTATTTAAAAATACATTTTTGAAGTGCAATTAACTTTGAATATGTCCATTTGTGGAAAGTGTTCTTGCTCAGAAGATCTTTAGTTTATGATGATGCATATGCCCTACAAAAAGCCAGTGCAGAAGCCTATAAACAAACTGGTGTCCTTTTTTTTTTGAATTACAGATTTGTATTTAATGGACTTTCCAGCATAAAGGAATATGAATATTCTTTTGATACTTTTCGGAACTGTCAGTTTACCAAAGACATTTTTTGGATGTATATGGAAATATTGGGCTTCCTTTTTTCTTTGGAGAAAACAGGCCAAGAGCATTCTCATTGGTTTTACTAATCTAGTTGTGAAATGCTAGTCATCTAACTTAAAAGAACATATTTCCAGAGATTCCTAGCACATGAGCCAAAATAAGACTATAAAAGAGAAAAGATAATAATTTTTCCATTTCATTATTGACACTATGCAATACAACATAGGTTTTTTCATAATTGTTTTGATCTAAATTGTCACATTCAGAGTCAAAGTATATCCTAATAAGCAACCCCAATATAAATGTTTGAATTGTACTATAAAGCACTTTGTGTTAATAATAGGAGATATAAATCTCTTACCAATTTAAATTTGTGTGCAATTCTGCTGCAGATTTATTTTAAAAGTGAGGATTTAAATGGAGGACAATTTGCATCCAGTTCAAATGATAGCTGAGTGCAGCTGATATATACAGAAAATATATAAAAACTATTGTTCTAGTCTTGTCAACACATTGACTTAATCCATAAGAGAGTGAAAAAATGTTTACTATATGGTTTTGAGTTACTAATTCAATTTTATTTGTCATAGTTGCAATATTCAGGCAACTGACCCTCATGCTTTTCTGAAATATAAGCAGCCATTAATATTTTCTCATAGTGGGACTGTAGCTAATCTCTCTGCTTGCAGATATCATCTAATCCTGATTCTCCTCAGCCCTACATACACTTCCCAGGAAGATGCTGAGCTTACGTATTTGTACTTTAAAGTATTAGCACAGCCTCCAGCACTGTCACATAGTGAAGAATCTTGTCAAAATTGAAAAATTGTATCTTGTAATAGGCAGATTATTGAAATCAATTTTATTCCAGGTAAAATAGGAAAACCAGTATTCTTTGAAGCTGTAGATTTTTTTGCCACTCTGTTGCTCCAGTGACATGAATTTAAAATAACACCTAACAATGGTTGAATTGGGTCAAATTTTCTTGTATGTTATATTTTAATCAGTTTATTGCTTTTCCTTCATGGCGTTAAGCTGTATTATAATTGTGTGATCATGAATACTTTTCCATGTAATTTCTTGATCAAGCGTTGATAAAGAGTATTTTTGAAGTTTCATCTTGACTGACTTTTATTTTTATTCAGCTTAAATGGCTTTAATAAAGGCTAAGTTAGTGAGGAAAACATCTAGAAGAAGAAACTGTAACTAATTTTTGACTCTTTTGAGTTACCACCATTTTCTTCACTCTTTCCAAATGGGGCTTGCATTCCCAGTACTTTCCTATGCATTGGTCCTTGTGCTTTGACTTCGGCTTCGAATTCTCCCACCAGCCTTTGTGTAACTTGAAACAAGGATTACAAGCCTACTACTAAAATTTACATGGCAAAGCAGAAACACATTGGTGATTTTGAAATCTAAGCACATAAATTGTTAGGAATAATCCTCTCTACAATGACAAAGGCCCCAGAACTGTTTTTTCTAATCTGCTTTCTTATTACCAGGACACACTGTAAGTAATGCTGTGCAAACAGAATGAAGGACTCAAAGAAATACTGATTTAAATTATTTTACTTCATGTAACTGGGTCACTAAGCTGCTTGGCCTTAATTTTTTTACCAGTCAGTAGTAACGAGATGACTGCACAGCAGCTTTCTCATTTAATGTGGGAATAGAGTTTTTTGGTCACTGTTCATATCACTAAATTTGCTCTTAAGTGTGAGGAGCTTGGTGTGTATCTTGGCACAGTCTGCTTTTTGTGTTGGTGGTTGTTCCTCAGTGGAGCAGCAGTAAGTGACTTCTATGCTTGCTGGTGCAGAGGAGAGAGTTGTTGGCCTAGAAAAAGGTAAAATCAGTTACTGTACTTTGAAGAATCCAGGATAAACCTGTTCTGTGACAATCCTGTACAGTCTGGGTAGCATACTGAATATGGGTGTGCTAGAAACTGTGTTTGAAATCAAATAATTTCTATATGTTTTTGTTATTATTTTGTTGCTTGTTTATTTGTCTGGTTTTATTGATTTTTTTCTTAAACTGAATTATTACTGTGGGAAAAAATCTTAGATAATGGTGCACACTTGTTCAGTCTGTGATCAGGATACATTTACTGTTGTCAAACACTTCTTTTGGGATTTTGGAGGGAAAAGTGCTTTGCAATGGCAGGCATTATTGAAATGGAACTAGTCTATTTTCTTTGTAACTGTTTCCCTTCACTGCATAAGTTTCTACTTCTCTTGTTTTTGTAAATCTGTGTGTTAGTGACTTGTATATGTGAAAGTTTGTACTTCAAGTCTGATATCAAACTATCAATACAAGGATCAGTACTGTATTGTCAGAAATGGTTATACAAATGAACTGAAAGTTTATGGAATTGATTGTTGCAAAGTTTTACACATATAATCCTCATTGCAAGTACAATATAGACATGTTGAATGTTTTATATATAGTATGACAAACTAAAACACACAAAATATTTTCATTTTTAAACAAATGCAGAATTCTTTCTTGAAAAACAAGTAGAAAACTATTTAATATATGGTGTTACGGTGTAACTGGATAATCATACTGATTCCCAATCTGAGCTAAGCGATTTTTCACTGTCTTTGAATATGATGCTTGAAATAAGTAGTAAGTGAAGGATGAAACCCAAAAATAATCTAAGCTTAAACTCATGCAGATCTGTGTAGAGAGTTTGGAGCCTGTATGCTTTGATGTTTCTTTAATCCACTTTTCTCCAGTTGTCAGATATTAAACATCACGGGGCACATCATGAGCTCCTGTAATTTGTTATAGTGCTATTGAAAGTTAATGGAGCTGAAAGGCCAGCTGAAGGTCTGGCCCTATAACGCTTCAGCTAATGTACACAGATCTGTAGAGCTGAGCTATTACAAGTGTCTTCCTCAGGAATGTCTTTCTCACACACTTTTCTGCTTGCACTTACAATGGATATATCGCGTCAGATTTGAGCAAAAAGGGTGATGTCTTCCGCTAATTAGCTACCATAGAACTAAATGAAACCTGACTTCCAAAGTGTGAAAGGTCAATTTCTCCTATTCCTCTTCTAGCATTCATAGTGCTCCAATTTATCTCATGTAGCAAACAGTAAGAAGCCAGCTTTAACTTGCAATGAAGTTTCATAGCGATGGGAGTTGGGCAGTAGCTTGCAATGAATCACTACCTACTACTGTACCACTGCTTTTTCATGAGATGGAGTTTGAATCACTGCCTCCAGGACATTGAAAACAGCAGGAATTCAAAATCCATTTTAAACTGGACTGGCAAAGAATCATGTACAAGTCAACTTTCTGGAGAAAGCTGGTCTTGTATCTGGTAATGTAACTAGGAGTTCTTTTTCCTAAAAATACAGTTGCTGTACTATTAGCAGACATAATTTTCTTGTATTTCATTACATGAAATACTGAGGCCAGCAGTGTGAGGTTCAACTAAACCAAGTGCCTGATCCTGCACTTCTGTCACACCAACCCCAGACAGGGCCACAGGCTGGGGGAAAGCAGCCCAGAGGAAAAGGACCTGGGGGTGCAGGCTGATGGTGGCTGAACATGAGCCAGTGAGTACCCAGGTGGCAGAGAAGGCCAAAGTCATGCTGGCCTGTATCAGCAATAGTGTGGCCAGCAGGACCAGGACAGGGATTGTCCTCCTGTACTCAGCACTGGCACTTGAGTGCTGTGTTTATTTTGGGCCCCTCACTACAAGAAAGACATTGAGGTGCTGGAGCATTTCCAGAGAAGGGCAGTGGAGCTGGTGAAGGGTCTGGAGCACAAGTCTGATGAGGAGCGGCTGAGGGAGCTGGGGGTGTTTAGCCTGGAGAAAAGGAGGCTCGGGGGAGACCTTGTATTGCTCTCTACAAGTACCTGAAAGGAGGCTGTATTCCAGTGGGTGTTGGCCTCTTCTCTCAGGCAATAGGACAAGAGGAAATGGCCTCAAGCTGCACCAGGGAGGCTCAGGTTGGACATCAGGAAGAATTTCTTCACTAAAAGGGTTGCCAAGCACTGGAATGGTCTGCCCAGGACCTTTGTGCCATGGTCTAGTTGACAAGGTGGTGATCACTCAAACGTTGGACTTGATGATCTTGGAGGTCTCTTCCAACCTAAGTGTTTCTGTGATTCTGTGATATTTTATACTCAGGAGTGTTAGACTGCCAGCATCTCTGAATGAATCTAATCTGTGGGTATACTCTTTTCACCCCTTTCCTCCTGCTTTGCAGAACATTTGGGTAAGTCACAAGTAGAGTGGTTTATGATTTCACCATTAGGTTCTGATCTTTGATGTCCAGCTTCATAAATGTACAAGTGTGTTTTCACTTTGACAGGAATACAGTTCCTGAACTTCATATGTGCTCTTTAATGAAAAGAAATGTTTCAATTGAGATTATAACTTGATTTGGAAATTAATTTTTGATGACATTATAACTAGTAAATAGAAATTGAGTTTTATTTAATAATGTTTCTGAAGACCATTAAAACTTTAATTACACAAATTTAGCACCATGATTGAACAGAGTCATACTAGCAAAGGGTTGAGTAAGCTTGTTTGGTTTGTGTCCCATGTCCATTATCTTTAAATACATGTGATGTTTATGGAGGAGAAACGGAAAAGAAAGAGACAAGCTCAAGTGTTGTGTATGTCTTGTTTCTCAGCAGATCTCAATATTTTACAGAGAGAATAACATCTTGATAATTAAATTGCTTCCACATCTGTGCAATGGTGTCAGCAGGATACTGCTATATTGCATATGTTTAACAAATTACACATAATTTGTCTTTATATTTTCATTATGGAAATTGCATTTATATTATTCAACAAGAAGTACAACCATGTAAGAATGAGACAAGAAAATGGAATAACAAAAGTAATTTTGAATATTTGCAAGATAAATACATTTTAACAAAGACAATAAAAATCCTGCTTTGGCAAGTTACAAGAGAAATAAACAAAGCTGATATTCAGAGGAAACTTATTAATGAGAAAATTATTTACTTTTGTACTATTGGAAGTGTTTATAGCATTAAAAGATAGAAAGGAAAATGTAGTCCAAGGGGAATGCAAAACTTCAAGGTTTGATGAGGAGTGAGACTTGATGGAGCAGCAGTGAATATGCCACAGAGCTTTGGGGCATAATTTGAGTTACTTGAAATTGCAGGTTAAATTTAATTGTGATTGTTATCAATTGTTTAGCGAAAACTGTTTTTTGATAAGTAAACCTCTATGGGTTTTTTTGGATGGAGAAGAGAAGTAAACAAGCCATCACAAGAATAATTTTAAACAGTGGTTGGTTAAAAAAAAAATATGGAAAATAGGCTCTCCTCCTCTGTGTGGTGTAATAAAACTATTTTTCTTTCAGGCAGCTTTAGTCAATACCCTCTGTCTGTAACAAAGGAACAGATTTTAATTTTTTTTTGTTGCTCAAAGTTAACAAAGTACATAGAGCTGATATCTAGAGGTAAGAACAACAACACCTGAGAATAGAGTTCCTTATAGATTAAGGGAGGTTGCGCTGTTTAAATATTTGCATGACTGCATCCTCTTAATTCTTATTCTATCAATTTGCATCCAATTTAGAGTGGTGCCTCAGGTGCTCATTGATTTCTGTTCTCTGTAACCAGTCTCCTTTCTTTCTGGCACTAAATACAAACAGGACATAAAAAATGAAGTGTTCCCTGCAGCTTTTCCTGGTAAATAATTTTATTACTTGGCATTAATCTCGACTTTTAATTAGTGAAGAAGTATACTGATGAAGGCATCTCTCTCTTGATGAGGCAAAAGGTGGGTAGATACCACAAAGAACAGAAGCTAAATTTGGTGGAGAGAGAGGAATATCTCTGATTTCTGTGAACATTTATATTCCTATGTTGGCAGGCTCCAGGCAGCAACACAGTTTGACAGCAGATGAGGACAGGTTCTGGTCTCAAGAAGGGCACCTACTTAATGGTCAGCACTTAGGAGAGGGAACATAATTGCAAGGCCCTTTGGAGAACTTGGCTTGGCATAAGATGTTATCTTCAGGAGTTACATTCTCTGCACTTAGTCTCTAGTGCCTCTCTTGGACACATCCTTGCTCTCTCCTCTTTTAGCTCTTGCAGCTTTTCTATCTTTTTTCATATGAGCCCCAAATTCAGGAACCAGGTTATGGCAGAACTACATAATATATCCTGACATGATTTTTTAATAATAGTGGAGGAAATATGAGGAAACCTATTTTCTGTAGAAAATGATGAGTTTTCCTCATTGTATGTAATTTTTTGATCTTTGGAAAGTCCCAGTAAAACAACCTTGCTTTAATTTTCCACTTAGAACAATTGTTCATGAACCATAAAAGAGATAATGTGGGCTTGGCCAGTGATGGCCAATGGAAAATACCTTTTCCTATTTTATGGTCCTGGGCCTAAATACTGGGGATGGTCCTCCTTGATTTTGTTCTTCTTTGCTAATGCAAAGTTGCCATAGCACTGTGCTCTTTCATGAGCATTGTTTTTGCAACTTTCTGGGAGGAAAAGGTGCACATTCACATCATCTCACTCCAATGGAGAGTTAGGATGTCAGTGAGGCAGGTGGTCAGAGCCTATACAGAATGACTGCCCGTTTATTCCACGCTGGTGAGACCACACGGGGAGTTCTCTGTCCAGTTCTGGACAGACGAGAATGACACTGAAGCGGTTCCAGTGAGGAGGGCTACCAAGATACTTAGGTGTTGCCGTGCGTCGCCCTGA
>VXAZ01007508.1:1490-20704 GCA_013399875.1 Gymnorhina tibicen
TGTAACTGAGTTTTTGTGAAGCGTTTGGTGAAAACCTGAGTAGCGCTTTTATCAAACTTTGTGCCAATTCTGTCCAGTTAGTATATTTTGAAGAAGTTATGGTTAGGGTTTGGAAGTAAAACTCCCATTTTATACTTGGCATTGATTTTCATTAAGGATTAGTGTCATTGATGTAATTAAATTATTTCCCATTGAGCTATAGAAAGTGTCCTGCAGATCATTCAGTTTTCATCTCTGTTGAACTGTCTCAAATTGAGTTGGAGAGTCCAAGCCCTTAGGTAAGAATGGTGGATCAGATTTTGAAAGAATCTCAAAGTTGTAAGGCACTTTAGATAATTTTATTATTATCTAGTTGCACAAGAAGAAAGTGACCGTGTCAGTGGTTGCAGCTCCGAACAGGTGCAGTCTTCCTTAGTGACTGATGAAAGCTGTACATTATGACAAGCTATACATACTGTGAGTAAGCATAATGTACTTCATATACTATGGTCCTTGATACTCAGGAGATTGATATTTTGTTGTATAGTAAGAGACACTTCTGTGGGAATAGATCTCCAAATAGATCAGTAAGGTACGGAAACTCCAGTGAAATTAAATTCTATGGGTGTGGTGTGACTGGAGTCTCTTCACCAAGGAGAGAAAGATGTGCTAAAGACTGCTACCTTGATTTTGTCAAAGTACAGAGAAAGAAAGGACATGCTTTTTACATACTGTTGTGAAAGACTTCTTTGAAAAAATTATTTTCTTTTTCCATATCATTTGGTTGAGAACCAAAGGAGCTCCTGCCGAACTTTCAAAGGACAGTGCACAAGAACAAACACATGATTTCTTGCATGAATTGAATTTCATGTGACTTACTGTTAAACATATGTGATGTAAAAGTGAGCTGTGGCTGAGAAAGCCAGATTTAGAAATCACCTAATATCTGGTGTTATATAGACGTTTAGATACCACAGAGATACTCAGAAATGATAATACTTGTTGGAAAGATGTTGAATTTCAGCAACCATACCAGATGGCTTTTGATCCTCCAGCTTTGCCCAGTGGAATCACTCAGAAGGAAGAGCTGGCGACAATCATGGGTGCTGGAATAAATGTCAAGTGAACTTGAAGAGTTGTAGAAGAGCAAGTCAAGGCACTCTTGAGAATGTTGAAGATAATCTTCAGTACATTTTAAACAGTAGAAATGTTACAGGGTTAAATACGTCAGTCCTTAGCCGAGGTAATGTGGATAGCCTACTGGCAGCAAGACCAAGCAAAAATAGTGGTGCAAAATACAAAAATAATTGTTTTAAGTAATATAAAGATGGAAACATAATTAACACCAAACCAAACTTAAAGAAAATTAGTCTTTTCAAACTGTTTTCTTTTCTTTGAGCTACAACTTTGGATAACAATAAAGGTAAAAATCAATATACTTAGAACACTTAATGTATTTCCTTGGTAATACATGGTATCTTGATTTATAGAACAGTAATAGTTCAAAGTCAGTTTCAGACTCCTGAACAGAAAGTTTGTGTGGTCTTGAATTTCATCTATGAAGAAGTAGGAAAATATATTTTGGTGAAATCCTGCTGAATTGTTTCTTGATTTTTAAAAAATTAATAATCAGAAAATATGTTAGAAGCATAGCACTGGGTTGTGCGGGTGATATGCAAAGAGGAGAGGAGAGATCATTGTACACTATTACCTGTGTATGCAGCAATTGTTTGGTATGCATAGATGTAAAGATGTCCCAGAAGCTTCCCTCTGGTTAACTGTAAATCCCTTAAATCTAGGGTAAAGAATGTAGATTATACTAATTTTAGTGTACTTGCATTAGTGACTGCAGGCTGTACCAGGCCATAGAGTCCTGATGTGAAAAGGATGTATATGCCATGGCTTGCTATGAAACAGATGGGAATTTTCTCTGTCTTGATAGTTATTAAAGGAGGTGGTTGAGAGAAGGATTCAGGTCTAGCAGTCTGTTTGGGTATCAAAGGAAGGGCTAAGGACTGATGTGGTCACAGCTGGTAAATACCAGTGAGATTATGATCTTCATCAGGTAGTCTGAACTCCTCAAGGAGGCAATTAAGACTCTTATCAATGATTTGATACTGAAGCTAGATAACTTTGCGTTAAAACCATGATGCCTACCAGAGACTTATTTTTTAACACTGAGGTAATGAATCATTGAAACAAATCACTATGTCTTTGGTGACTTCTCTGGACATTTTTTGATCAACATAAATAGGTAGGTAAATAAATAAATAAATGAGTATGTATACAGGCAATGAGGTCCAGCTTCTTAATCTTGAATAGGATTTCCAATAACAATGTCCTGTGTTTAGTAATATTGGGATATTCTTCTGCCCATAAGATGTACAGATCACAACAAACATACTTTGTCAGTGTTACAAGGGAAATAAAAAAGACACAGCATGCATTATGTAATTTTTTTCTTTTCTGTTTTTAGATTTATTGTCTCGAATAGACTTGGATGAACTAATGAAAAAGGATGAGCCACCACTTGAATTTCCTGATACTTTGGAAGGATTTGAGTACATTTTTAATGAAAGTAAGTCATATGTGCTTTGTAAAGACTATACTTAGAATAATGTTATCGAGAAGTTAATGAGAGGTTATCAGAAGTTAATTTATACCTTATAAGTCCCTATTAAAATTTCACACTTTCTTGTTAAGTGTCTGTTTGGAGGTATTCTGGTGGGGTGCCACGACCTTCCAAATTGAGCAGAAAGCCGCTCGGCAAGCCACTGCACACACACAGACACACCGGATAGCTTTGACAAATTGACGGCAAAGAGACAGGAAGGGTCTTTGTATAGAATTCCAAGAAAGAGGTTTATTCCAGCCCTGCATGTGAAGGTTTCCAGTGACAAAAGGTGCAGAAAAATGGGGGGGCAGTGGGTATCCAATCTTATATACGGGGGCAGGGAAAGCATCAGGGACCAATGGTCTGGGGGCACAGGGGCAGTACATAGGCGGGATAGGATACAGGAGCCAGTGGGGAAACTGAGAGAGTGGCAAAGGAACAAGGGCGAATGGGAGAGAGTGGAAGGGAGAAGTTTCTAGGGCAAGGGATGTATAGGGTAGAAGGAGGGAGGGAAGCCAACTGGCCAACCAGGGAAGCAGAACTGGGGTACAGCCTTTTCTGTCACCCTAACCTGGGAGGACCTCTTAGGGTTCTCCCCTCCAGGGGACCATGGTGGTTCCTCTGTCAACAGGCCCACTAACCTCCACAGTTAAGAATAAAATTTTAAATTTCAGTGCTGATAGACTTGTAAACATAAGACCTGTTTTTATTTTGTAAAATTATCACAAAAATCCCTAATTTCATACAATGTTGTGGAGTTGTACTGGGCCTACTTTATGACTTCGTGTTTTCTGTTACAGAAGTTTTGATACAAAAACTCTGAAAGTAACTTCTGTAGCATTTAAAAATCAAAATTAAAGATTGGTCACTCATTTAAGGAATGTTTTATTTACTGATTCATTTTTATAGCTGCAGAAGTTTTTTTCAGATAATAATTTTTCCCATCTATTCCATTAATACCAATAGAAAAACGCCTATGTATGTTGATGGAAGGATAAGGAATGTGATAGACTGTCTCTTCTGGTGTGGGACATAATTTTGCATTGCAGCCAAGTGTGTGATGACTACAAGCAAGTATTTCCAGCTAGCTCAGTCTGTGTGTTAAATGACTTAGTATTTATAATTTCCAGTGCGTGCATTTTAAAATGCAGGTGAGAAATGAGTCTCTGAGCTAAAGTAATACCAGACTGCAGGAAGTGACTCTTTGAAGATTGTTTAAAACCTGTAGGACAAATGGGAATGTTTACAATTCTACTTCTTTGCAGTGCCTGCTCTGTGAACAGAGGAACTTTAGTTTCTAAATCTGCCTGTTCTACATCTTCCACTTATAAAGAAAAAAAAAAGAGCTTTCCTTTAAATGATAGTCATTTATGCAACACTTAGCTTTTTAATACCCTGATGGCTTTCACAGGAAGGTACTTAGAGACTAAAAGTGTCATGAAAGTGATGCTCTTTCTTTGATGGAAGGAGTTCAGCTCTGTCACTTTTCAGCTCCTTATTTTTAGATCTGCACAGTGTCTACTTTCTTCCTTACTGACTTCAGAGTTAATGGTTCATATGTGGTTGATAAAAAGGGCTGAAATTTGAATTTTGGGGAATGAATTATGTTACTGAATATTCCATTACTAACCTCACAGCCTGAGTGATTTCCATAGAATGGAGGAAAACCTATAACATATGCTACGGGTCAGCAAAGCAAAAAAGTCACCATTTTGCTTTTTTACATTTAATTCAAATGTTCAGTCATGTACTTTGATGTCATAATCGTGCTTCTTTTTATGGTGGAAAAGTACAGAAGTTTTTTATCAGGTTATTTAAATCTGAAGAAGGCAGGGGTTCCAGAAAGCCAAAGGAAAAATATAGCAGATATTTGTTACTTGTGGCGAGAGCCAGTTCATGTACTGTTGAATGGCATATTTGAAGAGTATGTATCTGAGACGGAACAGCTGAAAGTAAAGTTAAGATGAAAAGTGTGAGAAGTAGAATGTTTGAACCCAACATAGGGATAGTAAACTGTGGAGAAGTACTTCCTTGGTGTCTAGTACATGAGGAAAGGCAGGTCTGGAAAAAAGTTAGATCAGCAGATAAGCATGCCTATTATAGATATCAGATCTCAAGTATTTTATTTAAAGCATCAGGAACCAAAGTGTAAAGGTTCCGAAAATACACGAACCAAGCAGTTTTCTTCTATTCAAGAGGAAACATTGCAGAGAAACCTTTGTTTCGTCATGCAGACATTTCAGCATTCCAAGTTTACTTGCGCATATCCCTATTTTTAATGTTTCACTGATATACTGCAGTTTTGTAATGCTCTGAGATCATAACTTGTGTTTTGTTTGATAGGCTGAAACATCGGTAAGATGCTTGTTTTCTGTAGTTTGCTTCCTACTGGTTGCCATTTTATTATTATCATTGTTTTAATGCAGTCCATGTCTTCACTAGTGGCTGGGTAGGCTGTTAACTTTGGCTATAAACAAGGCCAACTACAGGAAGTTACAGTGGAATGTAAGAGTAGCATGTGACTTTGCTCTGAACAAGCATTCTGCTTTATTCTACTGTTGTAATCTCAGTGTACCCTAAATCTGGAATTTCTTACTTGATTTCACTGTGCCTTGGAGTTAAAATATTTTCCCTAACTGTGGACATGGTTTTTTTCAGATTAGTTTAGAAAGTTGTTAGGCTTGAAGATACATCTTTCCCTTACTTCCGGCTTCCAGCCCCTTTTGTATTAGCATTTCTGTACAACACACTTGGTTTTGAAGTAGAGGATTTGTAGCTACAATTTGATCACCTACAGATGAAATATTAACTGCTAATGTTTACATTTCACCGTTAATTCATAGCAGTTGAGATATAAATATGTCTTGTGAAGCAGTTTGGCATTTATCTGCATGCAGTTTCACTGCCATAATTTCTGTTTAGCTTTATCGAGCAGTATATACCATAAAATGGGAATGTATTTTGTTATGCTACAATTACTTCTGTTAAAAAGCCTATAACAAAAAATGAGGAGGAATTCATAATAGCTCGATTTTTAGACGTAGACTTCTTTTTAAATGTTCAGCAATTAAATGTGTCTTTCAATGAAGAAGTGTATTAACTGTAGTGATTTTGTTTCTTTTACAGAAGGACAATTAAGACACATTAAAACTGGGGAGCCATTTGTTTTTAATTATCGTGAAGATTTGCATAGATGGAACCAAAAGCGCTATGAAGCTCTTGGAGAGGTACATAATTTTTGTGTGTGTGTATATATAGTATGTGTACATATGTATGTATTTGTATGTATATATATGTGCATGAGTGTGTATGTATGTGTAGATATATGTGTGTGTGTTCATGTGCTGTGGGTTTTGTTTCCCTGTAGAAGTGATACTTTCACATATGAAATGTGAAATTAATTAATGAAGTTTTAGTGAGGCTTCAGTCATTTAATAGAAGGTATATCAGGATTTATTGCATATTAATGCTCTAACAGTGATTTCTATTGTTTGCTATATAGCTTAGGGTGTGATTTAGACTGCTATTTGACTTTAGTATATCTTCAAAATAGAATATCGTCTACCTACATAAGTCTGAATATTACACAGTGCAGTATTTCCTTTAACCTTAGTCACTTAATGGGTTACAAAGCTGTGGCATTTTACTTTTTAGCTGAAGATAAATGCATTGGTTGATTTTCTCATGTTACCAGGAAATACCAGGAACCACTAGATAAAGTAGAAATCTAAAGATGAATTGATTAAATATTTGTTGATGTATTACATATTTGGATACTACTGGTACTTCCTAGGTGGTTCAGCCCCCCCCACAGCTACCTGCTCACTCGTCACTGTGGGATAGGGGAGAGAATCACAAGGGTAAAAGTGAAAAATTCACAGGCTGAGTTACAGTTTTAATAGGTAAAATAAAAGCCGTGCACACAAGCTGTACACACAATAAGAAATCAATTCACTTCTTTACATCAGCAGGCAGATGTATAGCCATCTGCAGGAAAGCAGGGCTTGTTCGTGCGTAGTGGTGCCTTGGGAAGGCAAGTGCCTTATCCATAGAATCCTGGAATGGGTTTGGGTTGGAAGGGACCTCAAAGGTCACTTAGTTCCAACTCCCTGCTGTGCGCAGGGACACCTCTACTACATGAAGCCCTTACTGGAAGCCCTGACTTTGAAGGCTGACAGGGATGAGGCATCCCCAGCTTCTGAGGGCAAAGTCTTCCAGTGCCCCACCACCCTCATAGTCAAGAATTTCTTCCTAACATCTAATATAAACCTACTCCCTTTTGCTAAGTTTGAAGCTATTGCCCTTTGTCCTGTCGCTCCATGTTCTTGTCAATAGTCCCTCTCCAGCTCTCTTGTAGCCCCTTTACTGGAAGGTGCTGTAATGTCTCCCTGGAGCCTTCTCTTCTCCAGGTTGAATGACCCAAACTCTCTCAGCCTGTCTTCATAGGGGAGGTGCTCCAGCCCTCTGGGGTTGCCCTGTGCTTGCTTGCTCAACTGCTCTTTCATTTGTGTGTCAGCCTGGGCTCTCTGCTGAATGTGCTGGAGCTGCCCAGCTGTTTGTCCCCCCCAGAGCTTTGTTACCAAGGTTGACGAAGCTTGCATTTTACCTTCTCCTCCTCATTCCTGCGAGAACAGTGGCAGGGAGCAGACAGTGGATGGGGCTACTGCAGGTGCTTCTCACATCTTTTCACTTTGTATATTTTTTTAAAAAAAATGATTGTGCTACGTATAGACACAAGATGTTGCTGTGTCTACATTGTCCAGGTTACTTGATACACATTTCTTTTGAAAGGAAACACTGTTGCATGGCCTGCGTGTACAGACCTTTGTGTGTGTCTACATTGTTCAGATATTCCCATTTTCCAAATAATTGAGTTGGACAAGACATGACCCTAAAGATCAGTATGTCTCCATGAGGGTTCCTGTGCCACCACACCTTCCTGTGCATGTTTGGAAATACATGGCAAATTTCACCTTCTGTGCATCTGAAAATTGTGTGAACATAGCTTCAACCCACACAACTTCTTGTGATTTTTGGTTAACTAGGAGGTGTATGTGTTCTGGGAGTGAGGATCTTACATCTGTGATCTGTGTTGTGCATTTTGCCTTAGTTATAGTCATTCTCCATGTTCAAGTTTGAATGACCTTTGAAAATCCACTTTGTTTATATTGGTAGGTAAAAGGCAAGGATGGCTTAAGGTCAGGTATCTGACAGGGAGAATTGTTCTAAATTGTCTGTTTTGTGTTTTTAGAGAAAGATCTCATCTGTGTTTCAGTCTATTTCTACTAGGTGCTAGGTACTATAAAGTTGTCCCAACAAGCCACAAATTTATAAATGCTGCATTGTCTGGTTTTGACATAGTTATTTGAGAACATGGGGGATGCTGATCCTTGACATTTATTCACGTAACTAAAATCTAATTTTGTGTCATAAATTAGTGGGTCACTGCTGCAAATGTTGACTAGTACGGGAGTGGTGTACCACCCTCTGATGAGTTGTTTTGTAGTCTAAGGTGGAGATGCGTTTAGCAAACTGTGATAGCTTAAGGAGCAGTAGCTCAAATGATTTGTAAAGTGATGTAGTAAAATCTGGCCTTAGGCCTTTCCTTTGAAACATCATCCTTTGGTTGTAGGAGTTCTTTAATATGCATTTATGGTTCAATTATGTAGCTGGTCATACAGTGAGATGATGAAGTAGCTAGATTTGTATCCCTGAACAAAAGTGTTTCATGTATTCAGTGTTTCCATTGTTAGCTCAGTCATTGCACGCTGGTTTTGGATATTTTTAAAGGATATATACATCCTGCACAAGACAACTTTTTTTACTGTACATATATATATATGTTGTGGGCTGCTTTTAATGTGTTTTATTGATTTTAAGAAGTGAGTATACTCCCTGGCCTTATGGTACCAGCATCATTCTCTCTTTCCTGGAGCATTAATAAATTTCAATTTGGTTATCCATGATTTTTTTGCTGATAAAAGTCATGAATACACTATCTGTGATGTTCTGCCATTTTTCTGATTGTATGGAAATTGATTCTTCAAAAATTAAAATGATTTGTCAACGTCTCCACTCCTTATATCTCTTTATTCTTCATTCACTGATCAGTTATTTCAGGCACACAGTTTTTTCTGCAGCCTTTTGATATATGTCGTTAATAGACAATTTAGCGAACTGTTCATAATTTTGCAATTCTCGTTCACTCCTTGCTATTGTGGCATTGAATTTTGTAGAGAGCCTCTCCATTTGCTTTTTAAAAATTAAAATGGCAACAGAAGTGCATAGAACATAGTGTTGCAGCTGCTTCAAACTGACAAATAATCCATGTGTCAAGTTTGAAGTACGATTGAGAAAAATTTTCTGACAACAGTTTAGTTGTTGCAGACATACCATTCCAGTTCAAGGTCAAATTTTTAATTTTTTTTCTAGCTTTGAGTTACAGAGATTTGGATTCAAGGTTAAACTCCAGATTAGACTCATGTGATATGTGTCTCCTTGCATTTTAAGTAGATGTGTGTGCTTATTATCTGTACTGCACTTGCAGATGATATTATGACTACTGAAATTGCCAACAGTCAGCTTCAGCCCCTGCCTTATCATTACATTGACATTAGTTGGAAGTACAAAGAAAATACTACTAATATCTGTTGCTGGGACTTTACCTTTGATTTTGCCAGTCACATAGGTTGTGTTGATAAAGAGTTTTTGTATGAAAAAGTGTATGTTGACTTTCTCCTTCCACAGTCATGTAGTACCCAGAGTATCCCTAGCATCAGAAGGCAAATACTGTCTGTCACTTTGCATGGCTCTTACAGCCTAAAGGCAGTTATAATTTGTTGATTACTTGGAGGCCATTGAACACTGGCATTAATATTTTTGAGAGTACCATCACTGATGACGAGACTTTTACCTGTACTGACAGTTTGCTTGTCTACCAGTGTCTTGCAAAATTCAAAGAGGATTTGTAAATATGTAGATTATAATGTGGACCATGACATAAATGTCTCTGCTGTAACCCTGGTCAAGTTTATGCCACGTCTTGTACTTGCAGCCTATGTGACCTGCAGAAGTCTATAAGCAGGTAGCAGAAGAATTGTGGTGGTTTTTTGGCAGTTACCACAGTACAATATTTTGTAATTATGTAGAACAGATACATAAAGCAAAGAAATAGAACACTTAAATCAGAAATTCCTTGTATGTTTCATGTATGGTAAGATACAGTTAATTTTATGTCATCAGAGAAGTCTTGTTCCACTAAATAAACCGCTTTAAAATATGTTCACAGTGTTAGGTCCAGCTCATCATAAAGTAGATTGCCATCAAGGTTAATATTTGAGTGGTGTGAGTGGGATAAATGTGTAGAATTATGACCGTGACAACCCATAATTAAGATGGCTAAGTAGTAAGACGGGATTTTTTTTCCCAGATCTCCTTTAAGTTAAAGAACAGCTTGGTCTCAACATGATTTAAAAAATAAGCATTCACCTGCTACTAATTTCCTCCTTGGTTGCAAAGATCATTATTTGTTTTGATGACTGAGAGGCTATTTACATAGCACAAATGAAAGCATAGAGCAGCAGAAGAGGACATGTAAGTTAATGAAGAAGGAAGCATTAAGTAGTCTGCATTTGAAAGGGTAGCTTCTTGCATGAATAACCCAAAATCTGATGATAGGCTGCACGTGCACCTGATAGTACTTAAGGTCCAATCTTGCAGCCAAAGCTCATGTGAATAAACTCAATAGGTCTGATCTTGTGAATAAGGGCTGCAGGATCAAGTTTCAAATAAAATGTGCAGATGATTAGTAGGAATACTTACGCTCTTAGTTTCAGTTTCTTTGCAGTTTATCATTGAACATTTCCAGATTTTCTCTGGCTAGCAACACTTTAATATAATGAAGTGCATGCTGCACACCATGGATCAAGCAAAATTGTGTACCTTGACCTCTTATAATGTATTTTCTGTTGGTTATTTAGTGATTGGAAAAATTCTTCTTACTGAGTCAACAAAATAAATTTATAGTGATGTAATGTATCGTTGGGTTTATGAACATTTGCCTTTTTGGGTTGTCTTTGGCTCGGGCTATTGAAGAAGTTGTTCTGCTCAGAGGTGAGATGCTAAATACTTAACAGGTGTCTGTGGAGCTTGTGTGAATTGAATTTTTTCAGTGTCTTGTATTACAGTCAAATAAGGGGGAACTTCCATGGACGTAGCAAAAAGGCTCACTAAAACTCTTTCTAACTCCTGTTTCAGAGGGAGAGTGAAAGCATCTAATTGAAATATCTCCCCCATCCTTATTTTTGAAAGTGAATAATTTCTGTTCTGTGTGGTCGCATTTGATAGTGCTATTTCTCTGCAAGTTATGCCCCATTTTGGTGGTTTAGAAGTGGTACTCTCCAGTTCAGTGCTCCCACTGCACTGAGGCACTCCAAACTGTGTGCTGCTTCCTTCCCCCTCTCTCTCTGTCCCCTGTGATGGGATGGAGAGGACAATTGTGGGTAAAAAAAGTAAAGACCATGGGCTGAGATAAGAACAATTTGCTGGAAACAGCAACGAGATAAGAAAACTAACAGAAACAGTGACAATATTAATAGCAAGAGTGTACAAAAGCGAGAGAGTGATGATTTACATGCAAAATGCTCACCGTGGAGGTCTGATCCATGCACCCAAGCTCCCTTGCTCCAGAAGTGAGCACTTTCCTGTTTGTGGAAAATGACAAGGTGGTATAGAATAACCTCCGGGTCCTAGGAATGCTCCCACTCTGGCTTCTGCAACTATGAACCCTGTCCTGGCCGGAATCAGGACACCCATCTACTAATGAGCATTGCAGAAGGTTTTTTGCTTTAGCAAAATTTTACAGTGGAGTCAACGTCACAAAAAATATTTAGAATTGCGCGTCTCCTTGAGGTACACGTCATATTTCCCCATCCATCTGCATTACCCACAAAGTGCACTCAGGTCCTTAAACAAAAATAATCCCACTGATGGGTTTGCCTTTGTTGGAGGCAGGACTAACCCAAACTGTCATCTCTAACAGATTCCTCATATGCACCATGGTAACTCTGTCCTTTCTGTGGTACATGGGGGTTTTGATTGGCAGGACCAGCTAGACTGGTGCTTAGTGCTAGTCTTAACTAACCAGGTAGTCTTCAAATAAATGTAGATCCCAGTATTTGAAGTTCCCACCACCCATTGCTTTCAGTGAGGTTTTAACAGTCCATTGTACTGTTCAATTTTCCCAGAGGCTGGTGCATGACAGGGAATATGATACCCACTCAGTACTGTGCTCTCTGGCCCAGGCGTCTATGAGGCTATTTTTGAAATGAGTCCTGCTGTACAACTCAATTCTTTCTGGGGTGCCATGGCACCACAGAACTTGCTTTTCAAGGCCCAAGATGGTGTTCCATGGTGTGAGGCACAGGGTGCATCTCCAGCCATCCAGTGGCTCTTTACACCACTGTCAGCACCTAGGGCCTGCCTTGGCGGGTTTGCAGGAGTGCGATGTAATTAACCTGCCAAACCTCCCCATATTTGTATTCTGACCATCATCCACCATAGCACAGGGGTTTTACCTGCGTGGCCTGCTTGATCAAAGAGCATGTTTCACACTTACGGATAATCTGGGACATAGTGTCCATTGTTAAATCCACCCCATGGTTAAGTCAATCACGAGCCCATCTGTACTGTTGTATCTCTTCCCTGATGAGGTATCGTGGGCCCACCAGCCAGCAATAATTCACCCTTATGCTGCCAGTCCAGGTCCACCTGAGACACTTTAATCTTGGCAGCCTGATCCACCTGTCTATTGTTGTGATGCTCTTCAGTAGCCCAGCTCCTGGGTGCGTGTGCATCTACGTGACGTGCTTCTACAGCCAGCTTCTCTACCTGGGTAGTGATGCCTTGCCACAGCTCATCAGCCCAGATGGGTTTACCTCTGTGCTGCCAGTTGGCCTTTTTCCATCAGTCCAGCCACCCCCAGAGCATTTGCTACCATCCACAAGTCAGCGTGGAGGAAGAGCACTGTCCACTTCTCTTGTTCAGTGATATCTAAAGCCAGCTGGATGGCTTTCAGCTCTGCAACCTGCCTTGATCTACCTTGTCCCTCCATAGCTCTGTGACTCACCATGTAGAACTCTGTACAGTTGCTTTATTTTTTCAGTGTAACCCAACCATACAGCAGGAACCATCAGTGATGAGATCCTACTGCTTTTCATTTTCTGGTAGCTGATTGATCATATGATGGGACCTTGTCAGCATGTGTAACCTTCTCCTCCTCTTCTTCTTTTGATAATCCACATTTTTTGCTTTTGGGCTGATTCATGATGACTTCCAAGATCCCTGAGAGCTGGTGTTTCTTGTTCAAGCTTTTTGTGTGACCAGAGTGATCCAATTACTCCACATAGCATCACTGGTATATGTGGAAGGTGCTCTTTGAACATCCCACCCAGCACTGGCAGTCAGGGTGCCAGGAAGAGCTGTGCTTTGGTGCCCATCATTTCTGAAGCAGCTCAGACCCCTTCATAAGCTGCCAGGATCTTCTTCAGTTGTGATGTAGTGGGCCTCAGATCCTTTGTATCCCCCGCTCCACTGTTTGTCCTCTGATCTCCTCAGGTACTCTTCCAGAGACTCCAGGAAAGACCATTCTCCCCATCTGCAGTGTAGAGCACCTTTTTCACATCTTTGCTGTTCTGATTGGCCCCAGGGCTACTGCATCAACAATCTCCTGTTTGATTTGTTTAAACGCTTGTGTGCTGGTTTGGGCCAAATTCAGGGAAACATCCAAAAGGAACATCTCCTCTAAGGAAGGCAGGTTACAGCTGCTCCTCCCCCACTAGGTTCGGAAAAAAGATATGTTCCTCGGAGGAAAGTGAAGGAGAAAATAAAAACTATTTATTTAACAAACACACAGGAAAATAATAATAATAATGCTGAATAATAAAACCTCTCGCTATGGAGAGAAAACCTGAAAGATTTTAGAGTTCTCTGGGTGTGGTCTCGCTCCTCCTCAGAGCTGAGTTGGTGTGGGCCCCCTCCAGGCCTAAGGTGGAAATTTTCCCAGTGTGTTCTGGTGTTCCAATGTTCTGAACAAGTCCAGAAGAGAAGAAGGGAAAAGTCGAAGTCCCAGAAAGAATCTTAACTCTCAGTCTCTCTGTCTCTCTCCGGAGAAACAGAGCCGAAAAGCCGAGAGAAGCGGAAGGGGTGCTTCCTTCGCTCCTCAGCAGCAGCAGTAGCTAATCTCCGTGTCCTTAAGGCACAAACTGTTTTGAAAAGTTCGCTCAGTTTTTTTTTTCTCTCTCTCTCTTGCACCCAGTTTTAAAGGCACGGAAAGGCTCAGGATCATATCTGGGCATAGAGCAATGACAGGGGATACACATCATAAAGTCACCCCAAGACAGCTTGTTATTCAGGACACCACTTGAAATCATTCTTCTTCCAGGTTACATGATAGAGAGCACTCGCAATCTGACTGTAATCTGGAATACGCATCCACCAAAAACCCACAGCATCTAAGAAAGCCTGTTTTTCCTTCTTGCTGGTTGGCAGGGACATACCTGCTACTTGATTGACCACGTCCATAGGAATCCAGTGATGTCCATCTTGCCATTTTAATCCTAAAAATGGAATTTTTTGGACAGGTCCCTTGAGCTTACTTTGCTTTACAGCAAAAGTAGCCTTCAGGAGGATTTGGATTATGTTCTCCCCTTTTTCACAAACATTCTCTGCTGTGTTCCCGCATATGATGATGTCATCAATATAAGTGTTCTGGACCCTCACCCTTTTCCAGTCGCAGTCTTTATCAGTCCAAGGCACATAGTGGGCCTGGGTTTCCACCCCTTGCACAGCCAGTTCCAGGTGTACTTAGTGCCCCTCCAGGTGACAGTAAACTGTGGCCTGCACTCATGGCTAAAGACATGGAGAAGAACACATTTTCAGTCTCAGTTGTGACACCACTTTGCTGCCTTGGACTCCAGTTCATGCTGAAGTTCCAGCATGTCCAGCACAGCAGTGCACACTGGTGGTGCGACTTCCTTCAGGGCACAATATTCTACTGTCAGTCTCCACTGGACTTACACACTGGCCGTATGAGACTATTAACTCGTGAGTGAGTCTTGCTGGCTGCTCCCTGGCTCTCCAGGAACCATCTCATGGATGTCCTGCCTGGTGTGGTGTTGTCGGTGGTGCACAGCTGTGGTAGTGACTGGTACCTGTTGTTCTTCAACCCTCAGCAGTCCCACTGCAGAAGGATCCTCTGAGAGACCAGGCAGGGTATTCAGCTGTCTAATTTTCTCTGTCTCCACAGCACCTCTCCACAAAGCTCACCAAAGGCATATTGGGGTCCTTGAAATACCCTCTGTTACAACCCACCCCTGAAGGTGAGGGTAATCCCAGTTTTTGCCAGTAGACCCCTTGGAAGAGATTTGAGGAAAATGACACCGAGTCATTGGTGTTTGTAAATATATATATATAAGTAGATTGTATTTTAGAACACCTTAGTTGTAATGGAAAGCAGGTATATAGCTGGTTTAGTTACCATTATTGTCTTGGTTTAAGATAATTTAAGAGGGACACTGTAAAATGATTTACCTCCCCTTAGTTTAACCCATAAGGTGAAATGAATATGAGTAGATGTAAGTGAAAAAACAAAACAGTTTACTAAAAAACTGGAATAGTGACAGGCAAAAAAAAAGATTTTTTTTTAATATATAATAACAGCAGCACTATTAATAACAAAAGTATACAAAAGAGAAAGAGTGATTTACATGCAAAGTGATCGTTGTGGAGCCCGTCCTGACCCCACAGCAGCCACGCTACCCTCACCAGAAGAGACCCCTTCTCCCTGAAGGAGAGTCCCCTCCCGCTGGCCTAGCAATGATGTGAGGCGCATAGAATAACCTCCTGGTCCCAGCCATGCCCCCTCCTGGCTACTGCAAAAATTACCCTATCCTGGCCAGACCAGCACGCCCATCTACTGGTGAATATTGCAGAACGTTTTTTGCTTTAGCATAATTTTACAGTGGAGTCAATGTCACAAAAAACATTTAGAGTTGCAGTATTTGGGCAAAAATACAAGGATAGGCAGAAGAGAGAGATTAGCCAAGATCTTTAAAATATGTGAAGGTGTGATCTCATTTCATATCACACAGAGAAGAATCTATGTGGAATAGAGAATCTTGAGGGTACCAGTTGATGGAAGAGCCTAAATGAGCCCTATGACTTTATGGACAGCAAGGGCAACTATAAATGCAGTTCTTTAGGAATCCATGCCCTATTTATTATAGGGTTTTTTTCATACTGGTTTATTATTTTCAGTTTTTGCTAGGTAAGTGTGAAATAGAAAAATGGCAAAGAAGATTTCAAACAAATTAGGTAAAGCAACTAAAACTGGGGCATGGTACTGAATTTCTCTCTGATAGTAGTTCCTAAGCTGTAAGTAATACATTTCTAGAAAGTTCCAGTCCTTTTACTTTTCCCATTTTTGAATCAATGTTTTTGATAGTAGAGAAAGATAGTGGAGGCAGCAGAAAAAAAATTAAATTATATATGTGTACAGTCTTTATAATTTTATAACATTCAGCTTTTAACAATCTGTTTATTTTCAACATTTCTTTTTTCTGAGTGAAGTGAATGGACAGTTAGGATTCAGGACTACTTAACAGTACCTATGGAAATTTAAATATGAATCTTCATTACATGCAGTATGTTCATTTGCATATGCTAAATCGGCTTTCAAAATCTGGTGTTTGTGAAGACGCTTTAGTGGAATGATTATGTCAGATGTGCTTCAGTGAACTCTTCTAGTTTGCAGGCAGCAATTGGCAGTAGGTTGGTTCATCAGAGTAACATGACAGTTCTCGAAAGGTTCAGAGATAGTTTTATAATTATTGTTAACATGATTCTTGAAAGAAATGATGAGCATCTCATAAACCCAGATGGGAGTTTGTTACATTGTTGATAAATGTGTTTTACATTTTTAAATTGATAAACAGTGAAAAGCAGAGAAGATACAATAAGGCAGATGGTTGTTTATAAAGCACTTGTAAGTTGCTGCAATTCAAAGAATGGTACTAATTGTTAAAAAGAAGACAAAAATTGGAATAGGGGGAGTGTTTCAATGAGTTCATCATGAGCTTTTTAAAAATAAAACCTTCAGCAGCTTTAGTTCAATTAGAACCATTCTTGCCATTCTGGGTTTACATGCAAAAGTTTAGGCTCTCAGTTCTTAATAAACTTTAGTACCAGCCATTTTCATGTACTTGAAATTAAAGCTACAGCTAATCTACCTGTATATATCAATTTCTTTCTTTTTCCTTTTTTGTGGTTTGGAAAAAAACCAAAATTCATTGCACAGCAGAATAAAGATGTATTATCATTGAACTTAATAATTGTTTCCATTTAAAAACAATGAGCACAGTAGCAAACTCCAAAATCAGCAGAGACTTTGCAGCAACAAATTAAAATGGGAGCTAGTTGACTTATTTTCTGTTAAAGGAGTGGTGAGAAAAATGCTTTTTTGACAACTATGTGACCAGAATAAAGATACATTTGAGTAGTGCTTAGGCAGAACATCAGTCACTAGGTGTGATGACTTGGTGCACCTTTCTGTTGTGAATGTTCAGGTTGTGTTTCCATTAGTGATCTTAAGAGTTTCCATGATAGGTGAAGTATTTTCCTTCTTTTTCAGCATGAGTTTTTTGAAAAACAGATACGTAGATTACTGCTTTCATCAAGCAGCTCTTCTAAAATACGTTTATTTTCAGTTGCAGAACTCCAGAAGAATTCGTTTGCTTTCACAGTATTTTCAGCTTTTCCATGATAAAGACTGCTATGCTTTCTGTATTTTCAACAAGATACCTATATATTTCATTTTTCTGGGAATGTTTTTATTAACATTTAGCAGAATAGTGATATTGTCAGTAAAGCTGTATCAGTTGTGTCAGTCCTTAATAGAAACAATTTGTTAAGCTGCAAAGTTATATCAGGCTGATCAGCTAAAAATATGCAGACTGCCTTTAAGAAGGAACATCCTAACCATGATTATAGCTACAGCTCTATCTGTGTACTCTAGTGGTGGAGCTTCCTGGTATAAAGGAGACCCTAGATGAAAGTTACTCCTGTGAAGTGCAAGAGCTAACCATGATAGATGGAGCTATGCTCATACTATGACTGTGAAGCTGACTTCTTGGGGGGAGAAAATGTGCTGGTTTTCAAGTTTTGTAAGGTAGTCATATGTAATGATTCACTTAAGTTTTGTGCAGTTTGTATGAAAACTTCAGAAGGAGTACCACAAGTCTTCTGCAACTGTTACCTAATTCTTTGGGAAGGGTACTGCATGTCAAGACTGTTGCAGTCAGAATGTGACGAAGAAAGAACAATTGCTTTAATCTCTTGCTCCATAGTTAAATCCAAAAGAATTAATTGCTCTAGGCAATGTTGACCTACTTTTATGCCAGTTCAGGATAATATTTAAACTCTAGGAAAAGTTTGAAAGCTCTTCATGTGCAACTGTCTTCTTTCCATTTTTGGTACCAAACAGCTCTGCTTTCTACATGCTGTCAGGTTTTGACATTAACCTTAATTATGGGAAAAGCAGTTTCAAGCTCCTACTCTGAGTGAAGTAAGCATTTAAGAAGGCCTTACAACTGGATGTCTCAATACCTAGCTCTAAAACTCTAAAGGGAGTTGGTAGGTTTGATCAGGACTGGTGTTCTTACCCAGCTTTCAGTATGTGTCCTTTAGAATAGTGCTTTCTAACGTGAGGATAAGTACACCAGAGAAAGCAAACCCACCACTACTTAGCAATCCATGTCTTTACTAGAAAAACGTGTAAAGGTCTGCACACTTTAGGTTCAGAAATACAGGTCTTTAAGAAACCAGAGTAAGCTCATCCTTCAGTAAGAGCTTGTTTCATTTAAAGTGTATCCACTTTAAATAGCAAAACCATGCTTCTTTTAGGTGCTGTGTGTACGGATCCTGCCACCTATTCCCAGATTCCTCTGTTGTTCAAGTTCAATGGGACAAACATGGTTGTGTGTACAGACTAGGGAATGAGAGGCTGGGAAGCAGTGCTGTGGAAAGGGACTTGGGGTTTTTCGTTAATGCTAAGCTGCATATCAGTGAACAGTGTGCCCTGGCAGCCGGGGGCATCAGGCCCAGCACTGCCAGCCAGTCAGGGGAGGGGATTGTCCTGCTCTACTCTGCACTGGGGTGGCCTCACCTTGAGTATTGTGTGCAGTTTGGGCACCATAATACAAAAAAGATATTAAGCTATTAGCAGTCCAAAGGAGGGCCTATGAGGATGGTGAAGGATATGGAGGGAAAGCCTTATGAGAGGTGGCTGAGGTCACTTGGTTTGTTTGGCATGGAGGAGACTTAGGGAAGACCTCATCATCACGTCCTCAGTATCCTGACTGGCAGAAGTAGAGGGGCAAGAACTGATCTCTTTGTTCTTGTGTACCAAGTGTAGTGGTTTTGTTTGCATTTTTTACGTTCTGTGAGACAAGCATTAGGAGAAAATGCAAAGCAGGCTCTAAACTTTAAAGAATATAAAGAAGTTTATTAATAGAACTAAAAGAAAAAGGAATAATAAGGGTTAGAATAAACCTTCAGAACACTTCTC
>VXAZ01007508.1:21266-45697 GCA_013399875.1 Gymnorhina tibicen
CTTTGCCGGGCAGGGCCGGTCTCGGCGCGGTCTCGGTGTAAAGTTTCAGTCCAAGGGCCGCACCGGAGCCATCCCGGCCCGCACGGAGCCGCGGGGCTGTGGCCCGGCCCCGCCCGGGCCCCGCAGCCAGGCCCGGCCCGGCCCGCGGGCCGAGCGGGCAGCCCGGGCCCCTGTCCGAAAGCGGGAAGCAAGGGAGAATTCCCGCGCCTCCACGCGGTTTAAATAGGTACAGTTCGGGAAGCGTTATTGGTCTAAATGACTGTCCATCAGCTCAGCTCCAAACCACCACAGAATGACAGAACGCAAGGAAACAACATGAAGCTGAGTTGAGGAAGGTTCAGGTTAAATATGAGGAAAAATTTCTTCACCCAGACGTGTTTGGACACTGCAACAGGCTCCCCAGAGAAGTGGTCACAGCATTAAGGCTGTCTGAGTTCAAGAAGCATTTGGACAACACTCTTGGGGACATGGTTTGATTCTTTGAGCTGTCCAGTGCAGGGCCAGGAGTTGGACTCAAGGATCCTCATGGATCCCTTCCAACTCAGCTTATTCTGTGATTCTATGAAGGTTTCAGTTTCAAAGTGCATATTACCTTCCACCAACTGATTTTTCAAGACATGTGTTGTGATGCACTTGAAAAGGTATTATCTGATAGTATGTATACTGCTACTCAATTCTATTGCGTTCAGCAAAAGTGCGCCTTGAGAGGGTTGTGTGCCTTGAAATTGGTTTGTAGTAGTAGAAAAGGAAACAACTTGTTTGATAACATGAGCTTATACTCACAGTTGTCAGCCAGGATCAGAGCTCTTGTTTGTCCTGAGTGTCAGTCTGTAAATGACAGTTTACAGTGTCCCATTTCTTCTTTCTGAAGTATTTTGGGAATGTCAGGGACCATTGGATGCTACTTTGCTAGGACTACATAAGGATTAAACATGAAGTAAAAGTTCTGATAAATTCCTGCAGGTATCGGCATAGTTCAGTGCTCTTCGTCACAGTGGTCTAGTATGCAAAAAATACTTCCAGATGTATATGGTTGTAGGTAAATAAAATTCAAATAATTTTCTCGGCAGATAAGTTGAATTCAGCTCCTGGAAGTTATCAAGGAGCATACTGAGTTGCAAGTACATGACTTCAATTCTCCATCAGTAAGCTAAAACTGCAAATTAATAAAGTACATCATTAATATTTCTTTCTGGAACATATCTTCCTTTATACAGATACTGTATGATTGGGTAATTTCAAAGTAAATCTGTAAGATGATATTCACTGATCTTTCTGTAAGACAAATCTGATGTCAGTTCACAGTCTGCCTAAGAATTAAAATATATTTTTTCTTTTCTTCAGCTATCTTTTAGAAATTTATACTCCTTGGTGAGATGCTCAGTATATTGGTCTGGTTGCAGTTTCTTGGGCTTACCTTTCCACCTTCACAGGAAACCAATTGAGGATATTGTCAGATAGATTAGAAAGTATAATTTATTTGGCTGCAATGTTAAATGAACTACTAATAATCTTTGACATAAAAAAGCCTGTAACCCTAGAGATAATATAGGTAAAATGAACATAAATTAAGTAAATCATAAGGTGACTACAAGTGGAAAGTGAAGGTTGATGCACATTTTTAATGCCATTTAGTATTTTGTTGGACAGGCTGTGTTCAGTAACAGAAAAGGTCCTAACTTAGATCATAGGAAGATGTTTTTGGGATGATTTACAATATTCAGGAGTGCAAATGTTCTTGATTCTGCATTACAAGTCATAATTTTAAAAATACTGTGTTGGGAAAATAAGGCACATTAGCCAGCAGCACAAATAGCAGAAGAAGCTACAATACTTGCTTCTCAACCCAGCAAAACCAAGATTGTTTGTCTATGAAAAGGAGCATTCAGGTGAGCAAGGGGTGATCTCCAGGCCATTTGCAGGCTATTTAAAAAAGGCTCTAGGGAGTGCTGTGATCAGGAGTGGGCAAACAAACAGGAATGGGCAAACGGGCAGGGCATGGCACATAAATGAGAGCGTGGCACAGCAGTTTGCGGGCAGTTCCCACAGGCAGGACGAGCAGGAAGGGTGCAGCCGCACTCCTGGTGGTGGCTTGTGTCTTTTGACTGGTTGTAGGGTCCTTTTTTCCCCCCTCCAAGCAATGGCTAACAAATGGTCAAAAGCCATTGCTGCTGCTGCCAGCAAAAGTGTTCTAACCCAAACAGAACCCCCCAGGAGCACAGCTGTCCAGACCCCTGGCTGCAGGGAGTGTCTGAGCCTGGGGGCAGCACCAGAGAACAGTGCAAAAGACACCTGTGTGCGGTGTGAGCAGGTGAATGATCTGCTCTGTCTGGTGGCCGGGCTTAAGGAAGAAGTGGAAAGGCTGAGGAGTGTTAGGGAGAGTGAAAGAGAAATAGACTTGTGGAGTTACAGCCTTGCAACCGTGAGAGAAGCTCAGCAGGAGTCAGAGGAGCCCTGTCCCTCTTACCATCAGGCACGAGGAGGAGACCTAGCAGATGGGGGGAATGGAAACAGGTACCTACTCAGAGAGGTAGTAAAATTCCCTCCTGACCCCCGTCACCTTCCCAGGTGCCCTTACAGAATTGGTACGAGGCCCTGGGTTCAGAGGGTCACGCAGATGACACTAAAGAAAAAAAATCTGGCTGGAGAGTCTTCCGTCTTCCAGCTGCACTTCGTCTCTCAGATGGATCACAGCCTCAGGAATTAAGAATAAAAGAAGAGTAGTTGTAGAAGTGACTCCCTTCGGAGGGGAACTGAGGGCCTTGTATGTCGACCAGACCCATCCCACAGGGAAGTCTGCTACCTTCCTGGGGCCCAGGTATGGGATATCACCAGGATACTCTCCGAACTAATTCAGCCCTCTGATTATTACCCACCGCTGGTTGTCCAGGTTGGCAGTGATGAGGTTGACAAGAAGAATACCAGCGTCATTAAAAAAGGATGTCAGCTCTCGGGATTGATTGGTTGATGGGGCAGCAGCACAGGTGTTCTGCTCAGTTCCTTCAGGAACAGGGATGAATGATAAATGGAACAGGAAAACCCACATTATCAATGGATCGTTTAAGGGCTGATACCATCAGAAGAATTTCAGTTTCTTTACCGTGGGCAATTTTTACAGCACCAGGCCTGCTTGAGTCAGATGGGCTCCATCTGTCTAACAAGGGCAAAAGGATTCTAGCCCATGAGTCGGCAGGGCTGACTGAGAGGGCTTTAAACTAGGTTTGAAGAGGGAAGGAGATGAAACCAGGCTCCCCAGAGATGAGCCCAAGGGTAGTAAGCCTGAGTCAGGGGTAAAGTCAGCAGCCAAGCTGAAGTGCCTTTACACTGATGCACACAGCTGTCAGAGACTGAAAACAGGTTATGCCTCAAACATTGATATAAAGTTTTAAAGAAGCTACAACCACAGAAACCCCCTTGAAGAACTTTGGACCATAAGTCGAACTGCNAGAAACGTGGTGGCATGACTCACATGACTGGAGCACTGCAGTGGATGGTTGCAAGCTCTTCACAAGAGACAGGCGAGGCAGGAGAGGTGGAGGGGTGGCTCTGTATGTTCGGGAGGCTCTCGACACCATGGAATTTGAGATGAATGACAAAAAGATCGAGTGCCATGGGTAAGAATCAGGGAAAGGCCAGCAAGGCCGACATCCTGGTGGGAGTCTCTTATAGACCACCCAACCAGGTTGAAGAATGTTTCAAGATTGCCAGCCCTTGTTCTTGTAGGAGATTTAACCTCCCAGGTATCTGCTGGGAGCTCAACGCAGTGGAATGTATGGAGGAGAGCTTCTTGTCACAGCTGGTGAGTGAGTGTGCCAGGGGTGGGGCTCTGCTAGACCTGCTGTTTGCAAACAGAGAGGAGCTGGTGGGAATGCCCATCTTGGGCACAGCGACCACAAAATGATAAAAGTTTTCGATTCTTGGTGAAGTAAGGAGTGGCCTCAACAAAACTTCTATCCTCTATTTCCAGAGGATGGACTTTGGGCTATTCATGGGACTGATTCAGAAAGTTCCCTGGGAAACAGCCCTTAAAACCAAAGTGGTCCAGGAAGGTGGACGCACTTGAAGAAATAAATCTTGAAGGCACAGGAGCAGGCTATCCCTGTGTGCCAAAAGAGAAGCCAGTGGGGAAGAAGACTGGCCTAGCTGAGCGGGGAGCTTTCCCAGGAGCTCAGGGGAAACAAAAAAGAGGGTGGAAAAAGGGGTAGACAAGTCAGGAAGTGTTCAAGGATGTTGTTAGGTCATGCAGAAAGAAAATTAGAGGTGCAGAAGCTCTGTTAGAAGTTAATCTAGCCATTTCTGTAAATGATAATAACAAGTGTTTTTATAAATACATTAATAAAAAAAGGACAAAGGAAAACGTCCATTCTTTATTGAATACTGGGAGGGTGAAAATCATCAATCAGAGGGGGTGAAAATAATCAAAGATGAGGAATAGGCTGGTGTACTTCAGACCTTAGTCTTCAGCAGTAAAACTGGTTATCTTCAGGACAACTGGCCTTCTGAGCTGGTAGACAAGGAGGGATGGGGAGCAGCATAAATGCCCTGTAATCCAGGAGGGAGGTAGGTAGTGACCAACTGTGTGACTTAGATGTCCACAAGTCTGTGGGAGGATGCTGATGCCTAAAGGTTTTTAGCATCAGCAGAAATCCTATGAGTAGCTTCTGAAGGAGCTGGGATTGTTTAGCCTGGAGAAAGGAGGTTCTTTCCTGCTAAAATTAAGTAAATCCTATTTATTTTGACCCACTAGTGTTCTGGAGCACAGTGGCAAAATGGTGAAGACATCTTGCTATGGAAAGAAGGTGTTATTTAGAGTTCTGCTCTGGGTTTACATAAAATTAATCCTTCAGTCCATCTGTGAATATTTATCTGGTCATTTCTTCTGAGCAATGAAAGGTGGCAGAATTAGATGATGCTTGACACATCACTGACTTTCTTGTCCGTGACTGCAAAAGCTGGAGTACTTTAACTATATTAATCTGATATGTCATTTGGGTTTGGCATGGATTTTTAACCTTTTGAAACCAGAGCACTGCCGCACCACCTAAACAATGTTTTTTTATCGTAATAGTTGGAATAATCCAAACTGCTCTTTCTTCCAGATCCCTAACTCATAACTCATCTCTACTGTGAAATTTAGAGATAAGATAGTTGTAGCTATATCGATAGGATTGAAATATTAAAATGTATTTATAATCTTCATGTAAACTTGTTCCACTGTTAAACTTTTGAGCTTTTTTAGTTTCCGTCTTTCTTTTGCTAACTTTTCATCATTGTGTTTCTTGTCTCCGCTTGGGACAGGGGTCTTGCTTTCTGCTGATGTTTAATTGCTTGTAGTGCAAGGTGCTTGACTGAATCCTCTGCTTAATACTGATACATATATATGTATATGTATGTATATTTTTAAGAAACAGAGAATTTCCATAAGATGCACTTTGTAATTAAGCCATTTCTAAAGCCAAATAATTGTCAAGTGATTTCTAAAATTAGAGATGCTTCTCTTAAAAAGGAAAAAAAAAAGAAAACAAAAAATAAACCAACAGGTGTCACCAAAGACCATGTAACAAAATATTGGGTCAAATCACATCAATAGTATACGCTGCATTCATGACAAATCCCTGTTGTCTTTCATTTAATTCTCTCAAAAGATCTTGAGATCCTAGTTGTGATCAGTCAGCTCAAAATCCAGAGTATCACAACTGTGTATTAAGGTTAAATTGAATTGCTTTCAGTAGAAGACACAAGAAACCATATAGAGATAATGTCAGTTCCATCTTAATGAATTGTTCTCCCACACTATAATCCAAGTGAGGTCTTTGTGGATTTTTAAAATGCCATTGATTTTGTTTCTCTCTGGTTTTTTTGTTGTTGTTTTTTAGCTTGCTGAACTGAGGCTTTAGAAACTCCATTCAGCTTTTAGGATTTTTTGTTCTACAATGGTGATGATGAGGGGTTTTTTTGTTTGTTTGTCACAGTTCTTAGGTAAGTCTGTATCCAAGAGCAGTATGTCACAAAGTTTGTTGCATCTCTCATTAGTAAGTATTGGCAGGTTTGTCACCTCGGGGTCAAAAGAAAGCTCATTCAACCAAGGCTATGGCAGCCGCAGTAGCAAGCCTCAGGTCAGTCCCACCACTTGAGATTTGCTGCAGGGCAGTCAGTTGGAATTAATTTTGCATTTGTTTCACTGAACATTATTGCTCTTACACTGCAATGAGGAAAACATTGTGGGTAGACTACTGTATGTTATAAGGATTCTTTTCCTCTTGTGCTTATTTTCTCTTTTTGCATTGAAGTGCCTATTACCAGTGAGGAGACAAATCTTGTAAAATAACAAAATCCATTACTCATAATGACATTGCTTCTAATGTTTTATACTTGTTTATTTTTAAGATAAGTTACAAAACCTCCAACCTGTGTACTCTGCCTTGAAGTTCTTAGAAAATACTAGTAGTGCTGAGGAGTCTAATCTCCTTACGCTTCTCTTACGCTGAATAGAAATTATTTGAAAATAGTATCCTTTTTATGCCCATGGGATGTCCATTTTTGAGAAACTTAGAGTCAAGAGATTGTAACTTGTTATGTCATGTCTGAATTAATAGTTAAAATAATTTCAGAGGTCTGAGGAGCTGACAGTGAATCTCTTGGTTTACCATAAGAAGTTAAGTCAAAGATACAACTTTACAAAAAAAAAGAATACAAAGGCAAATGAGGCTGATTTTGGTTATGTCAATGTGGATTTCTCAGGTGAACTGGTAATGTTCAGCTTTTTAAGTTTAATGTTCAGAATTTTAAGTGCAGTTCTGTCACAGAATGGGAGTTGACGAATAAACCTAAGGTCACATTAGTTTTGCATCTCTAAAGAAAAGAAAACAAACCCTTGCATTTTTCTTCAAGTAAAAGACATTAGTCTGAATGACTTAGTGTAGAGGGTAGAGATAATTAGACTTCAGTGATTGCTAAACCAAAAATATCACTAATAATTTTAATTCTGTTTCTTCCCCTTTTTTCTGTAATGTGTGTTCATGTAGGAGATCAAACTGAGAATGTTACTAGAGTAATAATAAACTGCTAATAATGCACTAATAATGTATTAACCTTTTTTATGATATGACTTAGGAAAATCCAAGAAGTCAGTCAAGAAGGAAAATGCCGTTGTGGCTGTGTTTTATTAGCTAAAGTATACTTAATTTTAAATATACTATCCCTGTTATTCTGAAAAATCTGGCCACTCATAAAAACATGCAATGAAAATTATTGACACTAGATTCTCTTACTCTCTTCACTCTCATTTACTTTGAGAACTGTCTTTAAAAATAAATGAAAAGTGATCTGACAGAGTGTTTAATGAGTGTTTTTTCACAAGCTGGCATCTTTGGAGGCAGAAGCCCCTATCCACTGAGTAAGTGTGTCATTGCCAACACATCTCACTCATGATGGGAAGTAGCCATTCTTAACTTTGAGGGAGTAGTTCTGTCTCCGTTCATATTTAATCCTTGGAGCAGTGAAAAGTGGTAGCAAGAGTAGTAATGGTGATGATGGCTTTCTGTTTGTGTTTTGAATATCTGAGGAATATGATCTGGGAAATCTCAGATCCATCCAGCTGGATCTGGTCCACCAGAAGAATATATTTAATCTGTAGTTTTGTCCATTTCCTTTTTTCCCCCAAAATCTGCTACAAGTGTGCAGGAGTAGGCAGTGGTGTGGACAGCTTGGGTTAACAGCTTGTGCTCCCTCATTGTTTCTCCAAGGTCTTGTAATCTGTCCTCTGTCATGGGAGTGGTTGTAATGTCAACTGATCTCATGCACCTTATCCTTTGTCATGTCACATGTGCTTTATTCTTCGTCGTGTGTTAACCATACACCAGCCATTTGACAGGGTTGTTGGCATTTTGGTCATGAGGGATGCACATAAGGGGTAAGAGGGAGACGTGGCATTTGACTGTCTTCAAAGAGACTTTGTGGTTTACGCCAGCCTAAGGGTTCCTCACATCTGTCATGAATCCATGACTGTTGGTTACATGGTAATGATTTCCAGTGACACCTGATAGATGCCAGGTTAGAAGGAAAAGGCAACAAATGATACAGGCTTATGCCAATTTTTTTGGTATGTTTTTAGCTAAGAATTCACTTGAGAAAACTTTTCGCAAGTTTGAGTAATATACTTTGTCTTTTTTCTTATTTTCCCTCTGCAGCAGGCTTGTTCTTCTGGTGGGTAGCCATGGTTGGTTTTGAAAGTGGGAGCACATTGCGGGGGGAAAGAGAAAATTCAGAGGACTTGGATTGTAAAGCACAGCATGGGAGGGGAACTTGATGGGCAAGGCTCAGTGCACTTCACTGAGTCCCAGCATGGGTTTTGGTGTGGTATGTACTGAAGCAGCTCCTCTGGATTAGGGTATAGGTATTATTAATCAAGTCACTGAGTTGTGATGTGTCGTCTGTATACCTGGCGATCTCTGTTATGGAAAAGTTCACTAGTGGGCCAGCTGCAATTCTGCTCTTCCTCATGTATGCCATGCTGGTTTTTTAACGTTTTTAGAATGTGGTACAAGGCTTTTTTCAGTGTCTTACAGACTTAAAATGGAGGGGTTATTATTTTAAACTGAGTTATTTTGGAATTACCTCCTTGCTTTGTGGGAATTCTTTTTTCAGCACTCTTTTCCAGACTCTGTTTAAAGACGTCCAATACTTAGTGCATTGAAGTGTCTCTTTGGTATTTGTCTCCACTTAAAACAATAAAGTATTTAGACTTCAGTACCTTCATGGTCTTTGTAACTTTGAATATGCTGGTGTCCCTGGCTCTTGGTCTTTAATTTCTCTACTTTCACATAGATCTATGCAGGTATTGATCTTTTGATCACGTAACTTCAGGATACTGTATTGTAAAGATTTCAGAAATTAGGCTGCTAACAAAATTTTTCAATGCTTTGTGGTAATTGAAAACAGTACATAAGAAAGTCCTCTATATGAACAATACAGTCTTAAAAGAACATGTGTTGTAGGAAGCCAGGACTTCACCAGTTAACATGTACTACACTGCACTTGTGTGTACCAGAATTAGGTTTCCACCTGGAGTTTCAGTTTTGCTCTGCAGACTATGCAGCATTATAGTCTTGCTGTCATGGTGCAGAATATTTAGCAATGCAAGGGTAAAACAAAGGTCTGTCATAAGGTAATGTGCTTCTCTGTGTTCTTTTTGCTGTCCATCCAAGTCATTAAATTTAATTTCTCTGTGATTAAAATAACCTGTTTTCTAGATCCATATGAAGGATCACTGGTCACGACATAGCTCTATCCCCCAATTATCCTTTAGGGTATTGAACTTTGCAGATTACATATTTGAGACCACTAGCACTTTAAAAAGGTACTCCTGGAGGTATTCTGTTACATCCAACATAAATCAAGACTGACTGACTTATTTTAAGCTCCTCGGAAGGGAGTGGCGAGCACTGAAGTTTGGTTCCACTCCTGAGCCATGTGTATTAAGGCTCTCAACCTTGTCCACTACAGATGAAGGAAAACTAAAACAAAGAAATGGTAGCAGAGATGAGATACTTGTGATTTTAATATACCCAGGATAATCTACTTGGTTTTACTGCTCAGGATGTGTTCTACTCAGCTGTGGTCCCTGCTCTCATCAGCTTGCCTTCATTATGAGAATTTTTTTAGTGCAGCAAAATTAACATAGCTGTGATTTCATTTAGGGCAGAAGTTTCTCAGGCTAAGGAAAGCAGAACACGGGCTCCTCTGCTCAATGAGAGCAATTTAAAGTATAAGCAATGTAGTTTCCTTCCAGAGAAGACTGCTTTGTTCTGGGAAGAAAGTTTCCTCTATCACACAGTTTGAATGCAACCTTTTTTGGGTGGTTGAAGTGTTAGGCTTTCCATGGCTGGAAAGGATTTCTCTCTTGCTATCAGAATAGGTCATAGGAGGCATGGAATTTTTTGGGATTTGTGTTTTGGTTTTTTTCTTCCTCCAGTTTTCCCAACAGTCAATAAGAACACCTTGATAGTTCTAAGTTCAGATATTTGTCTTATTTAGGATTTATTTTCCTGATAGATGGCACTTGGAAGTGAATGAAGTGCAGGAATACTCTAATATGAGGTGGAAGTTTCCTGTATCTCATACGAGAATTACAGAACTGCCAGTTTCTTCTCCATTTATCAGGCAATTAATTTCATACACTGTGAGCAGGTCTTACTATTGGTTCTTTTTCCTTTCCCATCTTGGATACAGTGATACCTGCTCTCCAGCCACCTTACTACCTTGAATTACAATGCAGTATACTGCTTACAGTGTTGGCACACCTTAACCAGTTTCAAGAGCCGTAGAAAAAGTGCAAATATCCCAGGTTAGTATGACTAGCATGAGTAGGGCTCTCTAGTAAGTTTACAGTTTGCATTGAGAACGTCTGGATCTGAACAATTTGTTGCTTGATAGTTAGATGATTTATTGATGCAGGACTGAATTGATCAGCCTGTGTCACTATATTCGTGCAGTGATGAGCAGCTGTGTGACTGATAATTAGTCCAGGAGAGTTTGTAGAGTGTAACCAGAACCACCTTCTCATGCCAGAAGTCACAGGATGCTTCACAACATTCTACAATAGTTTCTACAATAGTTTTCAGATCTTCAATATAGAACACCATCATGCACAAGCTAATATTGTTACTTAGAAAAGTTGTGGCTATATAAATTGTATAGATTTGGAATAGTACGTCTAATTAGCTCTATATAAACGGTATCACAGTTTCTTTTTCTTTTTGCTACCTATGGGAAAGATACTTTTATAATTAATTTTTTTAATTTCTCATCAGCCATAAAATCAGAAGAAGTCATTAAAAGCATAAAAATCCAAAAGTAGTGTTTGATGTGTACCATTTTCAGTACTTGCAGCCTTATTCCTAGATAGGACAGAATTTTGCTAGATTTTCTTAGGCAGGACAGGATTTTGTCAAGTTTTCCAGGCACATGTATGGTAAGTGCAGGAAATCTGGCAATTAGTGATGTTTTCAAATCTGGAAAATTTTGGACTTGGATGGCAGTTCAAGAAATCTTGTGTATCACTTTCCATCGTTTATAACTGATGGTGTGCCATGCTAGGATATCCCTAAACATGTTGATCCACTGCAAAAAAACCCTCAACCGCTTCTGTGGCTACATACATATGTGTGTATATATATATATACACACACTAGGGCAGTTTTAGGGATTTTTTTTTTGTTTGAGGGTTGTTTTTTATGGCATTTTTCCCTGAAATCTCTGTGGGCAATGCAGGCTGTCCAGGTGCTAAGCTGTCTGAGGATGATAATCTCAGACTTTGCATATGAGCCTCCAACCTACTGTATCTTTCTTTATGTTTGCATTTATTGAAAGCATTCATTAGGTTAAGTCTTTGCCACACCAGAGTGCTCTACTGATTCAACAGTCCCATTTTTAAGGCTGTATTTCTATTTATTATCTTACAGTAGTGCATAAAGAGTCAGTTAGAATGAGAGCCCCATTGAGATGGGCTGTGGAAAAAATGAGTAAGGGTTTATTTCTGCTCTGAAGACACACAGTCCAAATAAATGAGAAGGAATAGAAGAAATAGATACAAACAGCTGCAAAAAGGGTAGACTTCTGCAAGTGGTGTCTAAAATATATTTTCTGCATAGTAATTTTTTTCTCTTCCAAGTGTTCTTTTAGTGGTTTTGACAGTGAGAAGATGCCTGAATTGAGAGTTAAAAACAAAATTTCTATGTTGTAGGCCATATTATCATTATACTCACTTTAATGTCTGTACAACATTAGCATTTGAGACTGCAGGAACTTAACTGCTTTACTCGTTGGTGTTACACTGCAGTCAATTTTGGTGAACCATAAAAAGTTTGCCCCTGAAGGTAAGATTACCCTGTGTGCATGTTCCTAGCATACTGCTTTGGGGATAAACATGTCTTAAATCAACTCATCGCTTGCAGCTGAATTCCTTCTCCAAATGCAGTTTTTGTGTAGATAATAATGTTCAGAGAGACTGATTTTCTGTAAACCATAAAGTTTTTTGAACATAATTCTATCAATAAATGTATTTGATCAGGATTCCAAAGAATTCTTATAATCCTAATAAAGATTTGGGGTTTTAGTGAAAGGAAGGGAGGGGCATATACCAGCATTTTCAATTACCTTGAAACCTCCAGTTTGTTCATATGTGTTCCAAACATTTGCATATTGTGTTTCCTCACATTTACGTAATAAAAACTTTTGGACTTCATTGAAACATTTTTCGTAATTGTGCATTTGGAAAATTAAATTTGAAGTTTATGATACCCTGGCTCCTACTTGCTTGGGTCATAGTGTGTTGTTCAGATGCCATACTTGAGACCTTTGTTACAGTGATGTTTCTTTTGGGGCTTAATATACTGTGGGTTTGGATGGATGTAATTGTGGCCTTGAAGGGCTGGACTAAAGAATACTGTCTGGGTTTGTACCCAGATATTCTTGGATTAATATTCTGAGACTTAGATCTTGTCCTGTCTGGAATTTAAATACAGTTCCCCAAGCTTTAAAGAGAAGGCAAGCATCATTTCAGCCTCTTAATGAGTCCTTTTTTTTTTACCTCTTTAATTTGCCTTTTTTTTTTCCCGAACTCTTGTAGCCATTCAGATCCAGGCAGTAGCTTCCAAACCATTTTTACAGGCTCAAATGGACAAAGTGCTAGTTTGTTCCTCAGTTTAATTCCCAAGTTAGTAATAGTTAGAAAGTTTTTACATCTGCATCTCCATTTTTCTTAGAATATGTAAGAGCAGAAAAAAAATGTCCTAGATAGTAGGCAAGACTTTGAAATGTGAACAACTTTTGTACGTTTGAGATGGCAAGTCCTTTGTTGCAACTAGGTTGATTTTTGTGGGTTTTGTTGGGGTTTTTTTTGTTTTCTGGTGGGTTTTGTTTCATTTTTCTGTTTCGTTTTTTTGTTTTGGGGTTTTTTTTTGTTGTTTTTGTTTGTGATTTTTTGTTTGTGGGGTTTTTTTTGGTGTTTTGTCTGGTTTTTGGGGTTTTTTTTACTTTCTTCTTTTGGTTGCTTTCGGAATTACCTTTCGTTTCAGGTCTGAAATTTCAGTTTTATTCTTACGTGGAGAAAAGAGATATAAATTCCCCCATAATGGGGAATCTGTATGGGGTTTTCTTCTATTTAGGAACCTTTGACCCATGTTCAGTGAGCAGAAATGGCAAGGGAACTTAGCTAAAGCTGGCTACAGATCTGCTCTCCATGTAAATCACGAAGTGAACCTGGAGGGGAGAGAATTCCCAAAATCTGCTGGTAGAAAAAATGCTTTAAAAGTATTTCTTTACAAAGAGAGCCTTTCTTCTACCCCTGAGTACATACATTAATTGGTTATAAACCTTGGTTTTGAGGTTATTATTCACCTAATTATTCACACAGCAGTGAAAAATGGATTCACAGGTACAGTTATCATTCCATTGTACTGGCAAGAAGTCTTTTCTGTGTAACAGAGAGAAATTTTTGTCTAAAGCTCCAAGTTCTATAATTAATTATGTAGTAAAGGATTCAGAAAAGTGGCAAAACATATACAAGTGCTTAGAAGTTTAACCAATTAGCCTTTGTCTGCCTGCATATGTCATTATTTTAAGTGTTTTAGTATCTGGTGGCATTTATATTTTTTTCTTTTCTTCCAGATCATTACTAAATACATTTATGAACTACTGCAGAAGGAATGCCACTTGAAGAAAGTAACTCTTCCAGTAAGTATCATTTATTTTCCCAAAGGCATTATTTTTTTGAATCTGTACCCAGCCTAGCCTGTGATCCCATATTCAGATAAAGACAAGGTGTGCCAGGGCTCTGTGGAGGGCATTGTCTTGGGACACTGCCTTCGAATTTTGCATGTATATGCATCTGGAGATGTGGCTCCACCTCACTTCTCATGTGTTTGATTTCTCCAACTGAGCCTTCCTTACCTTACCAGATACCAGAACTTTCAAAATGTGGTGCTTTTTATAGGTGAGCCATAAGCTTTCTGAAAAGTATTCGTGGATATTTTGAGACATCTACAGCTGGATGTAGAGAACAGAAATGTCTTTGCAGGCAGAGGAGTACACTCACATTGAGTATCAGTAAACTATTCCAAGTAATTTTTTAAAAAACATTTTTCTGGTAATTTGTAATATTTATGTAATAAAGTGGTTATGTTGCGTAGTGAAAATATTTGATCAACCCTTGGAAGAGATTAAGTGCTCCCCACATATCAGAGTGTTTAGAAATACATGTGATGTGATGTGATGATGTTCAGGTATTTTTATATTCTATACTGGAGAGTGCAGGGGAGACTGGAGTGTGACAGCACTGTGTAGGTTTTCCATCATTATGAAGGGTTCCTGTGCTCTTTGAAATCTTTTGAGTTACTGTTGTTCTCAGCTGATCCTTCATATTCAGTCAAGGAAAACCTATTTATGCTAAGGAAGGAAAAGGTCTTTGCTTTAATAGTTCTGTAACATTTCACTATTCCCATTTCCATTTCCTGAGTGTTGCTTAGGGAGTGTTTTGATGACCTGCCCAAACTACTAACAGTTTCCTGGAAGGGCTTTTTCAGTGTCTCCTGGTCATGGCAGAAGGAGCTGAGCCATGAGGTCCGCAGAGAAGTTGAAGGGCAAGCAGCACCTCTCCTCCATACTTGCAGCCGGGGGTTGCACCAATGCCCGGAGAACCGAGACTGAGAAAGCATTTCCCCACTTCAGATTTTTCTGTGTACACAGGCGTAGGATCAGGTTCATCATGATGGTCTGCCTGGTGCAGTGCTAGCTGTGATCTCCAGCTTCTTTGCTAATCTTCTTTGTTGGTGAAGTTTTGGTCCAAGAAGTACTTCCAAACAGATAATATATCAAAAGACTTCTCAAGCCATGTCACACTTGGTCTGCGAAACCATGAACCTGTCATTTATAAACTTTGAAGTGCCCAAATTTTAAGGCTATAGGACTTTCTTTAATTCCTAAAAAGGAATATAAGGAATATGCATACAGGTAATACAGTGCTAAGGCTGATCAATTAGTTCCAAAACATGAAGATGAAGAAACTTGGGATAAATATTACAGCACCTCCATCACCTGTGTCACACATGTGGTGATTCATCTTCCTGGCTCTAAGGTTTGGATTTCTTGGCTTGGAGGAGGAATGGCCCTGGCTAGCTCCCACTTTTGGATTAATCTCTCTTTACTTGTATTTAAAAACTGTGTAGTGAGCGTGAATACAGCTGTTCAGTAATACATTTAAGTTATTCTCAAATGTATTACTTCCAACTTCTGTGAAATGTCATAATTTAATTGCATTTTGGAGCAAAGTGAGAAATCAGAAAATATGCAAATTTCTAATTGTGAGCATTGTGGAAAAGTTCATGTGAGGTATGAGCACCATTCTTCAGGAATGGCTGTTATGCGTACCGAGCCCTCACCACAGTCAAAAATAGGTTATGAGGGCACATATAAAAATGAAAAATTGAAACTCTGTATGCAGAAGCTGAAAAATTAAAGCTGTGTAAAGCTAGGTTTAAATCACCACTGACAGACTTCCAAGTAACAATACAAAACCCTCTAGTTTAAACTAGTAAAGGAGACTAATAAAAGTAATAAGACAGCTTTTAGGATGAGAATAGAAGAGAGTATAAATGTTGGCAAGTTACAGATAGAAGATATAAAATAAGATATAAAAAGTAAGATCTAAAATCACGATAAGATCACAGAAACCAAATTTGAGGAGCTTGTTAGAGTTGTAAAGGCTAATAATAAAAGAGAGCTGATAAGGCCAATAGATGAACTGCAGTTAAAATGAAGACCCAGGTCAAATAAGAAAAACTAATATCATTATTTCGAATATTAGTTGTCCAATTTCCACACATTTAACTCTTCTTTTCTAAGCAGGATATAATTCTGAGGAACTCTCTGAAATTTGTCATAGCAATAGAGGAGACCTTAGGAGAAGTTTATTGTACAATAAAAAAATTCCAGGATGAGATTTTTTTTAAACCTAGGGTTCTCTAATAAGTCAAACAGGAAGCTGCAGAACAACCAATTTGTATTTAACTCACTGCTGCAATCAGATAATAATAATAANTATTTCCAACGAACTGTCAACAAACTTAACAAATGCTTTTAAGAAGGAAGTCCCCTTAAGAATTAATTGGTTAAAAGGGCAGAAAGGTGTTCATGTTTTACAGATGAAATAATCTGTTACCAGTGGAATGCTATTAAGGCCTGAGATAGTTGTAAACAAAAGGAAAAAAGGAATTAATACAAGCTAACAAACTTTTCTGGTTTTTTTTTCTAAAATTGTTTGGGATAGTTAAACCTAAAGTTGATTACGATGAGTTGGGAAATTATTTCTTTATGCTGAATAACTGCATGATTAAATGACAGGAGAGTCAATTCTAGTAAATGTGAAATTATGGGGAAGATAACTCACTCTGTAAACACAACAGTGGCCCTCTAAATGAGCTATTACAACTCAGGAAAGAGCTTGGAGTGATTGTGAGTAGTTCTCTGAGAACATCAGTGAGTGCTCAATGGCAGTCAAAAACCCTCAAAGCAAATAGGATGTTAGGAATTATGAGGTATCGAGAACAAAACAGAAAAACATCGTCATTCCACTCGTTATGTGGGCCCTCATGTTAAACACTGCATGAAGTCTGGACACCATATCAAAAAGGATATGAAGAATTAAAAAAAAATACAGAGGAGGGTTGCAAGGATGATCACAGGCATGAAATGCTTTTCAGACAAAGAAAGATTAAACAAAGATTCTTCAGCTTGGAAAATAGATGACTGAGGAAGGAATATGACAAATCTATAAAATCATGAAAGGTGAAGAGAAGATGAATAGGGAATGGGTTTTTGCTTTTTTCATAATAGAGAACCTAAGGTGCATCAAGTTTAAATTATCAGGCAGGAGATCTCTACTGAAAGAGACAGTATTATTTCATATATGTCCCAATTATATTGTGGAACTCATTGCCACAGAGTACTATCAAGGAGAGAGGTATAAATGCATTCAAAAAACCCATTTGACGATATTAAGGTGAGATAGGTGCCTTGAACTATTGTACATGCTTGCCCAGTTATATAAACTCTGACTTGCAAGGTTCCAAAGTTACTGGCTGTCAAAACCAGGCAAGAATCATTCTATAACCACTCTGTTTTGTTACTGTTCCACTATGCAATCTGCCAGTTGCCAGAAACAGGACTCTGGACCTTCATCTGACCAAGATGGCTCTTACATAGATATATATAAAACCTTTGTATATTAATATTTTAGAGATGAATACAAAAACTTTTTTTCTTTTAACCTTGTCACAGGTGATCAGAAAGTTGGTGTATTGTCTTTCCTTTTTCTGTCAGCTGATGATGAAGTTGACAGTGCAGTGATTTTTGAATATTTGAAATGTGTTTCAGGACTGTGTTAGGTGCAGTGTGCTTTTGTTCAGCATGATTTTAGTAGGGAATGGAAATGCTGTGCTTCAAAGGTTTAGCATGATGGCCTTTCATGTTCTCTCATCTTCCTTAATTTCAACCTTGTGTGTAAAGTCCAACTTGCGGTTTCGTTTTGCTTTCTTAGGTGGCAGCTTCAGTTTTGGATACAAAAATTAATTAATTTCTTTTCAGATATGAAAATGAGACCAGTTGGCAGATCAGGAGATCTTGCCCATTAATTTGTTATGCCAGCATCTTTGACTAAACAATTCTGAACATTTTTTCCTACACAGGGAGACCAAGATCCATGTTGCATTATTGTTACTGTAAAGCATTGTACTTCTAATAATGTTCAACATACACTACTGGACTTCAAAATTTTGATGAAGAGTCTCATATTCAGGGAGAGGCCATTCAGTTACTATTTTTGAAGTTTCATTTTGTGCTCCATTGAAGGTTATGTTAGGAATAAAAAGAAGACTGCAGTTTTTTTAGCCAGATGAAGTATTTGTATTTCTCTAGTTTTATTGGCATAATCAGTGACTAATCTTTGCTCTTCTTTAGCTGTTGAGGACAAATAGAATGTGCTTCTGAATTAACTGCATCTTTAACAGCTTCTGGGGAAACTTGAGATGGAAGCTTAAATAATTAGTAACATGTTGTAGTGGTTTTAAGCCTAGCTGGAAATTAAGCACTATGCAGCCGCTTGCTCAGCCCCCCTTTTACCTCCCCCAACAGCAGTGGAATGGGGAAGAGAATCAAAGTAAAACTTGTTAGCTGAGATAAAAACAGTTTGCTCTCATAACCTAAAGTGAAGTAAAATACAATGATAATGGTAAATGATAATAATAAGACAAAAAACAAGTGATGTGCAATGCAATTGCTCACCACCCACTGACTGATGCTGGACGTCTGATTCCCATACTCACATCGGCCATGCTTCTGGGTAACTCCCCGCAGTTTATGCCTGGTCATGATGTTCTGGGGTATGGAATATTCCTTTGATTGGTTCAGGTCACCTCTCCCAGCCATGCTCCCTCCAAGTTTATTTTGCCTGCCTTCTCACTAGTGGAGCATGAGACAAGGAAACAAAAATCCTTGACTTCAGATAAACACAACTTAGCAAAACCCCGAAATACGAACACTGTCCTTGTTCTGAAGCCAAAACACAACACTGTATCAGCTACTGAGATGAAATTAGCTCTATCCTGACTGAAACCAGAACACGTTTAATTCGCAATGGCACTGAAATGCCTCACTTGGCAGGATCTTCTAAGTTATCAATGCTTTCCTCTTTCACTTCAATAGGTAAAAGTTCATCCAAGAACTATTTTTCTTTGAGAAACAATGGCCTGTTATCTCCACTGCATGCTCCTTTTGCTTATTTTGTTACCTAAGTGAAGTTAATACTTGTTCGTAAAATTTCCACCAGTTTTAGATTTGTTAAGTTAGTTGTGGTAATAGTCAAATGTTGATTAGCTGCCTGTAATATTGATCAGCAGTTCTCAGTTTTACATTTTTGATTGAAAAATTCTAAATCAGGATTTTCAATATTGTGAAGACTGTAACCTAAGTGAGTTAGTGAGGTTTATGTTGAAACACATAAAAGAAGACTTTTCATCTTGGGAAGCAAATCAGCAGTTTTCTCTCTCCACCAGCTGCTCAAAATTCTCACAATCTTTTTTGAGTCTTTTCAGTTTCAGTTCCACTTATTTGCCATGTTCGTTCCTGCAGTTACAGTTTATACCTGTTTCACTTTGTAGTCTCGAGGCTCATAATTTTTGTGAATTGAAATAAGAAAATTACTTGGTAAGAAAAATAATAAGAAAAATACTAGTGGATTTTTTATCCCTTTTTAGCATGCAATCTTAAACCTAAAAATCTCCAATACACCAAATAAAAGACTCCTGGAGCCTAGTCAGGTGTCATACATCTTGGGTTAGTAATGGCTAATTGTTGATGTGGTAGCATGGATGTCCATAAGATTAGATTTCAAATGTAGTTTGATTTTACTCTATGTATTGATAGCAGCTGTGCAAAATACTAACTAGTGTGCTGCTGAAATACTTTATAGACTTACACTACTGTGTTAGGTGATAACTCATTGGAGACAGAAGTCATATGGAAAAAAGAAATTCACTGTTTGAAAACGTTAAGAATGTAGAGATCTCACCATGGCTGGCTACATTCATAAACTTGAAGGAATTGCCATGCATTGGGGAAAAAATCCAAGAAAAAGAAAACTAAACAGTAGTTTTAAATAGTAAATTATCATTGTAATTTAGATAGGTTTGACATGCCTATCTGCAGATTACTGGAAGATTGTTCTCACCTGTAAACAACAGTGTTGAATCAAATTGTTAAATTAAACTTGTTTAAAAATTTAATAATCTAAAATGTTAAAATGTTAAAAAAACCATTTTCCTGTATTTATTCAATTTAGATTTAAGTGATTAGAAATCAGTGTCCAGAAGAATAAGTGGCTAATAAATGCGTATTATTTTATGTGTCCTCAGTGTGTCCAGCATTAAATGGTATTCTACATTGATCTGTCAGTAAAGTAAGGTTTTGTATAGGAGTGACCTTTATGTGTATTCTTTAGTGAAAGCTGGATCTAATAAACTACTGCTGTTTGAAGGTAAATTAGCTTGACAAAAAGTCTCCAAATGTGTTTAATTTTGGGAAAAGAGTCAAAAGTAATTTTTTTTATTATCTCGGTAGATATTTTTAGCTGTTTAACTTCTTTGCAGAAGCGTGAGCTAGTTGTATCTTCTACTGCATATGACTACTAAGTGCTAGTATTTCCTATATACTACAAAAAATTTTAGTTTATAGTGCTAAAACCTACATCTAAGTTACAAATTAGTCTGAAATGTAAATTCACAATGGTTTTTTTTCCTAATTATAGTATTGTAAATATTCAGTTTATGGGTAGAAGTCAGTTACACCTTGCCAAGTAGTATATTAGATTCAGTGTTGGCTGACTTTTTACCTAATCTGTTTTACCTTTTAAGGTGTCAATACTGCTACTTCAGACGCAGCAGCAGCATGATCTGACTGTAGCCCCAGTCTTTTCAATAGAACATATTCTTTACCATATTTTCTATTTTTGCACAAAGTGTGAGAGAAAGCGAGTACATTTCCTGGTGCAAACTCTGAGGCACATGAGATGTTACTTTACTTTGGAGCAGGGGAATAAGGTCTTCAGTGCTATGGCAAATATTGAAGAGAGACACGACCACTCTTTCACTTACAAATTTGTTTTGTTCAACTAGCCTCATTGACTTCATTAAAAAAAATTTGGTAGGACTTACATTAAAAAAAAGTCTGAAGATGCATGCAGATTTAATTTTTCCTATGGTAAGGGTGGCTAAGAATACAGACTCATATATGAGAGAAAACTAACATAATCCAAATAGCTAATTCCTCCTTTCTCAACATGGGGTTCATAACGTGATCTGTTTTTCTTCACTGTTGCAGAGCATGTTCCTAGCAGCTGGACAGTTAGCCTGTGGAGGTGGAGGGGTATGGAGTACAGTAGGAGGGGGAGATTTGCCTGTTTTATTCTTTCTTTTCTATGTATTCATATGGTAGAAAGAGAAGAACGACTAGACATGTGGATTTGTTTTGCCCTCATGGTATTTACACCAGGACAGTTCTTTTGTCTTGAGACAGGCTCGCTAAACCAAGTGTAAAAACTTTAGTTTGTATTGAACAAAAAGTGCTGCTTTATTCTCTTAAAGACAAAATGTGGTATTAGGTTGCAATTTACTGAATATCAAAGTTAATTGCTGGTCTCTTCCTACAACCAAAGTAGCTAAGCATTGACCCTGGTGCAGGAGGACTCTTCATTAAGCTTTTATTTAGGCTTGAATTGGATTTCTATATTTTATTAGACCTATCCTATTAAATTTGTAACAGACCAATTTACATTACTGGTTCCTATGTGGCTTATTGAGTATTTCTGTTGAGGTGTCTGATTTGGAACTTTCCAGGATTTTTTTTCCGCATTATGTAAGAATTTTAGTTGCTTCAGGCGTATCGGGGTGAGAAATTACTTGCTCCCTCCCACTTGCCACCTCCAGTTGCTCATTTATGGACTTTCTTCTTTCCTGTAAATTTCTGTAAACACCTGATGTTTCAAAGCTTAAGAAACCTTTTACCCCTCTTCTTAATTTTAAATGCCCCTCGGATTGCTGTTCTAAAATGTGGTATGTTTATATGTCCCAAAGTCAGGTTGCATATTTTGCTTTATTTTTATTTAGTACTGGGCACAAATGCGTTGAAATGGTTGTTAAATGGTGAATGTTTTTATATAAATTTGGTAGATAACTTTAAAGTTACAGGTTTTCTTTCAAAGAATTTTATTGATGCGTAAAAGTGTATGTTGTCTGTAATTGCAGGTTGATGCAGCTGAGACGGAACCAAAGAGCTTTATCTTTATGAGTGAAGATGCATTAATAAATCCTGACAAGCTGTTGGTCCTAATTCATGGTAACGGTGTTGTCAGAGCTGGTCAGTGGGCTAGGAGACTTATAATTAATGAAGATCTGGACAGTGGGACGCAGATACCATATATAAAGAGAGCTATTGAGGTAAGTGAAAATGCATGGGTGCAAGGTTGTGTGTGCTATGGATGTGCACCTGTGTGCCTGTGTATGAAGAGCTGTGAACCTGTGATGTTGTAATTTTTTAATCAGTGTTCTATATTTTACTGTGTGATCATTTTATTTGTGATGGGAATACTTGTTTGGTTTTATTGGAACTTTTTTCTAGTGGAACCGAGTTCTTGTCTTGCAGTAAAAAAAAAATGTTGCATGACATGTTGTTACACTGGGACTGCCATGTAACGTAATATGGCAGATAGTATGACAAGAGCCATTGACGGGTGATGAGATGCAGTAGAAGACACTACAGAAATTGGGTACAATTTGGATTGTTTCCTTTTATATTTCTTTAAATTTGTACAAACTATTGCTCAATGACTACTGTAGTCTAACGGTAACCTGAACATTCATGATTACAGTAATCTTTTTTACTAGGCTTGTACTGAATTTATTAGAGGCAGAGTCTTTTTTAGATTTGCACTAAATACTGATTCATTCTGATTTACTTACCAATATTTGACAGTAGAAGACATTCACATTTTGTTGACACTATTTTGTTACATCTGTTTGAGAGACAGTGGACAGTTGGTGTTACGTTTTTGTCATTGGAACTTTGCAGGTGTAATTCATCATGTGCACCCTGCTACCTAAATGAAACTTCCTGTAGTAAACATTAGAAGAGCCTTTTTAAGACTCATTATTTCTATTATATTTGCCAAGTTAAGCTAATGTTCTACTCTAAATATCAGTGTTGCCACTGTTATTGTTTCATATTTTGCTACATGATTAATTTTTGCAGCTGTCTTTAAAGTATTCAGGATAAAAAATGGTGCTTTTTTTTTTTCAATAAAGCAAAGAAAGAAAACATGTAAAAACTTTAGGGTATTAAGTTATTTTTGGTTTGTTTTACCTACTGACAAAGCACCAGACTACACTTAATGAGAAAAAGAAAACTAGCCCTATGAAAGTGAGGCTCATCTTTTTGTAACATTAAATTCTTTATTCATTTTAAATCAAGATTCAGAGACAGAACAGAAAGTACTTCAGGATTACTGAGAGCAATACAGGTGTATGGTAGGTTCAGTATGGGATCTCTAGTGCAGGTTTCAAAACCTTTCCCAAGACACCCAAGTAGCTGTAGCTACTTCAATTTTTGTAGCAGTTCTTATGTGCTTGCATTTTTGTTCTTTCCTAGAGATGCTGCTATCTTGGGTAACATGAGAGACCAAGTATTTCAAACTGGGATACTAACCCTAATTTCACAGATAATTTTTAAGGGTGTATTTCTAGTAGAGGAGAGTTATATTTCTTTTTGCTATTTTGTTATTTTTATTTATTTTGTGCAATGATTTGTGCTAGTATGACAGAGATCAGGCCTCTCTTTTCTCAAATGGTTGTTATGCTTAAAACCAGATTATTTATCTCTGCATTTTGAATGCTTCTTAAAAAACACAGGGAAAAAGTCCCAATTGTTGGAAGAGAAAATATTTTTACAAAAATGTGATCATTAGATAACATTGGTATATCAAACTTTGTGTTCTTTGAGCTTTTTCTTTATATGGTTTTTTAATTTGTGGTTCTCTTTAGTTCAGTAATTCTAGCTACTGTAAAACCCGCTGTCCCTTTTTGTGCTTCTTAAAATTCTGGTAAATGTACTACATGTTTAGGACACATACTATTTACACTGATTTTTTCATGCAAGATGAAGAACAGATTTTATTCAATTGTGTTGAATTCAGTTATGTCATTAAATGTGTTGCTATTTTTTTGTATTCTGTAATCACTGTACTGGGAATTGGTTGTGTATCTGGTTAGGTTAGGTGATATTTTATGGAAGTTGTACCCCACTGAAAGTATTTAGAATCATTAGGTTATACTAAAAAGAGAATACATATAGGTACATGCTGATACCATGTCAGCTTCAGGTACAGATCATAAAAATTACATTTCTAAATGCAGGAAATTATGGTAGACTGAGTGTAAGGATTCCATATAATAAAAATAACAGTAAAAATTACATCCTTTTCTGAGTTTTCTGGTGTTCAGTCCTCTAGTTGATTTAGGCTCTTCTGTCTCTTAGGAAATGAAGATAATAGGCTAGATGCTAAATAGCCTGAATGAAAATTGTGCTAACTTCTCATGCAACATTATTTGAAGTAAGGAATTTTTTTCTTAGATCTCTCTGTGTTTCTTCTAAGGAGAGGTCTCGTTCTTGAATGAAACCAGCAGACCTTATCAAAGCATCAGTGCTGATGACAAGAGGACATAGATTTTTTTTCCTAATAGACTTAAATGAATTTGAAGTGGATAGGACACATAGGATTTGAAAATTCCAGTGATCTCTTGTGACTTTGCAACACATGCAGGCATTGCAGC
>VXAZ01007509.1:0-63241 GCA_013399875.1 Gymnorhina tibicen
AAGAAAAGAAAAGAAAGAAAATGCATTTCTATGTAAGCACATTGCACTTGGAAAAGCCTTCCTCATTAGATTTCAGACATTAGAAGAATCTGTGTTCCTTGTTAAAAGAATAAATCTTGGCAAACTACCATTGTGACAGAATGGGTTATATCTGTGTCAAATTATGAAGGCTGTGCTGTATTAAGAGTGCAAACAAGCCAGGACATGCCCCATTACAACCTATTACACTGAATTCATATAGCTGCCGGACCTAAAAAGATTTTTCACACCTCAGGAAAAGGCTAATTCCCATAAAGCCCATGTCCCCTCTGTTTGGGTACGCTTATAGGTGTGGGTGTAAAGGGACACACGTGAACTCTGCCTGTATTCGGAGCTAGGAGGAGAGGAGCCAGCTTCACTACAGAAGCCACGTAGGATATGTCTACACAGTCGATTGCAGGCAGATGTGAGCTCCCTTAGCCAGCACTCTGAACTAGCAGGCAGAGCTGTTAGCCATGTTTACTGTGGCACAGAGTCATTTTCAAAGAAACAAAACAAAAAACAACAGCGTTTTAGATCTCTGTCCTGCCTTCCCCATAAAGGTCTGGGTTCGGGCCTCTCCTTGTCTATACAATTTGCATTGTACTGCCAGACAGCACTTATTAGTTGAGGCTCAGCGTGTTCCGTGCTGCAGTTTTGCAGTCCACAGAACATATGTGCAACAAACGCTGCCCACAAAAGACACACTCGCACACTAGTACACCACCAATCTCAAACTATCAAGGAAAGCTACTCTGCAGCTCCCAAAGTAAAACTAGCCCATTCTAGCAAGACTGGAAGAAGAAGGCAGATTCTGTATCTATCCAGATATGCTCAGAAATGCCCACCTTTTTCTCCCTGCGGCTGCTCTGCTCCTGGGGAGTACAAACACTGCGTAGGGGAAACCCTACAGGAACGCAGGGTTCTGGTCTTTCACCGCACAATGTCACCACTAAGTTTGAAGAGTTATAAATGAAAGGGACCAGGAGACTTGCTGGATTTCTTCTCTGAAAATTACTGCTGGTTACATCAGTGTTTCACTGAACCTTAGCTACAGACTAGGAACTCCATTGCAGCCAGTGCTGCTACAACCTTCCGATGAGATTATGAACTAATTAAAGCAGACAGGAGTGCTGGGAGGCGTAAAGCATTTTTCATTGGCAGGGTATAGAGTGGCCTGAGCACATCAGTAGCCCTGTCACGTCTATATATTAGGGAGAGAATGAGATCAGGCTTGAGGGCTCGGAGTCTCAAGACTTGTTTATAAGATGATATTTAACTCCCACATGTTGCAAAAGTGAATGATTCACTTTATGTGTTTTATTTCTTTGCTGAGCACAGCAAAGGAGTTAGATAAGAAGCTGAAGCTATACAATCTGGTGCAGAGGTGTGGAATGTGGCATGTGTAAGCAGCAGGGTGAGTAAGTAACTAATGTGCAAGCAAGTAATTTATGGAAGTCTGAAATACCTCTGAAACACTGCCAGGGATTTTTTAAATCTTGATTCACCTTACATGAAATCTCCTGCAGAGACTGTGCACTTAGTGGCGTTTCCCAGGTGCATGAGACTGAAGAACAAGACAAACATTCATGAGCATCCCATACCAAATAAAACCTTGTTATTGGGACAATAACACCTAACAGTAATTCTGCTCTGGCTGAGCCATGGACTAACTCCAGATGGAGCTTTCCACAGCATATGAGTATTCTGTATATCTGCCTCTTGTGAGAGAAGTGTTGGGACAACTCAGTCACTTTCTTCATCCAAAATTCTGACCTGAATTGGTGGCATGTCAATACAAAACAAGAAGAAGTAGGACCTAGTAATTTTAAAGAGGAGGGAGACAGAGATAAGGGAGAGGGAGAGGCAGAGGCAGAGGCAGAGGGAGAGGGTCTCATGCCCCACTCCAGAACTCCGACACCAGTTTCAGCAGACAGTTCTGTGTCCATCTGGGAAATGCAGCCAGCAAGAGGCCTATATGCCCAAGCCACATACTGGAAGCAATGCTGAATAATAGACAGATCCTCTGCTGGATAGGATGTAGTGTCAACATGAGACAGGTGACCATGGAGATAGGCACTCAGCTGGACTATAAATAACTTCTTTTTAAGAAGGCATTTCACAACCAAGGCCTGTATTTTGTCAGCTTCCTCATTAAGTACACATAGCTGTACTACGCGATTCATTTTTCTGCTGTCTAGATCTGGGTTAGATAAAGTGCAGTGAGTATCTATTTCCAGAGCTGGGAGGAGTTTGGAAGCACCATCCTCAGTACCCTAAGAGGGATAACACGCTCTGTAAGCACTGTTCAGTAAAACATGATGATGAGAAACAAGGTGCATTGACAGAAATCTCAAAAAAGATGTTAGAAATACTAAATGCAAACCGTCACATGATACTGTGAGGATGGACGATTGTTAAGTGGGAACTCCAGAATAAATGTTCACCCCATTCTCTTGAGCAGAAAGACAATATATAGCCAGGAGTAACACTCATAAAATTTTCCCACCTTGGCAAAAAAAGGTACATAAAAGTCAGAGGTGATAAATGTCAAGTAGCATCCAAAGAAGATAAAAAGTAAGGTGTCCATGAATAAGCATCCAAGAAAAATATCTCAGCTTCTCTCTGGGACAGTAAAGCTACAGAGTAAAGCTATGTCTATGTTTGTGCATGCGATGCGGCTTATTTAATGAAGGTCTATAAGCACAAATCATCTCATATAATCAAATTTAAGAAATATAAAAATTATGACAAAGTTATGAAGATGTGAATGACCTTATATGTCATTAATAACTGGAATAACTTTGCATGGTTCTGAACAATTTATACCAGAATAATAGAATGAAAACAGAAGTCTGGAGATGGGTGCTAATTATTGTTAAGCATACAATATATTTCCCTTCAATGACACAGTGAAAAAATTCAAACTGAAAGCAAGGACAGAGAGGAAACAATGACTGGTGCATATTACAGGGAGTGGAGGCAAGGACAGAAATTGTCAGAGCATCTAGGGATCTGGCTGCTGAGACAATTTAGGAAAGCTAAAGTCCTGATAAGTGTTATACCTGGCCAGAGACATCAAGGGCAACAAAGAAAGCTTCTATGTCTACACTCTGGTGAGACGCCACCTGGAGAGCTGCATCCAGCTCTGGGAACCCAGCACGAGAAGGATATTGATGTGGTGGAGATGGTCCAGAGGAAGGCCATGAATATGATCAGAGGGCTGGAGCACTTCTCCTGTGAAGACAGGCTGAGAGACCTGGACTTGTTGAGCTGGAGAAGAGAAGGCTTTGGACTGACCTCCTTGTCCTCTTCCAGTACCCAAAGAGAGCCTGCAAGAGAGCTGGAGAGGGACATTTTGCAAAGGCATGGAATGAGAGGACAAGGTGGAATGTCTTTAAACTGGAACAGGGTATGTTTAGATTAGATATTATATTAGATATTATGATGAAATTCTGAGTATGAAACCCTTCTAAGGATGGTGAGGCACTGGAACGTGTTGCCCAGACAAACTGGGTGCCCTGACCCTGGAATTTTTCAAGGCCAGGTTGGACGGGGCTTTGAGCAACCTGGTATAGTGGAAGGTGTCCCTGTCCATGGCAGGGGGGTTGGAAGTAGATGATCTCTAAGGAGATGGTCTCTAACTCAAACCACGCTGTGATTCTATGATTTGTAGCAAAGCTGTAGCTGAGAATAAGATCTCCATTTCAGGATGCCCTGTTTTGTATTGCAAAGCTGCTGTTCTGAATCACAGTAACAACTGAAAATTTCCAAGTCGTTCATAAATGAGCATTCTGAAAATACAACTTGATCCAGGAGTATCAGAATATTTCATCTGAGACTCTAAAAACATAATATAAAATCAAATAATGTTGAAATGAAATAAGATTTCAAAATGAAATGCAAGATGGGACTTTTTGTGTTTCTGGAACATTTTTTCCAGTTTTCTTTTGTAACAAAATTATAGTGAATCTGACAGTTTTATTAAGCAATTTTCATTCCAGAAAAAATACATTCTCTACTTGAATTTGGTTTTATTAATAGAGCTGTGGCCAACTATATTCCTACTACTCATTCACTTGAAAAAAAAATAAAAGAAAGAAGGATATCCAACAAAATTATCAGGCAAAATATTTAGCACCAATAAAGGCAAGTACAGCCATAAGTTTCAGCTCAGTCCAGAGTTTTCCTAGGCATCAAAACCAGATGAGATATTTAAAATGGACAAAGAGTTTCCATAGAAAACATTTACAAAACAAAAGATACCATATAGCGCATAAGTCAAACATTATTGATTAGGGAGAGACTTTCTCTCCAAATGAGTTCCTCCAGACTGCCTGCTATGGCATTTTATCTACTTTTCCTGTGAAATTTTTGATGCCACTCAGAAACAGGTAGTGTATGAATGGACAGACAGTCAGCCTGCCGCTGTTTGATCCTCTCTCTGCTACTGTGCATCCTATATGAAGTAGTGGATATGTTTTGCAGGCTTCATTGGTGGAAGACCCATTTCCCCCACACTCTCTGTCCCCAAACCCTTGCATTTGCTCTTTCAGAATAATTAAAAATTTGGCTCACAATCCAACAACTCCTTCATCCATAATCTTACTGCTTGGAGAGACCTCTTTTGGAGATAGTGTTCACTGAAACACTTCCAGAGGTCCCCAGTTTCCTCTGCTGACATAGGTCTAGCCATCTCTTTGTACTTTTTTTACTGTGTTTACTTAGTCAGATGACTTTTATGTCACGGTTTGCAAGTCTGCTCATTCCTTTCAGCAGCATTTCCTCCTCTTGTTTAAAACTTGCTGAGTGTCTTCTTACATTTATGAGGGAGCCCATCTACAGTTCAACCAGAACACTAAATATATTATACATTCTGTTTATAACATGCCCTGGAGAACTGTAGTTAACGGTGCAGATAAAAAAAAAATTGGCCACAGTATTCCTTAAGGAAAGAATTAAGAGGGAAGCTCACAAAAGTGCAATTCTTACAGTCAGTCAGACAGATGCACTTATCTGCTTCCCCAGCGTTACCTCATAGGCAGTAAGACACTTAGCTGCAAAATTTATCAGCTATGAGGTCATTAATAAAGCTGGCCAGTCTCAGTAGTCACTTAAAAGACGATAGTGCTCAATGATAAAGTAAAATACTAGAAGATAGTTTTGTTATAGGCAAGTGGCTGACTTATGATTTTGTAGTTTAAAGGACTTTGACAATGCATGCTTTGAAATTTCTGGCCTAGATTTTTAGCCAAGGACCCATTTACATATTCAGCTCTTTCCCTCAACCTGGCTTTAAGAATCTAGGAATACAAGTGAGCCCTCGCCAAAGAATATAAAGAAAAATGCAAGAATTTAGATTTATAGTAGAGCTGATGCAGCTTAGCTTGGAGAAATCTCACCAAGCAAGCAAGCTCTTTTCCTTAAAAGAAAGCTCTTTAAGCTTGCAAGCTATGGAGAGTTTTACTAATATCCATGGAAAATTCTGATATGAAAGTAGGAAAGCAGCAAAAATTTAAAAGTATAATTATAAGCTATGCTGTCAACACTCTCTTTGTGCAAGCTCTTAGCTTGTGCCACTTCAGTGTTGTCCCAATTCCCACTCAAAAGAGAAAAGGGGCAAGTGTTCCTGCATGGAGCTGTCATCTATAATGTAGCAAAGAGGACCTGAGCACATCTTTGTTCCCTAGCGGGAGGGTTTGTGGATCACAACTTTCAGCTGAGCTCACCCATTAAGAAGGAGTCAAGTTGCTTGTGTGCACCAGGCTCAGAGCTCACACACAGACGCGAAGTTCAGACCCCACTGGTAAGCTCCAGTGAACTCGGAATGTGGGTAAGGGCTTGAGGCAGCCCCAGATGCAGAAACGTGGGATGTATAAAACTCCCATTGATCACAGTTGCCTATGATTCTGTGACCATAAACCCCTGCCCAAGCTCCTAAATAAAGTGCTCCCCTAGACCAAAAGGTTTGCATTATCCTACACAGGACCACTGGGAACTGTTTTCTCTTCTCAACACCCCCTCGTGCTGCCCCTCCGCCTCCCACCCATCTTTTCAGACATCCACCAGCAACAAACTCTCTGCTCCAGTGTACAGAAGCTGCCTCTTATCAGACCCTTAAATATACATATCCTAGAGCTACAGGAAAATTACAATCCAAATTGTGCAAATTGAGGGCCACATCTTCTACAAACCAGGCAGAAAGCTGCTGAATGCTTGAAGGTATATTTTCACAGTTAACGCACACAGCAGATTAGTTTCAAATCAGCTGCCTAATCAGGGTTCCCAGGAAGGCTTCAGGCACATTTTTCAAAGATGAAGAGAAAAGCTTTCCTGCCATTCTAACTACAGTCCTTATGAAATCCAGAGAGCAAGGCTAGCTAGACACAGGGTGGGTTTCTCTCTTGCACGTTCCTTCTCTTACATTTCAGGCAGCTCCCTTTCTCCCAAGAAACTAAGTACAATGTAGATCTTACTGCAGGTTTTTTTGGTTTTAATTTTCTCGTTTTCTTTCATTATATGAGATGCACTTCTCCAAATATTATGTCACACAAGAATTGATGTCGAAGTTTTAAAATTAAGTATACGGTTGAAAAGGGGGGGGAAGAAAAAGAAAGCCCTCTGCCACATTTTTTAATCTGATTATACTATGGTGTGTACCTCTGAATTGTCTTACCTTCTTATAATGATGGTAGACTGCAAAAGGAATTACTGTGTAAGTATCCCACACTTATTAACAAAGCCTCTCAATTTCCTCCCTGTTTAAAACTCAGGTTGTAGGAGTGCTCACCAAGGGGACCCCTGTGTGGGACACCACCCTACTTAAAGCCATCTCTGAAACATGTTTCTCTGAATTTAGAAGTAGACCTTGCACACTTACATGAATGACTCTTAGATGCAGAGCCCTCTCTGTTTTCTTTATTTGTGGCCTGAGTGGGAGTAGCCGTGGGCCCTCAGCCCCTCTGCTGCTGGTGCAGATTGAACTGCCTGGGGAGGTGGGCAGCTGGGAATGGTCACAGAGCAAGGACAGCATTCCCACTCATGGCCATAACAAATAACTCACAGGTGCCTACCCTGTCAGCAAAGTCAGTTACTCTCTGAATCCATCTGAAATCATCTTGAAGAGCTTTCCCAACTTTTTAGGGTTTAGTCTGATTTGTATCCTTTTCCTCTATTTTACATAGCCACAGAAACAGGCCCGTGCATTTGACTGGGATGGAGGAAGCCACCAGCCCTTGACCATTTCCTTTGACCAGTGCTGTGTTGTTTCCTCTGCTCAGAGACCCCTCTTCTTCACAGCCTGCGGTAGGATTATTTTTTCTGCCTTCTAGGAAACCCATCATTGTTCCCTAAATAAGATAATGAGTTGACTATAAAGCTGACATTGGTCTAACCTGCAAATACAGAATTAACATTAATGCCATGCATGACTTTTGCCAAATCCTCGCCTTGTGTCATCACTATGATTGGCATGTTTGCAGCACACATTGCAGGAGCTTGATTTGGTTCACAGCTCTCAGTCATTTTTATGTTCAGACATATAATCTAATGAGGTGAAAATGAAAAGCAGCCCCTGAGCATTTGGCTATTGCTGGGAAAGAATGCAAATTAAATATTTGAAAGAGTGGGGCACAGGGTAGTGTGTCACGGAGCTTCGGAGTTCCATCAGGTGCCTCGCCAGCTTGCACAGCCTTTGTGTCCACATTGTCTGCCTGTTGGATGGAGCTGAGAGACAGAAGAATGACAGTCTGGGGAAAAGAAAGAAAGACAGTAATTATGGGACGTATGTGATTAGCATGGTAGCCAGAGAAATTAAACCACTAGTCCCAGGAATCTTCCCTTCTATAAGGTACCTGTGGTGGAAGAGAAAAGCTCCACACTACAGAGTTCAGCTGGAATCCACTCCCTGCTAGTTTAGCTTGATTGCTTTTTTGGATACCTACTGTGGGGGTTCAGTTCCTTGACCTTCCTTTCTATAGAACTATATTGTCCTGCCACGAAGAAAGGCAGATTAAGAATTTACAGGGATCCTTCCATCACTGGACTCTGACAGGAGTGCTCAGGGAGTTCATTTTTCATGGCTTAAATTGCTCCAGGCCAGCATTCTTATCAAAAGGTTTGGTTTAGTGTAAAACACAGACTTCTTTTCTTTCTTTTTAATTTTAGCTTCGTATTAAAAAGCACTACAAATTTCCCTTTGAACAGCAAGTCCCTGAGCTGCTTTCCTTTGAATAACATATAAATTTAGACTAAACTTTATTGTTCCTGGGTAAATCAGTCTAGTTAAGAAGTTTATAATTATTATTAGAGAGGCAAAATGTTTTACATAACAGCTGAAAAGTCTGGAAAATTCCTGGTGTAATTAGACTATGGGTTCATTGTTTGCTTGCTCTTTAAAGGTACCAGCTTACAGCATAGTTTCCAAACTTTGTCTTTTGGGTGCCTTGGGATCTCGACAAGGTCAGAAATAAAAAGAATTAACAGTCTGGTAAGCATTAGCTGGCACCCTAACCATCTCTTCCAGCAGGACTTCCCCCCACACTTCCCAGCACACAGTGCTGTTTCTCCACAAACATGTTTCCTCCATAATTTCCCACTGTTAATTCACTACGCAGCTGTCTTTCCTCGGGTGGTGCCTGAGTAGGACAGGGCGCTGGGGTGATGGGGAGAAGCCCCTCGGGCCCTGCATCAGTGCAGCACTGCTGTCGGGCAAGGGGGAGATCCAGGCACCCCTGAGCACTACGAAAGCCACTTTCTCCCAGTAGCACCACAGGTACACAGGCTGGGAGCCAAAAGTTCATTCCTCTTCCATCCGTTAGGTGCTTTGAACTCCCACTTCATCTGCAAAAATTTCTGAACTATTAATTGCCAAGCTTCTGGGTACTCAGAGACAGGAAGCTGTTTCACTTTACAGGGAATAATTAAATAAAAATTTGGCAAGAGAGCTAGAGCTGCTATTGGAGCAATTCTGGAGTCTAGCAAGCACTCATCAGAGACTCAGGAAAAGATTTCTGTCCGTGCTCCAAGGACAGTGTGCATGGTCTTAGGTTAAAACTCCCTGAATAAAACACATGCAACAGGGCAAAGGGAGTAACGAAAAGCCAGGTGTCCTTCCAACACCATATTTCCACATGGTCTTCCTCTGTTTCCCTGTCCTCTCATCAATCAGACCCCACAAAGTCATGCTTAGATGGCCCTAAGCTAGAGCTACAACATCTCTAGAAGACGAGAGAAATAGCAGCAAAGGGAAATGGAGCAGCAGATGAGCAAAGTACCCTCAAATACACAATCCAGTCTATCAAAGTTCAGGCCTTCCCTGAAATTGCTACCAAGCTGAGCAGTGTGGGTAAAGGAGTTTGGAGAACACTTATGTGTGATTCTTTCTGAGGCATAGGTCTAAAATAGCCACCAACCAGTTTAGTGAACTCCAGGCAAGGGTAACAGCCAGCTGGAGACTTTTACAGACAAATGGAGGGATTTGACAACAGAAATGGAGGTGCCTAGAGTGGCATCTGAACAGAGACTTGGAGGATCTAAATTTTGGACATAGAGCTAGATCCCATTTGGAATCCAGTCTTAAATTCCTATGGTGAAATAGAGGTCAACTGCTGCTGAAGCCTCTGGGAATTTCACTATTGGCTTCAGCAATGCCAAGAGCTCCTATTTAGAGCTAGAATGCGAACACTTATAAATTATAAAAAACAGTCTATTTAGCAAAGAACACGCCATTTTCTCTAGCCCCATGATTATAAACTATACATAGATGACATGAAATACAAATATTTGATATGGCACTTATAATTTCCATTTTTGCTAGCTCTGAAATCATATCTTAGCTACCCTCTGCGTGTAAACCTACCTAAAATGCCTGTCAAGGGCACTAAAAGTCTGGGGAATTAGTATCACAGTCAAATGCTGTAGATGGATGGTTTCATACTTTGTGGGAAAGACTTGCTTTTCAAATAAAAAGTTTTAAAACTTCAGAGATATTGATGTATTCTCAGCTAACCAGATGCTGTATACTAACTGTGTGCCAGTATTCTCTCAGTGCTGGAAGAGAAATAGTTGAGACAACATATTTGATAGATTTGTTTAGGGATTTTCTATGCATATGGAAATCATTTGTTTCTCTATTGCAAAGTATGTTTGATTGTTCAGTATTAACATTTAACTAGAAAAAGTAGCTACAGTGCTCCCAGTTGTGTGAAGCACAAGCTAAACTAAATAAAAACTGAAAAGCAGCTTCGGCATGTCTCATGTTCATTAGGAGAATAAACGATGCAAAAATTAACTGATGACAGGTATGCAGATTTCTGTAACTCAACAGTTTAATGTAAGAGTCTTACTTGGTTCAGATACACAGAATGAAATCCTAAAGGATTGATGTGAGTCCACCTGCAAAAAAAAAGTGGTTTGGTGAGCATCAATAGGTTATGAGAGAAAGTTCCACTGAAGTGCTAACTACAAAATGCAGTCCCTAAAGAAAGAAATAATACTTTGCATGTATGTTCTCACTACAGAAAAACGCCTTTCCTGGGTAAAAACTTTCTTCCTTTCTGCTCTTGGGGTTCCCAGAGGTGAGAATTTCAGATGGAACTGCAGCCACATGTGGCACTGTGCAAGCTCATGCATTGCAGGTGATACAAGAGGCATTGAGTTCATTATGTGCACACTGCAGAGATGCACATGCACATCCAACTAAATGTATTCCAGACTGGTTAGACTACACTGTGTGCACATCAGTGGTACACACAGAGAAATGGCCAAATTCTTTCTTCTTCACACAAACTTCATTTCCAAGCAGCTTGGATTTCCTTGGACTTGTCATCTGATAGACCTGTTTTTTTTCTATTCATAATCGGATGATGGTGAAGAGATTCTTATTTTACATAATATATTCATCATTCCAAAGCATGATTTTGTCATCCTGTTTTACCTTAATTGAGGTTGAAAGTTAAAATTACCAGATGATATGCTTTCTTTCTCTGAGTAGTTACATGTAACTACTTTTCTGGTTTAAAGTTCACAAAGCAAATTCAAAATTTACTTTACTTATATTTATTGTTGCTCCAGTATAAGATCTGTTTTCTTGACAACTTTCTCAAACAAGCAACTTCAAAAGCAAAATTTCTTTAAAAATTTAATAATGACCCAAAACTAAACTGGGTAACTGTTGGGTTTTTTCTCTATTCAAATGCATAATAATTAATTTTTTTGTAGTCAGAATTTGCAATATTTCCTAAGGCTTGTTTTTTTGTGAACCAAACGACTTGTATATATCTGCTTTACACAACTTAAAATGTAGTATTTTTGCAGATGAGAAGGTATAGCCAAATTGAAAATGAACCACTACATTTTGGGATACAATAGAAACCAGATTGTTTAGGTTTATGCATAAGAAATAACTAGAAATGGGGCCAGACTGCTTCCTAGTCTAGGGTCTGAATTAAAATCTCATCATTAAACTTTGGTTGTACATACCACAACAAATATTTTTTGGGTGTATTTAGGACATGGATAGATTTAGCATTATTCTTACAGCTGTATTCCTCCTGGCAGGAAAAAAAAAAAAAAGGAGAAAAAAAAAAGCCGGGTTTAAATTTTCAAATACTTCACTTAAAAATAATGAGCTTCCTAAGACCAGTATGCTTCCCAGAGGAATCTGGGTAAAAGTTGCAGATGCCCATCCCTGGAAGTGCTCAAGGCCAGGTTGGATGGGGCTTTGAGCAACCCAGTCTAGTGGAAGGTATCCCTGCCCATGGCAGAGGGGTTGGAAATAGATGATCTCTAAGGTCCCTTCCAACCCAAACAGTTCTATATTTCTATGAAAACTGGGCACCTGCCTATGCACCCACACTTGCAAGTAAGTGCTTCCATATTTGCAAGCTTTGAATCAGTATATAAAAATGTCCTAGAAAACCTGGAGCTGGAAATTAGCATGGTATCAAGCTGGAGAGGCAGAGCAAGGATTTATGCTTAAATAAAACACCCATCCCACCACTGCCTTCACTGAAGTCCTTTAATTTTTCCCCAAGTCTCTGGGCTAAGTGCTGGGTTCATCCCAGGTGTGCCTGCTGTCCCCTCTCCTCTTCCCTCCTCATTTCCGTCACAGCCTATGATGCAGTGTTGGTGAGTAGGGAGCTCAGATCCACATCCAGTAGGATGGGAGATCCTGGTCAGTCCACCTTCACTTGGTGGCTTTCTGCCTGACATGTCAGTTCTGGATAAAGGGAACTTCTCCTGCCAAGGCACCTGCTGCAGCCTCACAGGAAAAGAGTTTACTGAAGATAGGCTCAAAGCCTTTCCCAGAGACTACAAAGCCCCACAGCACTGAAACATGGTGCTGGTCCCACACAAGCCTCCTTTTCTCTCTCTGTTTATGACCATCCTTCACCGCCTAAGGAAGCAAGGTCAAAGCATTCCTGATGTTCACTCCTTTCCCATGAAGGCATCCAACTATTGGGCTGACCAGCCACTGGCAAGGCAGGCACTGCCCCTGACAGCTTTTCCCCACAGTTCAGCAACACTTTTATACCTCAGTAATCCTTTCACACTGAGGACTGTGAAACACTCTACTCAGGGATTTGTGTTTGAACACCCTCGCCTGGTTATGGAAGACGTCCACATTTCCCGTCTCTCCCCTATCCTCAAATCCAGGGGTGCGTGTGTGAGGAGTCCAGGGGCAGAAATAATTGAAGTTAAGCTATGAATTTATAAAAGATACAAAGGTCTGCACTGAGGAAAGCTGCATCTAGTGCAGGTAATTATTCAGACTTTTCTAATCAATGTAAAGTAGGTTAGGACTGTCCCAAGCAGGCTGAGAAAGCAGCTAAATGAGACACTGTACAAAGAGCTTGCCTTTCTGTCTCTGCGTTTTCCATCTGATATTTGTTTCAAAGCTATTTGGGGTGAAAGGGAAGTTTTGTTATGTGATCTGTGTACATGTACACCCTTCTCTGGTCATAATAATGTCTCACTAGCAACAGAGAAAATATGCTCTCAAGTTTGGGAGAAAAATATCTGTCTTTCCTTTCAGCAAACACATATCACTTTGAAGTCCAGTAAATATTTTTATCCAGTTTGACCACTTTTGAGAAAGCAAAATTAAGGAACTCCCAAAAGATTCTAAGATTCTAATTCTTTTTTTTCAAATATTAGACTAAATATAGGGTATTTCTATACAGACAGGTACCAACAGGAAAAAACTGCTTTGTCCACCTGGGATCAAAATGGGCCAGATACGGAGCAATTTTGAAAAAGAAGTTAATTTATTTACATTTCATAGTGCTATTCTCAAGCTATGCCCTCTGCTTTAGTCTTCATGAGTCTAAATCAAGTCTAAACCAGTGATCCCTTTATACCAGACCATTTGAAAAGAGGATGATAATCACTTCTTTCAATATCTGTCAATTAAGGAAAAAAAAAGGGAAAACATCCTTACATTTAGTTTTATCTCCAAAAGAAGATTTCAAATTAACCATAACCAGTACTAGTGTGCATTTAACATCCAAGCTGGTTGCAGGAGAGCTCAAGCTCCTCCAAGGACCTCAGGAGATCAGATGTGCTCAGCACCAAGGTCAGATATGGCTGCTCAGGGCTGTGCCCCCTTGGGGCTGGAACCTCCCAGATCAGAGCTTCACAGACTCCCAGGATAGTCTGAACGTCTGCCCCCCAACCTAAGGGGAGAGAGTTTCGCCTTCTATCCAGTCTGCACTTCTCTTATTTTAATTTATATGCATGATCTCTTGTCCTTCTATCATGTAGCACTGTGAGCAGCCTGGGTCTTTCTTCATGTAGTACAAACACACTGTGCACTGCAGACTCAAGGCACAATAAATTTACCTATGCTTATGTTGTCACTGGCAGGTTGGGTTAAATTGCTTTTGGAGGCTGCATCGTGAGCTGGCAGCTTCTTTAAACCGTGATGGTTTTTTTCTAGCCATAGTTCAAGCTGGTCAAACGTGTGCAGCTCTGAAAGTGCTTACCCTTGCATACGAGGGCTGTTCCCTTCATGTCAATGTGCCTCCACGCTGTGTGGGAAGTAAAACATGTACGGAAATATTTGTATGGTCAGGCTGAGATAATGCAAAAGGATCTTGTGAGATTGAGCAAACAATGAAACAGCAGAATAAATTCATGGATATATATGTAAAGTGATATGGGGAAAGTAATCTTAACCTCATATATAAAATAATGGGCTTTGAGCTGACTGTTACCACTCAAGAGAAAGACCCTGGGATTATGTTCTATAAAAACAACTCCTTCCTAGCAATCAAAAAAGCAAATGGAAAGTTAGGAATTATTAGGGAAAGAGTAGAGAGCAAACATAGCTATGCAGCTGTATAAACTTGTGTTTCTTGAATAGTGTCTGCAGTTCTCATTTCAGAAAGTACAGAGTAGAAATGGCAAAGGTTCAGAGGCGGGTGACAGAGGTGACCAAAGGTATGGAATGGCTCCTAGGAGTGGAAAACGGCTGAGCAGAGTTGATTCTGCAGCCCGGAAAAGAGGTGACTAGGAGGGTGTTATGGCCAAGGTCCACCAGATTCATGACTGAAGCAGGATCTGCATTTTTCCATCTCTTCTACTGAATATTATCCAGTGCAGCTAATAGGAGCCACCTTCAAATTTAGCAAAAGAATGAGAGTCTTGATGCGCAAGACAGAAGATCTATGGAGCCCCTTGTTCAAAATTATCATGGGACAGGACTCAGAAGAGAGGTCTGTTGAGAATAAAGAGAAAAAAAACCAACATAGTCAAGAAATGTCCTGACTGAAACTAGTAGGAATCTGGAAAAATAGCAAATATGCTTGAATTGTCCTTACTCTTTTGGGGACATCTGCTTCAGGCCACAGTTGGAAACGACACATTGGGTTAGATCACTCCTTGCTCTGACAAAGTATGGCCTTTTATATGTTTTTTTTTTCAGGGTCCTGGTCTGTTTGAAATTTTGATACCATTATGAATTCACCTTGTGACCATTGTAATGAAATAAACCTTTGCAATAAAAAAATGCATTATAAAAGTTCTGTAGCTTGAAAATAAGGACTAAGAAATAAAAAAAAATACATATAATTAAAAGACTTTCTTTGTAAGTTAGTAAAGAAAGGTTTAACAAGAACCAGTGATGGCAGCTGAAGCCAGATTAGATGGACTCAATACAGGAGCAGTTAGGTAACATGCAATGGCCTGTGATACACAGGAGGTCAGGCTAGATGATCTAATGTCCCTTCTGGCCTAAATATCTCTGAGTATAGTACTCTGGCAGCCACACAAATGTTGAAAGCAAACTCCAACTCAGTATGTTTTCTGTCAGTCACACTATATCTAGATAGATTTTCATGCCAGGTTTTTAAAAACTTGTCCTGTTGATTTTATAACTGCATTTTATTTCTCTGGCTAAGAAGATAATATTGAAATTCTAGGACAGCTTAGAGTCATGATAACCTGCTACCATCAGTTTGCATTTTTTTGTGTAAATATTTGGTTTAGTTTCAATTAATGCAATATTTTCATTTTCGTCAGCTCCCTGGTGTTTTGCTTTTAGACTGTAGCTGCTCAGAAAATATGTCTTTTCTCCCTCAGTGAAATTTTGATTTCCGGATTTTTTTATTTTCACCAGAACCATAAGACCAATGAGTCACATATGGATTTCCCAATCAATAAAAGAATTGCTCATTCCCTGAAGAACAATGTTAAAAGCTGGAAAATGTTTCTGGCATAGCATGCAGTGCCAGGACAGGGGCCTGGGTGTGTTTTAAAAGAAGGGCAAAGAAGAAATCTATGAGTAAACAACAAAAAAAAATTGTCAGCAAATCAGAAATTCTTTGATAATTCCCTGGCCTTTTCTGACTTAATACAGGTGATAGCAGGAATTTTTATAAGGTTACTGGCTTCAGTCACCCTCCTGTATTCCCTTCCCATACTACATCCAGAAATCTATGCCTTCCTCTCTCCTTCGCATGCTCCCTCTCTCTCTGAAACTAAGGTTTCAAAATAATTTAAATCACATGTAAACAGACCTTCTAGTTTCAAGTTTCCTTTGGAGTAGCCCATTAACTCTAATCACCTCTGATTCATAATTTTGGGTGGCATTTACAGATTTCTACAAGTATACACAAAATCCACTGAAGATTTTATTATCCCTGTCTAATAAAAACACATGCTTGAAATGAAACTGTTACTTTATCTAGCCCATAAACTCTCTTTTTGTCCACTTCGGAGACAAATTTTTTGTAGAAGTCAGTGAAAGCAAGGGTTGAATCTGAAACACTGGTACATCTTAAAAAGCTCTTAATCTTATCACAGAGCATGTAAAAGGACCAAGGTTAGCAGCAGTGTCCTACTCTTTATACCATATGGATTTGTTTTCAAAGCAGTTCTCCACAATAAATTATTTATAGGCATTAGTCTTTGGTATCAGATTAATACATGCTCTTAATGAGTCAGTGGACTTGACTGAACAAGCTATTGGGACTTTTTCGCTTTTAATGACCAGGAATCTACCAAAGAACTAACGAATAATAATTTAACAAAAACATGAATATATGTCCACCAATCAATTGACCATGCTGACTCAAAGGATTCACTAATTTTTTCAGTACCCTGACTTAGCTCAGCTGGCTAAAGCATGGTGCTAATAACACCAAGGTTGTGGCTTCAATCCCCATATGGGCCACTCACTTAAGAATTGGATTTGAGGATCTCTGTGGGTTCTTTTCAATGCAGAATATTCTGTGATCTGTGGAAAGTAACATAATAAAATCTTTACTCTTCAGCTGCTTCTGCAGGAAAAAAGTCTCAAAATCAATACAATAGCATGTGAGAAATATGTCAAGAATGAGAGAGCTGAAGCATTCCAAAATGTAGTTTCCAAAAGGGTATCACAATTTCATTGTCATTCTTAGCGAGGTTCCAAGGAACCTAGTTCAGATGGTAGTCAACAAATTAATAAGATAAAAATAAAAGCAGTTGCACATTTTGATTATGATAATGGGAAAACTTCAACTTCTAAAAACAGCAGCCATAAGTCAGACCCACAAATGGCAAAGAATATCCCAGAAACAAGCCTGAAAAATACTGATGAATCAGCAGGTGGAGAGCCGAGACCGAACTTCGTACACAGCCTACAATAAAAGGGTAAATGCAATCCCTCTATGCATAAAGAGGGAACCAATGCCCTGTGGGGGGAACCCATAGGATTATGGAAATTAATTTATCCCTCATATGACACATGTCCTATTCATTTTAGAGCAATGCACGATGCTCTGGTGCATGTTTTAGAAAGATGGTAAAACAGTGGGAAGAGGAAAGGAAATAAAAACAAATGCAATTCAAAGACTGGAGAAAATGCTTTCATATACAGCTGGTGAGGGAATAAGAAGAGAAACTAGCCAGCTCTGTGGCTCAGTTAAGGTACACATTTGGGAGAGCAGAGACACAAATCTGGAGCCATGAGAAAATTACTGTTTAATATCTATGAAATTAAGTATTAATTGGAAGGAGATCAGACTTCTCCCTCAAATGAAAAACTGATTCTAATGACCTGTATAGTTGTGCTCGTATTACTTGACTGCCAGCAGGCACAAATGTAAAATGGTTGCCCGTTCACACAAAATTGTAAGAGGAAGGCTCTAGTCATCCCAGGGCCCAAATATCCTTCACTGTGTACCACATATGTTTGCAGTGGGGTAAGAGCTAATTCTGAGCCACTGGAGCGGAAAAAATGATAACACCAGATACAAGGCATCCACTGCACAAAGCCTGACCCAGGAGGCATGGTCAGAATTTAAGCACCGTGGTAGGTGCTGAAGCCAGGGTGGGCTGGTCCTCAGCCTTGTTTCATTCCAGCTGTCTTTAGGCACGTAATTCGGTTACAAGACCAGTGTGTAGGAAGCTGCTTCTGGTTCTTAGCTGGGCGCAGAGCACTGGCGAGGCACTGGGTGCCAGGACCCCATCCATGGGTTGGCATGACTCTGAGCACAGACAGAGTGATCAGTGCTCCCAGGTGGAATACCCAAGGAGCCGGAGCAGGCACACAAACGCAGACAAACACAGCCATCCTGTTGCGGATGACAGCTCCCAGTCTTCCTGGTCTGACTCAGGTACTTCCCAACAGCACAGCAGCACTCCAGCTGTGGGCCTGGTACTTGTGAGTGATGGGACCAAACAAGGTTCCTGCATGGAAACATTCATTGTGCTCTTTGACATGTGCAGAAGATGAACAGAAAAAACAGTCTCAAATTAAATTTTAGTAATCTGAATGAGAGTACACTGGCTTCACAAAACCAGGGGAAGTACATTCATGTTTAGGAGCAAAATAGTTAGTGCAATTTGAAAAAGAAAAACATAAACACCAAGAAAATTCAGTATTTTTTAGATATTCAGAAAGCTGGATTTTTTTACTATTATTAACAAGCACTATTAAGCTCTGTTAACTGCCTTCAACCCAGCAAAAATCCACTGACCTTCACTGTAGCTTTGCCAATGAGGAAACTGCAGGACCTGATTAAACATGAATTAAAATTTCTATTACCTAGAGTCTGCAGTAATTAATTCCTTTAAGTATTCCTAATTCAATCCCAATAGGTAAATGATGGCAACACCTACCAATACCATTAAACTTAATAGCTGGTTATTGCTTTCATTAAAATTCCTCTTTCTGCCCAAATTTTAGACTACAGAAGGAACTTGGCATAGAATTTTTGAGCCTGGAAACAATTTTTGTGCTTCAGATTTTCAAAGGGACCTACTTGGCCTCCTTTAAATTATAGAGACATAAGAAACACACAGACACCATTCAAGAAGGGACCTTTCTTATTGGTGCCTTGATGCAACTCGTCAGTGGATGGAAATCCCTTAAAAGGTGCATCAGTGTATTTGCTAACAGACCTCAGGTTCCCTCATTTTTCACAGAGCACCTGCGTGTGTTTATAAGTGATGTACAGATATCAGTGAGGGGCCCAACCAGCAAAGCCTGAGTCTGGATTCAATCATTCTGAGAGTTCAGTGGGTTTGGATCGAGGGATTTCATCTGAGCCCATTTCTTGTAATTTATTTTAAAGGTGAAAGGGCTTTTCTTCTGCCAAGATGAGAGTATAGGGCTGCAGGGATTTGCATTTCTCTTGCAGCTGTAGACTTCACTAGCAAATATGGCCTCAATTCTGGAAGCAGCTTAGCTCAGAGAGATTTCCACTGCGACAGAGAGCCCCATAACAGCCAGTCTTCAGAGGCAGAGCGAGCCACGCCAGCTGCAGCCTGAGGTCAGAAGGACCAGGAGAATTCACTACAGGAATGCTTCAGCACTGCCCTCCTGAACACCCCTGCAGCACCAGCCTCTGGTGTCGGTGCCCTCAGCAGCAGGGGGAGATAGATATTCGGCCTCCAGGCAGCTTATTGGAAATGTAAGGTTCTTGCTACAGCTTTACAGTTTTTTAAAACTGGATTTTCAATAGGCGGGACAATAATCAGTCTCTGTGGTCATCAGCACCACGAGCCTAGGCTGCAGGTGATCCCCTGCCCCCAGAGCCTACACAGAAGGAGAAGGTGATGGCAGAGGAGGTCAGAGCTAGACAAGGGAGGCTGTGGTGAGGGACAGGAGCACTCAGTTAATGCTTATCTTCAGGTGATTGTTAACTGACTACCTTATTAATCTCCTTAAAACTAATTTACCTACAGACTACTGCTGGAAGTTTCAACTCCTGACATTCCCCTTCCCCAGGGATTGCTCCAGTAATTGAATCCCCTTAAGTTTACATTGAATTCTCCCCTTTCTGATACCTCTTTTCCTCAGCCTTTCCTTAGCAGAATGCAATTTTGATTAAGATCAGCACTTGACCTGAACCTTGTGAACCCATTGCCTCTGGGTACCACAAAGCTATGCAAAGCGTGCTTGCATGTTGTCCTGATCAGCCAGGGAGGCTGAGTAGGGGAAACTCAAATTCTCAGGAATATTTTCATACAAAAGCTTCAGAATGAATCTTGATGGCAAACCCATCAATGTTTCTTTGTGAAGGAGTAACAATTCCACCATTCCTATTTACTGTTGAATTTCAATCCCTCTTGTTTTACCATATCTTTCCTGAGAAAATTAGGAATTTATTACTTTTAAATGACACTATGAAGTTAACTAAACCATTGTCCTGGAAAAGGTTTTTTTTTTTTTTCTTTTTTATACAGTTGACAAGGAAAAGAATGAGTTTTATGACAGAAAATCTTATTAGGGATTCATTCTTATCACAATAAATAAGGTCTTATAATTCCAGAGATTATAGTATCAGCAAAGTTATATATATTGCATAGAAATCTGTATCTGCTTGTGTAGAGATACATACACATTTACACACATGCATATACATGCACTTCCAAAACTATACTTACTCATGTTTGCCCTTGAAAGATAGATACTCTATGAAAGTAAAATCATATGTAACATTGATTGAAGTTTGCTTTCCTTGCACTAAAATCCAGGAAGTATGTGATGCAACATCTTATAGTCTCTGTGCTACATCTGACTAGCTCATATTGAATACAAGCTCTGTTAAGTTGAAAGGATTTCTGGTTTGTTTCAACTTGAAAGTGATTTAATATGAGGCCCAGAGAGAAAATCTGTCTCAGTAATCAAATTATAACAAGTAAGGATTAAAAGTATTAAGAAGTTTAAGCAATCTTTTAGCTGCCCTGTGTTCTTGAGGTCATTTGAAGCTGGCTGTGGGAATAAGTACAATAAAATAACAAGAAGGAAAAAAACAAAGTATTATAGAAGGGAATCAAAGAGCGTCCTTCAGGATTAGATTATCGTACAAGAAAGGGACTGAAACATTTTCCAGGATCCCTAATTCATTTTCCTTTGGGAAACATAATTTTAAAAGGGTATTTTAATAACAATCTTTCTTTTCTTTTGTTCTAAAGTACAAGGTCTACATCTTAAAAATGTAGTGTATTCATCAATCAATAAATGTTGATAAACGTATTGAAATAAACAGTATTACCCAAATTCACAATTTTGGGGACTCAGCATATGGTGTTCCTTTTTTAATATTAGTTATATACATACATATAAACATAAATAAAACAGCATATTCAGCCTAAATCAATGGAGACAAATGCCTGAAGATCAGGCAGCTTTACAGCAACTCATGTAAGTAACTCAGTGCGAAAGAAAGCCAAGTTTTTGTAGGGCATTTTAACAACCTTTGCAAAGAGGCATCCTGAACCAACACACTACTAAGGTACTGGTGGCACCTCCAGCTTAATGTAAGGAAAAGCTGAAGGAGAGGAAAAGAAGATAGGGGCACTGAGCCCATTCATTTATATGCAATTAAGGATTTTAATTAGGTTGTGATGGGGGAATTATGAACATCTGATCATAACAAATTTTTTTCTAGCAAATGACAGCTTGTTTGCATGACTTAAAAACCCCCAAAACTTAACCTAAGCGAGGGAGCACAAGCCAGAATACACTGTGCAAGCAAACTGGTGTCCAGGTTTGGTCACTGTCAATTACTATTAGATGGTCTTGGCGTCAGAAGATCCCTTCCCAGAGAAAACGCTGAGTCCATGCAGTATTTTGCATACATGTGTGTGCAGAGGACTGTTTTAAAATAAGGAGGTGAGGGTGAAATTGGATTGAGCAGGCTCCTTGGGGCACAGCTGGAGTGTAAGTGCTCCTGGCAGTGAGTTAGAGTCTCACTGTCAGGGCTATGGACAACAAATCATTTCCAAAGGTGATGAGCTGTACTTTCTTGCTTTCCTCTTTTTCCCTGTAAACTGAGAATATAACTGATTTCACTTCTGACACATAAATTCAGCCAGTCACTTTCTTCCACAATGACTTTAATTTCATTATCCACTTATTTTAAATCAAGCTGTTACTGCCTGGGCAGCTTCATTAAGAAAGTCTCCAAGGCACAGGGGCTGAAAAAGTTGGGTCCCAAGCTCCCCATGAAGCCATGGCAGAGTGTCCTTCTCCTTCAGTTTGGAACAGAGCCAGACACTATGATGGATGTGGGAAGGACATCTTCACAGTGAAATGTGAGGCAGGTGTGGGTGAGGGTGCTGGGCTCCAAGAATTTTATTCATGGCTTATAATTGTAATATATATACCATATATATTATTTACACACACATATGGGTACACAATGTATTTTGGCCCACAGATGCTATAATTTTGGTCACATTTTTGGAAGAGATACTTTTGAAGCAGTGATAATTTTTTCTTTGATATCTTTTTTCTTTTATACTCTTCCTTTTTTGGTGGCATCATAGTCCCAAAATCTGAAAATCATCAATCTGCATCAGACAGGCCTTCAATAAATAATTTTATTGAAACATTGACCGATATATTGCTCTGATTAGAAGAGAAAAATGTGACTTTTTTTTCCAAAGCTATGGTGTTGACAGTTTAAAGTTTATTTTGTTTAATTATGAAAATATTGTCACTTAATAAAAATCCCATTTGTTTTTTACCTAGGAATTTTAGTTTCAGTAGCTATGATGTTGGTGTGTTTCCAGTGTGGAAAACAAATCTCAGCAGAACCTGTTGTAAATTTTTGAGTAAATACACACACAAAACATTATGTGGGTATGTTGCTCTAGAGCAGTGAGAAGAGGCCTCACCTACTTAGTTTGTATGTGACTGCCTGAATCTCACCCTGTTTTTTTATTGCTACCATCCTGGATCCCCTTTAAGGAAGTCCTCGGTTGTGGAAGGGTTTGGGTTCATGACTGCTGGATTCAAGAAGCTGTCAGTGAGGGTCACTTGATAAATATCTGATTGCAAATATTTGCTTAGCAATGACTTCAGAGAAGTGTTTCTTATGCTAAAGGAATTGGGTCTTGAATGCTCATTAGGAGGTATGAAGCTCACTTATTGGAGAGGGAATACTCTGGGAAAAGCTTTTGAAAAGTCTTTTAAGGGATGTTAAGAGTAATTTCTTTTTAAACATACTCAGGCATACCCTATGGACTTTCACTCAGGCAGTACCACTGATTTCAGTGAAACTGCTTCAGAGGGACAGGGGTTTGGTTTCCTTCAGCTACCCTGTGCACAGATAGCAAGAGAGAACAAACTTTTATGCTGTCTCCCTGTTTCCTGATTGCTGGGACTTTAGCTGTCAGACGAAAACAGGACAAAACAGTGAAGACATCCAAGAAAGCATAGGTACAAGGGTACAGGGAAGTACACCCCTTCAGAAGAATAATCTACCTCTCAGTCAGAAGTAGTACGTCAGCGGTGATTTGAACCTAGTCAGCAGTAAAACAGGGCTATAAAGCAATAACAGGGGCCCACATCATCTGCTGAAGAGAAGGTGTCAACCCAAGGCATCTCCAGGAAGAGAAGCAATCACAGAGGGAGCCTGCAGTAGTCCACTTGTTGACCCATAGTAAGGATACCACCACAACGAAAGCTGCTGGTCACCAGCAAGAATAAAACCACTTAGCTCTAAACACGGGCTCTGGCTTAAGAACTGAATATTGGAATCCTTGCATGCCTTTAAAAACAGCAATATATTAGCCCACCATCAGGTATTCTGACTTTCTTTTGTTTTGTGGCTAGGAGGTTAGTGCTTGTGAGGTCATATCTGTGAAACATTGCAAGTTAGCACAGAACTGAGATAAAAAGAAATATAATCTACTGAAAAGAGGATTTTCAAAAGCTCTACAGTCTACCGTCAGAATAAAAAAAAATATGCAATAGATGCTTGATACAGACATGCAGTTCCTTTTCTTATTTAATCCCAGTAACTTTCACGTCCTCTGCATCCCATCTGACCAGAGGGAGGCACAAAGTGTGTACCCAGAGATGGTAATACACCTGTCACCACCTGCAATATGACTGTCACCACAGATGTACAAAGTACGGCATTTCAAACTGAAGCATTTCTTTCAGCAGAGAAGACCTCAAAACACACAAAGTTAAATTAAGATTAGAACAAAATCTGGGAGGATGATTAAAGTGAGAATCAAAAGGTTATAAAGCTAAATGCGTTTTCAGAGCCAGTGGTTGTCGTAGTAACCACTTGTACAACTTTTTTTCTTGGAAACACAGAGTAAACACTTATTAAAGTGGGCCTCAGTGATACAGTAAATACATGAATTTATTACTATTTGAAGTCAGAGCTGTGTGAAGAAATCCAGGAGACACCATTTCAGAATTTGTTTTCCTTCTCAAACCAAAGGTCCAATGATACAAAGTCATTCAAGTGACCAAGGAGACAGAGATGCATGTTTATTGTCTGTTTTGGCCCATCCTGGGGGCCCCAAGGCTGCAGCTAAGCAACCACCCTCATCTGGGTCAAACACAAAGACATGGATAGTGCACATAAGGCTATCATGTTGTGAAGAGTATGACATGATGTACAGCTGGCATAGCAAATTTTATTTAAAGAAACACAGTTTCTAATTAGTTTAATTTTTTTCTGTACTAATTACGTTGTGGTTTTTGTTTGCAGTCAAGCTGTATGAGCTAAAAGTCTACTGGAAAGAATAACACATGATAAAGGCTGGGTTCTCTCCAGGCTTTAGCTGGATGGGAGAAACCAGCATCCTGTTAAACAAGATAATATTAAAATCATAGACAAAGTATTCCTAGGTGAATGGTTTGGGTCTGTTAACCCATGCACTTGAACTGCTGTGGGCATTTACAGTTTAAACTTTCAGTGTATTGGGTGCTTTGAATCACTCCAAAATAAGAAAAAAAGAGGATGTGCAGTCTCAGGACAAATTTATTCAATAAAGACACATGCAAATAGGAAATTCTTGATTGCATGTAAAAACACAGCCAAATTAAGTCATGTGAAGACTTAATTCTGGTTTTTAAAAAAAAATTAACACTTGCTTTAAAAGTATTATTCTAAAAAAACTAATAATGCATTTTAATATTTTAAAAAATAAATTTGAATTGTCTGTGACATCCACACTTCCTTCATTAAACAGCAGCACTTGATTATAACTTTGGATATAGATATTCGGCAACTACCTTAGCCCAATGCGAACAAGGAGAACAAAGGCAACTGATTAAAGCTGTTATAGCAGGGGTCAAGTGTTGAACTCCTAGCCATATTTATTAGAAAAATATAAATTATTTAGGAGTGACACTGGATCTACCAAAGTCAGTATCCTCATTGTAAATAACACAAAGCTGAACAGCCCTTTTCTGGAAACACCATAGAGCCTGCTATGGCTAAGAGATTTCGGACACTTGACTTCATCCCACTTTCTTCTTACTACATTTTTCTGTGAAGGTTTTTCTTCAGTAAAGTAAAGATGGACACAGCTGCACATCTAACTCATAGCCAGAGCTACAAAGTTAGTGGAGGTAAGAGAAACTCCTAAGTGTTCAAAGTTTGTTTTAGGGGAATGAGATCTGTGCTTCTACCTTACATCCCCATTACTGCAAAAATAGAGGGATGATGTTGGAAGTAAGGCCTGGAACACCAGTCTTCCTTCACTGGGCTATGTGTCAGCCTTCTGCCTATGTGCCTTTATGTTCTCTTTAGATAGAACAAATTCTCTGCGCTGGGATGCTACTCTAAAAAACCAAAAATTGATGATGACTGCCTCAGCTTCAGCATCTCAACTGCTTCCCCTAAAGACTGTTTTGAGGGTTGCCTTGGGTTGTAACATTTTGGGAATGCACACTGGTATTCCCTTAGGAATTCAGTCAGGAGGCAACTGTACTTTACACCAGGATAAGGTAGTGGGAAAGGGAAAAATGGAACATTGTGGGTGGACATAAAGTGTCAACGATAACTTCATTTTCTGAAAATCCCAACTTTGGGAAGTGTTTCGTTTTCTCAGTAACACCTACTAAACTAAGCCTCTCTGGGAGACAGATAGAAAACACATTGGCTCCATATACACTAGTAAATCAAATGAGCGTGGGACTGTTTTCTGTCACTGAGTCCAACTGGCATGGAGCAGCATCCATACTCCTAAATTCTCATCTTCCAAAACATGCTAGCAGCAGCCAAATTGCCTGTGATCTCTGAATGACCTTTGGCCTCTGGAAATCCTTACTGTACTCAGCAATTGTTTGGGATAGTGCTTGCTGGTCCAGGTCAAAACCATACTAGGAACCCTTCTAACAATTTAACAGTTAGATGACTGAGTTATTATGTCCAGGAACATTCCCAACACAGTATTTATTAACATAGATGTTGCAATATTCATTCTTCCCCAAAAAAGGCACAGATGTGAGCTAGGAGTTAAGCAGGCTGTCAGGACTGGTGTATTTTTGGGAATGTAGACAATTAAAGTCAATTAAATTTCCAATTTGCAAGACAGAAATTTGGATTTTGACATCCAGAATTCACCTAAGACTTCACGTAGATATATAGTATTATCTTGATCTAAATTTATAGTTCTAATACAGGAAGCATTTTCTGAATTACAAAATGCAAGCTTCTAGGCTCACTTTGTTTCATAAAACAGCACGATTTCCTTCTCTTGAAAAAACAGCTGTACAGATGTTTCTCAGCTGCATGAAACATAATACAAAATTTCTTCAGGAAAACAGAATTTGTTCTGTTTTTTCACTCTGCATTAATTTTTCTGCACAGCTCTACTTAGGACAAAATTCTAGCTTAATGTATCTATTTCCCATTTATTGTTGACTTGTGATATTATAATCTATATCTTTTTGCACTATTCCTGTCACTATTTGTTCAGATTTTAAATGTTCGAAAAAGAAACTGTAAAGTTGAGCTTGAATCATGACTGGTTGAAAAGGACCCCCAATAAAATTTGCTAGATTTCTGATAGACATGTGAAGCTACTGTTGCAATGCCGACTGAGGATGCAGAAGTACAGAGCCTTAGGTTAGGTGTTGAATGTGTTAAAAACCAGATGTGGCTGATGCAGGAATATGTTATATTAATTTTTCAGTTTTGGGTTGAAGAGCACAGGTAGTCCTCCTACATACTGTGAGGAAAGGGAATAATACCTAATACCTTCTTTTGGAGCACTACAGCAAAGAAAACAGGTCCCTTCTTACCACAGATCTTCTTCAGGACATGCCTGGTTGCTTTGTAATTGGACACAGAAACCTTCCAGCTCAGTTCCCACAGTGACATACTGGCCCTATGAAGTAGGTTGTGATGCTTACTATGCTGAGAGCCTGTAAAAGCAGTAGGGTGTAAAATGCTTGTTTCCTTCATTTCCAAGGTTTTTACCTGCTCTAAAATGTGAGCTATACATAGTAATAAAAGAGCCATGGGATGTTAAAGCAGCCAAAAAAGTATTGGCCAAGTTCTTGTTGTACAGAACCACGGACCAAAACACACTTTGAAGAAGAAACAAAGTCCAAGCGGGCTGATTCACACACTAGGAAGTGACAGGGAAGACAGGAAAAAACAGAGTCATCTGGATGGAAGAAATCAGTGAAAGAAAGGTAAAAATTTATATTACCAATCTCTCCTCTCAGTATATATCACAGTTATCTAAACCACAAGAGGAAGCTTCTGAAGGTTGTTCCTCGCCTTCTTCCAGTGCCACAAACAGCAGTAGATTGTGTACTTTAGTTCAAAGGATTAGCCTGATTCCTTCAGCACTCAGTGCACAAGAATATAAAATAAGTAGCATCCCTTTTTCACTTAGAGAAACGTCAGCATCTGTACCCTCCCTTGTGCAACTGAAATAAAATCAACTTGGCAAGAGCCATGGGATAAATTAGACCTTAGAAAAAATCCAGATCTTCAAATTAAAGCAAGTCAGTATATTTTTGTTTTATAATTTTTATGTGCACACATTGAAACCTGCTACTTCAGTTAAATCTAAGTTTTCAGCAGAAACATCATAATTTGAACTCTTTTTTAATGAAAGAAAGTTTCTCACCTGTTGAACAGTATTCCAAGTATAGATAAAGAAAGAGAGGAACACACCTAGCTTCAGAGAAGGAAAGATCTATTTCATGTTCCTATACAGAAACAGGCAAAACTAAGTTTCTACATCTCAGATGAGTGCCCTAAGTCCAAATCTAGTCTACACTCACAGTCATGTTACTGTCCATGAACCATTTTAAAAATTTCTGGATTTTCCTTGGGGTAGAAAAGGCCTTTTAATTAATACACTTTTTGCAAGATGAAAAAGCCTTTTTCCTACTCCGCTCCACTATATTGAACCCACTATACTGAACATTGCTACAATTGTCCGGAAAGCAGCTCTTGAGCACACAGAGGCAAATCATTGCTATGGCCTAGAGCTGATCAGTGCAGGAGAGAAAAGGAGAAATCAGGAAGCTTTGGTTATGACTCTTTGATTCTCCGCCAGCACTGGCCACAGAGACAGCGTGTGTTAGAGCAACTCTCAGGCTGGTCCAACTTACACAAGATGACAGTGGTCTTAAGGCAGCCAGATGGAATTTTTCTGGAGCGTAGTAGCACTCAGGTCCCATTCCCTCCAACCTCTGGCTTTCTTATTTTATGGGCTGCGACTGGTAAGATTCAGGACCATGCCAATCTAATGTCTACTGAGCACTCCCTTCTGCTGGGAAATTTTCATTTGGCCAGATACAACTGAATTCCTGAGGCACAGAGAAGCCAGCATATGGAACTGAATCTGTCCCAGGGCCTTTTTGGTCTATCATCTCGTTAATTCATCAGTTAAGAAAATCTTCTCAGCGTAAAAGAGCCCTGCTGTGGTATTGCATTGTGGTGATCCCACAACTCTATAGTACGCTTTGCACTGGAACTCAATGTCACTGGCACATCTCAAAGTGAGAGGTCACAGTAAGGACCACATCAGCCAAGAAATCTGACAAGATACAGATTTCTTGGTGCTGATGGAGCCAAGATTCACAAAAAAAAAAGGGCTGATTCTGAAGACTAAAAGATAGCAACACTGCTGGTGATAACGAGCATCTCTTACACAATTGCTGCCATGGTTACAGAAGAAAACTTAGCTGAAGGAAACAGGGAGTTAAATCAAGATTTTATAAATGCATGTGCACGTGTGGGTGTGACACAGTGAAAGTCTTTTACCCAAAATGACACAGTGAAAGTCTTTTACCCAAAAAATATCCCCCCCAAAAACTTGTTACAATAATACCTTTTCACCAAAAAAAAACGAACTTCTATTTCTAGTCAGTATAAATGGTAGTTCAGATAAGAAGGAAGTAAGGACTATAAACTAACTAAAATTAGCACAAAGTTGCCAAAAGTCCTTTCCTTGTAAGAAGAAATACCTTTGATTTTCAAAGCTTATAGTTAATGCTCTCAGTAATGGTCACTAAAACAACCACCCTGTCCAGGAGATGTACCAGGGAACAGAACTGCTCATCCTCCTTCCCTCTCTGACACGTCCTTCCTCAGGCAAACTGCTTAGCATCCAGCATATTGCTAGAGACCACTTTCTAATTTTCTAGACTAAAAACTTCATTTCAGAGTCTAATTCTGGGTGGTCAGCAGTACCAAATCACTCGCGTATCACAAGAATTTTAGAAGACCATATTGAAATTCATTGAAGTAGTCAAAGGCAAAGTAATTCTTGTGCTCTCTGTACATTTAGTTCAAAGGAATATAAGGCAACAATATTAGGCAACTACCTGGGGAAGAAGAAAGAACTCCTAGACAGATTTCAGTTCAGGATAATTTTCATGTGGTCTGCAAATCAACACTGGTCTAATTTCCTTAAGCATAAACCTTTGCTTTTGTAGAATACATATCCAGCAACCAAAACGATTCTCCCATCTTGCAGGTGGAGCACAAAGATGTTGGTAACCAGAAATGGCAGTAAATTTAGCTTCTACTGTACTTGCATCTCTTTCTTTCTCACTGCACTTCTCAAAACCACCTGCTCATTGAGCAGGTCCTCCAGCAAGTCAAAGATAGGTGATGAACTTCTGTATAAAGTTTCCTGTATGAAACAGTGGTTTTGATGGAAAGACAAGGTAGTATTATCCTTCCCTGTCTGCAATAGGTAACTTAATGTTAGATGTTGAATTTAAAAGGTTACACTTCTTTGTCATGAGCTTATCTGTAATTCTTATCACTGGTATCTGCTCCCTAAATTACCAGAAGAGAATTTACTTCCATGCAACAGAGTCATAGATGTGAAAGAAAACAAACCATCACTTTTTGGTGTCAAAATTAGGACAATTTACTGGCCAATTTTTTCAATATATTAAGTATTGCATAAGTCTTCATATGCTGAAAGCACAGGGATCAGAGATTCCAATGACGCATATGAGGATTCAACTTTTCTGCAAATCAGAGCTTATGCTCTTCTGTCTGAGACGGAGAAAATGAGTCATGCATGTGCAGTAACTACACGTGAAAGACCAGGAATAAATGAATCCTTCACCACCTAATCCCTTTGTAGCAGATGCAAAGAAAGAATCCAATTCTTTATTGCAGCTAACACATTCATAATGTAAATGTGCTGGTGATTTTGGCAGCCCTCTCAACCTTCTGCTATGATTGGGCCTTTTAGGTAATCACTATCAATTCTGATTAATTTCCAGAGCAGCTCCACTCAGTGTACTGAACTAACACTGATCTTCTGGAAACAGGACTACAGAGAGAGGTAAATTAAGTGAATGGAGTAACTGGGAGAAATAGAAGGCTGCTCTAGTCTGTGAGAATGGGCCTCTAGACATGAATGAGAAGAACATTTTGCATCCAGCAGATATCCTTGAAATTTCATGGCACAGTGTAGTAACAGAATCTACTGGTGTGCTAGACCTGTATGGAGAGTATACACATCACCCAGCCTTGGGCAGCTGAACCAGTCAGCAACTCCTTTCTAGGCAACTAAAGAAAGTAGGCCCAGAGGTTTCTTCAAAGATAGGAAAGAGCCTTAAGAAATCACCTAGCTTGTTTCTTATCCTCAAACAAAATCAGCCATTGCTTGTGCAGTTGTACCACCAGAACCTGTCATTGAAGGTGAAAGCTTCACAACCTCCCAACGAAACCAAACAGTTCATAGTTCTTAGTGTCAAAAAAGTTTTCCTATCCTTACCTGTATAGTCATCAGTTCAACTCAAGCCTCTTTTTTAATCGTCCTTTTGAACCTACCCGCAGTGGTCATAGGTAAAATACTCTTTTGAAAAGAGTGTGATTCAGACGAAGAGTGAGAACAGAAAGTTTAGAGAGGTCTGCTCTGCAGTGTGGCCAGCTCAGGGTAATGCCTAGCCATAGAGACAGACCTCATTAGTCCTTCCAACTGGAACTATTCTAGCCTATTCTAGTCTAGTCTAGTCTAGTCTAATGGTTTTTAAACAGTTTTATTTCCCTTTAGGATAGAACTGGTTCCTTGTCATGGCAAGAATGAGAAAAAGTCCCTATGTTTTTCAGCTCTGAAATATATAAAACCCATGGCCAGCTGAAAAGTAAAGAGCAAAGGGAAGTGGAAAAGGAAAGAAAAGCCAGTGGCACACAATGTTTTAATTAATAATAGAATGCTGGAACTGGAAATCATGAGAAGAGTCAATATCCTTTACCTCATAATAAAAATGGTCTTAAAACCTTATAATATTATTAAACTAACAGTTTCAAATGCTTTAAAATTCTATTCCCCAATAGGCTGGAGATGTGAAAACTCATGGAGTCTCTTTCAATAGCGGGCTGGCTGATGTGACAAAGAGCATGACTCTCTTTTTAATTCTTGACTTACATTTTTAGCTGATTTTTCTTTATTTGAAATCATGGGAAATGAGATGCTTATAGCCTTGGGGAGAATTTGCTCACACCCTTCAGCAAGAGTACTCTCTTATTTAACTGAAATACATTGTGTGGCCAAAATGATCTCAATACATACTGCAAAAAATGAAAATATTTAATGAATAGTGGCATGCTGGGACCACTACCTCAGGGGGCTTTGGGGAAACCTTGGTGGTCTTCTCACTTTTGCAGAGGAGATTCAGGGCCAAATCCTTGGAGAAGCTGCACTCTATTTAACACAAAGCCCAGGAAAGGAACAAAAGGTGGTACCATCTAACTGTGGTAGAAATTTAAAATCCAAGTGTCTGAAGACCTTTTATGCCAAATCAATAAAATGTTATTATACCTTTAATCTCTTTGTAAAAAAATAATTAAAGGGACTTTAGATTCCCAAAGCACTTACAGTAACTGTAATTTTCCTATTATTCATATCTCACCCTCATCACCAATTTCCCAAACACTGAAAGAGCTAACAATGTCTTTATTTTGATGATGTTTTCTAAGGCCAACTTTTCCTTCATTTAATTTTTCTTGTGGGAAAAAAAATGAGATCATTATCACTAGAGGCAGCTTTTGGTAAGTTTAAGACTTGTTCTGATCTCATTCTTTTACACAGTGGCTGTCCTGTATGATGTCTAGACTGTTAAGTGATATTCAGACTTTTAAGCAGTCCAAATACTGCTAAACTTCAAGAGGGCTTTCCACTTCTGTTAGAAGAGAGACAAACACCTTTATATCTGTATTCCAAAAGTCCTATTTTCTACTCATAAAGTTAATTTTTCAAAGATCACCTTTTCCTTTGGTTACCATTAGGAAACAAAAAGCATCATTTCATTGGGTAAAGGAAAAAAATATGCACTCAATTAACAGTCAATGAATACACTGCTAAAAATAAGTTCTATTTGTTTTCAGTTGGGGACAATTTTGTGGTGTAGAAATATTTTTTCAAGTTTTCTCTTCTCACCAGGGAACTGATTTATTGACAATCAATTAGTGCTTTCAGATAAATCTCTCATGTTTTCAGCAATATTTCTGCCTCACTTATTCTTTAACTGTTTAGTTTTATATTCTCATAGACTTGTGAAAATTACTTATTGAAAAAGCAATTTCTTCATCTTTTCCATCTTGAAGGTCAATGCCAGAGTCCTCCTTATTTTATGGTTTGAGAGCTTTGTTCAGGCTCTTTTTATATATCCCAAAGGATGGGTATTCTACCACTTTTCTTGGAAAACTTTCTACAGCTTAATAGACTTCATTATTAGCAAAAAAATCCCATAAATCAGCCTAATTTTCCTATGCTACATTTAAAACTGTTATTCTTGTTAGTTACAGTGTCCTGGCTCACTCAGCACAATCCCACATCCTTCCTTTCTTTTTAACATCTTTCAAAATTCTTGGCTTAGTTTTCTCCCCTACTAATTGTTGTTACTTTTTCCCTGGGATCAAACTCTTTTTCTTGTCGGAAGACACACAGATAATGCTGGGGACATGCTGTCTACAGATATTTGAAAACTTCTACCAGCAGTTTTTAGTTGTTTTAAAAGCTACATAACATCACCTAATATTATACTGTGGTAATTGGGTATAGACAGACCCAGGTTTGCAGAATGCTTGCCTAGTAAAACGTGCTTTATTTGCACTTGCTTCTGCTAAGGTGCCCATGTTTGTTCAATCAGACTATAAAAACTGATAAAAAGCTGAGAGGCAACACTTTTCCCTATTCTTCCCCTCAGGATCTTTCTCTGTCAAATCACAAAACACAAAACTGAACATCATGTAAAGACAGTGAAGCACAACTTTATTTTATAGAATCATAGAATGGTTGGAAGAGACCTTAACAATCATCTAGTTCCAATGCCAGGGCAGGGACATCTTTCATTAGACCAGATTGCTCAAAGCCGCATCCAACTTGCCCTTGAACATTTCCAGAGATGGGGCATCACCAGCTTCTCTGGGCAACCTGTTCCAGTGCCTCACACTCTCACAGTAAAGAATTTCTTCCTAATATCTAACCAAACCCACTGTCTTTCAGTTTAAAGCCATTATTCCTTGTCCTATCACTACATGCCCTTGCAAAAAGTCCCTCTCCAACTCTCCTATAGCCCCCTTTACATACTGTTCAGTACTTCTGGTACTGAACAAACTTTCAGGTGTTCCATGTGTCTGTTCATGATGTGTGTTTGCCTGGAGTGAACGGATGCTGTCTAAAACCCTCGGCAGTGCTGCCACTGAGCAGCCAGAGAGGTCCTTATGGAATATAAGGCAGGTCTATAAAGACACTATTTCTCCTTTCATCAGCAAAGCTGCTTCAGTGAGCAGAAAGGTAGATTAAACTATTTTCTTCCCCTAGAACTGGATATTGCAAGATATCAGATCAGAGAAAAAGCAACTTTTGTGGCATCTCTATACTCTTGTGTACCTCCCAAGGCCGGTGCAATCCAGCTCCTGATACCTTAGCTTTGTCCAGTTTCAGTAGGAAAGGTAACTTTGTAAAAACAAAGGTAGTTAAATTACTGTGTGAAACGTGTCAGTTTGAAAGAGTAAACATCAAAGTTGTCAGATACTTCCTCAAAGACAGGTTAGAGCAAGCAGCTGGAAAGTTCCTACAACGAAACTGTTGCTGGAGGAATAGGAAATGTGTCTGCTGGCGAGATATATGAGCAAGGGGTGTAGGAAGCAGGGTCTTCAGCAGGAGTTTAACAACCAAACACATTCACTAGCTAATGAGAACAAATACATTTGGAAAGATCTCTAATACACTGACAAACTTTTACTAGGAAGCGGGGCGGAGATTAGGGGGGCGAAGATGAAATCACAAGTTTATGTGGTATAAATAGTTTCTAAGAGAATCATATATTTATATGGACTTGCTATTCCACAAATCTTAAAAGGTTTAGCCATGTTCTCTGAGAAAGCACTGACTTTGTCCAGCTTTTCCACAGGTCAAAATCACCTTTTCTTCTGTCTTCTTGAACATGAAAAACCTCCAAGACAAATGATGATACCAACTTTTTTTTGTCTTGCAAATGCTGTTTGAGTAAGTGAGATAAATCTGCTGCCTATAAGATAATTTGGGGGAAAAACTTGTAATCAGGCTTCATAGAACTTTATTATATATTCATATAACTGGGACTCTATCCAACACTTATCATGGTGTTTTTCCTATAAATCTCAAAATCCTCAATGTGAAGATGATGACTGTATAGCATTTGCATGGAAAAACTGAGCACGAAAAGTTCTATAATAATCTGGAAACAATTCTTCAGTGTGCTGTTCCTTCCAATAACACCACTTATCTACAGTGTGCTGTGACAAAGATTCCAGATTATGATTCTCTTAAAAGTCTGGCTTCCTGTGTAGTTTTAAAACAAGTAGTTCTCTGGGATTTTAAAACAGAAGTAAAAACTGGAGGTAATAAAAGACATAAAATTTCACTTGTCTAACCAAGTTCTTGGTTACACGCTTTTTTGCCAGCATAGCTAACATTCATAGTTTATGAATTTATCCAAGTGTAGCTGTAGAGTTTGCAATGCATTTCTGCTAAGGATATTTAATACTCAGGAAGTTTAAGTGTTTAGGTTCAGATCTTCCATGATACACGGGTGTCTGCATTCCTACTTACACATTTAAATTACATTTTGGCTTCTTTTATGTTCTTCAGCTACTTGACTGCCACTTAATCCAGGGAGGATCTAAATTTCTGCTGGTCTGTATACGTGCAGATGAGCCACAGCTGGTGAGCTGCTTGAAACCCCTGCCATGCTCCAAGTGGAACATGAACTTGATCCCAAGATGCCTGGTCCCAGCTGAGAGACTTAACTGTTTGGGTAGAGGCCACTGAGGAGCAGATCCTTCTTGTTCTCTCCTGACAAATTTGTTCCATTTGTAGAAACAAATTTCTGGGCAGAGGGATTGAGTTCTTGTTCCACACTACTAATACACAAAAGACAGTTTTCCTCAGATTTTACACACAGTAAAATTACCTTTCTGCATGTCCAGCTACAGGAGAGGATAAAAATTCCCTGGAGCAAGATTTTCACCTCTGTTCTCTCCATCATTCTTCTTGAAATATGAAACTCCCTGCTTGTTTCCCAAGATCAGTTTCTTGGGTGCCTAGCTGTGCCACAATGATTATAAAGCCTGGACAACTAACCTGGGACTGAAACTTCTACAACATGCTGTCTGCTTAAGGGGTAGGCAGTGTTTCACTAAACACTGCTTTACCTAGGTACTTTAGAGACTTCTCGTGAACTCCTAAACCCATTAAATTCAAAGACAAAACCCTTTCAACGTCTTTGAAAGCTCCAGTATCTGTGAGATAAGCAGCAAACCACTTAAATATTTTAGTTTTAAAAGCAGTCTCTGAAAATAGATCCAAGAAAGGTCATCGGAGAGGCCTGTCACGGCTCATCATGCAGATCCCAACAGTGCCTGGCATTTACCATCAGACACGCAGTCGTAAATTCTGTTGGTAAAAGGAGTGGTAGTGACAGCGCCATTCACTATTTTCTGCTTTTAGCAGAACCCTTCTGTCAAATTCCCTATTGTCAAGGGCAAACTGTGATCCTAGTGAATTTACTGGCTGAACTCTTACAGCTCCAGAGCAGTGGATGAGAACTTTGCCAGCTCAGGGTCAGTAGCACTGAATAAGCAAGCACACTTCCATGGACATGCTTTCATCTCCCTCTAAATCCAGGTCATAAAAGTGACAGGCATAGGTTTTAAATATTTTTTTTGTTTGTTTCTCACAGCCATAAGTAATCTGCAGAGCACCTAAACTTCCTGGAAACACCAACAAGGGACCATTGCTCCTTTGAGACTAAGAGGCACAATTTTCCAATATCCCAAAGGGATATTTCTGGTAGTGTTTGAGTAAGCTTCTGTACATGACCACAAATGAGTACAACAGGTACATGACTGGCTGCTTTTTGCTCCCTCATCTTTCTTGGAAAAATTAGACCAGATTTTGTGTCTGAACATATTTTCATAGAATTTATTTTGGTTTATCCACTGAAGTTAAAAGAAAAAAAGGAGTTAAGTATCAGGTTTGTGCTGGAGTCATGCGCTGACGTGCCAAGTCCACCTCAATTCAGCAAGGGACAGTTGAGACCTATTCTTCTCTTGAAATACATGGCATTTAAATGAATGATTAGCCAGAATTCTCAAGCAAAATAATTACTTCCTTTTCAGAACTGAGAGTTTGGTATCTTCATAAATGCGTGCTTACGGCATTGCACTGTGGATGCTAATTTGGATATCTGAAGAGATGTCAGTAATGCCATTATACAAATGTTCACTGTATACCTTTCATTCCTCTATTATTGCCATTCCATTTAATTTTACTCTCTTGAATTTTTCAGAATTTCAGTAAGTCACTAATGTTCAGTTCCTTCTTTAACATTAACAAAAGAAAGGCTTTGTTGCAAAAAAAAGTTCTCTTTAGATGTGGGTATTACTGTACTTTTTTTACTCTCCTAGAAGTAGGTTCTAACCACTTACATACAATTCTACCAGCTCAAAAGGTTCACAGACAGAAATAACAGGTAAGTTCAATTTTCAGCAGAGGATGCCCTAATATTAAACATTGAAAGTTAGCAGACAAAAGAATATTTTGGATGAAAAAGGCAAAACATTGAATTACTTCATTGTACTTTAGGAGTCAAACTTTCGGAAATATAAACATAAGAGTATCATAGAAATAATTTAGAAGAAAACATTAATTAATATTCAATATCTATTTATTAGTTAGACAAATCATCTCTGTCTTTTTTCCTTCATTATAGGCTTATCTTTTTCTACAGGGAAGATAACTCAGTTTCAGTCCTGCTCCTATACAAACTTTAAACCAAAGCAGAAGGGTGGAGACTTGCTTTTAGAGATTGCAAAGAAACAGAACTTCCTACTATTTTTTTCCAAGCAATATGTAATTCTTTCCTTAGTCTCACCATGACTACAACCTTTATAAACATACCATAAAATTTACTAAAGTCATTCAGGGGCTCAGTTTCTAAACTTACTGGATTCCCATCAGTCATATTCTGCTTGATGGCAGCTGTGAGACTGTTTGCCTCTGGAGTGTTACTCAGAAATTGACAGTAGAAAAATCCATTCCATCATTATAGAACGTATGGTTCTATGTACAGAGAACCTCATGAGCATCTTGTGTGGTCTGATCGTCATCTTTCATGGTACCACACAAATTAGTTCAGTAAATGTTTACATTCATTGTTTTTGATACAAAATGTGTGAAGAGTTATCAGTACAAGAAGCTTTCTTTCGTGAGCTATAATGCTGTGACACGAGTTTAGCTAGTTTGCACAGAGTATACATACTCGCCTCATGCTTCTCCATAGCTGGAGATCTGGATAGGATAGAAAGTCATAAACCTCAGGACTCAAAATCCTTTTAAAAAGCTGACAGGAATTTCTCTATCTGTCCTTTTGTGTGAGTGATCAGTAAGGCTGAGACTTTTCAGCTACTATGCAGTGATGCCCATTGCAACATTCAAACTCTCTGTCCAAAAGATAACTCATGTGACAATAGAAACAATATAAAATCAGCACAGGACTTCACTAACATTAATTTATTGTGCTTTTGCCACTGTGGGTTCACAAGTTTCAGCAGCAGTGATAGTTGAAGCAATTTTCTCCAGTTTCTTTCCTAACCTTACAAGTCCTTTTGATCCTTGCACTGTGTTTCCCACAACAATCAGATACCTGGTCAGATTCAAAATAAACTAAAAAGGAGAAACTTCCCAAATAGACATGGACCCTATGGTTTAACAGAGCTAACACATTGCCCAAGTGCACCTCTCCATGTCACTGCATTATCACACCAGGATGACTACCAGTCTTCCTCATTTGTGGATGGCAGGAAGTGTTTGAGGCTCTGATATAATCAAACTAGATGTGGCTACAAGAAACCATACTTTTTTTTTTCCTCCATGCTTGCATTCTGAAGATTAATAATTCAATTCAAGTGGCCAGGTGGTTTAGTCAATTTTCAGTGGAATAACAGAGAAATCTTGACATCACATGATGCACAGTGCAGCTTTTCAAAAGCTGGGATGGAATGTTTTTTTGTTGACTTTTTTTTCCCCCTGGAAGTTCATGGAAGTCTCCAGGTAGAAGAATTTCCCACATTTTATTCTTCAATTTAAAAAACAATTCATCAGCTAATCTTTACTGCACAGAAAATTGAACCCTGCTTGGACCAGTTTCTTTTCTGTTAGAAAAAAAAGATTATAATTTTGCTCATCTAAAGAAAACTATAACTCAATGGGTAAAATGTGTGGAGGAAACAGCAGCTTAAATACTCTCTTGCTGATGAAATGATATCATCAGGATGAAACAGTTATGTGGTCTCCTTGAATAGGTGTGCACCCAGCCACTCTGACTCTTGCCATTTCCTCAAATTGACCCTAAAGGCTCACATTGTTATGTCTGTGCTAATCTGCATGATCCACCCTAGCACGCTGACTTTGCAAGGACAGCTGTATTGCTGCAATCAGTTGAAATGCTTCTTTTGAAAATGTGGTCATTCAATACATGTTTTCTAGTGAGGTATTACTATAAGGGCTGCACTGGGCAGTCCCTTTAAGGATAAACTTACTCCAGGTGAAAAGGATCATCTGGTTTAAAATGGTTGAAGTTGATTTTTTTTCTCTGATTTACTTTCAGCCAAATATAACAGGAGATAAGATACATAACCTTTCAAAAACAGGGCCAAATCCTGCAGTCTGCACAGTCTGACTGAAAGCATTACATTTACCCGATGAATAAGTATTTGTGAACCGTACCCACAAATTCCAGAAAGGTAGACTGAAAATTATAACTGAAAGGTCCAGAGATCTCTCACCCAGTCAGGCCCCTACAAATCATGTTGCTGACTCACACCGTATCTATCAGGCCCACTGAAGCCTGCAATATGGGAAGAAAATATCAAAGGAAAGGAACTCCTTGTAAGACTTCCATATAAAAGATCAAAGTAATGCCATCATAGCAGCCTTATCGTACGCCCACTTTTCTCATGAAGCAGAAGTGGTAATTTCAATTAAATGGCATATAATGTTCAAAATAACTCTCTTGTCTGAACTGTTATTTCTCATAACAAATCAAAAATATCTTCAAATTTTGTATGAAAATGGAAGTGAGGTTGCTCCTCATTAACTATTCCGTTCCCCACTCTCATCCCTCCCTCCCCTGAACTTCTGTAAAACTTATGACATTAATTCACAGCACCTTTCTCTTTTTGTGCTTTTCTGCTCCTAAACTTCCTTAGGAAAGACTCAGCACTGTGCTAATTTCTTTTACTCTTTCGCTTGCATTAATATGCTGCTTCTGGAACCAAACAATGATTCTCATCCTTTGTTACTTTTTCCCATACCATCAATTCCTGCAACATATCTTGAAACTTTTACTATTTCCTTGATTGTTCTTCCACTACAGAATAGCTGAATATTTCTGGAAAAAGAGGATTTATATATCATAAATAATGCAGTGTGAGGGTTACCCAATTATTTTCTTACACCTGTTTGGCAGCAAGAGTTTTCATTGTGTTTGAAAGCCAGTGTATAACCAAGAGATTTCCCTCTTTGCTGAAACCTCCCCCCAGCAAAACACACTCAGTGCATTGTAAAGATACCTTCTTTCTTGACCTTCTTTCTTCAGGAAAACTGCATTTGATTCAATTACGGAAGATTTTCAGAGGCAGGTAGGTTAAAAGAATTTTTCCATCTGCATTTATATGACCAGAGTTTCGGTTACAGATGTTTAAATAATTATAAAAGGACAAAAATAACTATTTGAATTATAAAAAAAACCCTGTAATGATAGCTACTTCCTACTAAGTTATAATACATTGTTTCTGTATGCCCACTGAGAAGTAATGCCAATGTAACTTATTTAGAAAATAATATTATTTTCTGTTTGCTTCCAGCAATGTTTTTAATGCAGCTGCTCATACTATATCTAATGTGTTTAGTTACAGTAGCCATGAAAACCTCCAAATGAGTATAAGGCTTTGCAGCTTCAACATATTACAAGTTTAGAAGTCTCTGGGAATAATGAGCCGCCCACCCAATTTTTACAATAGCATCCCACTAGAGTAAACACAGACATACAAACTTAAAACATTTTTTCTGCAGATTAACGGCTGAACTAATCTCTTTTGACTTGATATGTCTCACTATCTAGCTCTGATTAAAAGCTTTCAAGAATTCTAGCAGAGCCTAAAAATTGAGATTCTTTAGAAAAGCCAGATCCAGAGCCCCAATACTAATGTACAACTACCTATCCCTTGCATAGCATAGAATCACAGAATGGTTTGGGTTGAAAGCAACATTAAAGATCATCCAGTTCTGCCCCCAGGCTATGGGCAGAGACAATTTCCACTAAACCAGTTTGCTCAGGGCCCCATCCAACCTGGCCTTGAACACTTCCACAAAAGGGGCATTCACAGCTTCTCTGGGAAACCTGTTCCAGGGCCTCACCACCCTCACAGTAAAGAATTTCTTCCTTATACCCAATGTAAACTTACTCTATTTTCAGTTTGAAGCCATTCCCCCTTGTCCTGTAACTCCATGCTCTCTTAAAAAGTCTCTCTCCATCTTCCTTGAGGACTCCCTTCAGGTGCTGGAAGGCTGCAATTAGGTCACACTAAAGCCATCTCTTCTCCAGGCTGAACAAACACAATTCACTCAGCTTTTCCTCATAGGAGAGCTGCTCCATCCCTCTAAACAACTTGGTGGCCTCCTCTGGACTTGCTCCAACAGGTCCATGTCCTTCCTGTGCCTGATCCTGCCCGGAGCTAGATGCAGCACTGCAGGTGGGGTCTCACCAGAGCAGAGCAGAGGGGCAGAATCCCCTCCCTGCCCTGCTGGCCACGCTGCTTTGGATGCAGCCCAGGACACAGCTGGCTTCCTGGGATGTGAGCACACACTGCCAGGTCATGTCCAGCACCAGCACCCCAAAATCCTCCTCAGCAGGACATCCCCCAGTCTGCATTGAGACCAATATCTTAGAAGAAAGAGAAACAGAGAGAAAGAAAGGGAAAGAACCGTTCCACACCGAGATTTACTGAATATTTTTGCTTCGTAAGTTTTATTTCATTAAAACACTATTGCAAAATTTTTGTTTTGCTATCATCTCATTCCTCTGTCTTTACAGAGAAAAAAAAATCATAAAATGAAAGGAATATAACAAGGAAATCTAATTATCTCACAGCTCTGTAGAATTTGCTTTAAAAACAAGAAGATTTACCACACTCCAAATGGACGGTTAATTAAAATTTGAAAAACTCTGGATGAACAAACCTACCATGTGAGACGAAATGGAAACTGAGAAAAATTCAGATCGATGAAAAAAACCTTCCTTTTGCTTTGAAACAATCTAACCTAATAAAATTGATGTGTGGAAGTATAAGTCTACATGATTTTTTAAAAGAGAGATTTAAACTTACCAAAACAAAACAGAACAGGAAAACATTTTAAAAAGGACAGAATTCATGAACGTTTTGAAACTGGCTTAATGCTACAAGCTATGGTGTGAACGTGAGACCAATCAAAATAGCAGAAATGTCAATTGCATCACATTTAAAGTAAGATGAAGAAATTCGTAACACAGTTTTCTCCCCTGTAATTAATGTTTCGCTATGTCTAGACCAGCCTTCCTCTATTTCTTCTCTGTCCACCATGCATATCTTACTTAAACAACTGTAGTCTAGACCCATCTTTAAAATGCCATGTTTGGGAAAATGTCATGTAATGGAACCGAAAGCTGACTAACACACCTCACTGTTTTAGGAGACAAGACTTAAAAGGACTGGCCTTTTAACCTAGTCTCTCAATACATGTAGGGTAAGGTACTCACATGTCTTCTCACAACAGACAATGTTCTTAGCATTTGTAATATCTAGAAAGTGAAAAAAAAAAAGAACAAGCCCTCTGTAACATAAACATTCAGAGAACCAGGTTTTAATATGAAACATTGAACAGCAAAATCCTCCGAATGAACCAACCTAAAATTTAACATATAATTGAAACCTAGTACTTTCAGTATAGCAATCTGGTAAAAACAGGTCTGATAGGAAGTAAAGAAATACTACTTTAGTCAGTTCACCTCTACAGAACCCAAAGATTTCTCCAGATATTCTGGATATACAATGAAACAGAATGTGGACAGCATGCAACTATATTTAATAGAGGCAACTTAAAATAAAATTCACCTGTATGTATCTGAACACAAGACAGTTTCCAGCACCTCTTATTGAAACCAGTTAGTTTTTCTTTTCTTGGCTTCCAAACAGCAACTGTGCTCCCCCATAGCTACCACAATTAAGTCATATTCCACAGAGGAAGGATGAGGAATCCTCTTGTCTAGACTGTATCTTGCTTTAACTATGATTCAATTCAAAATAACATATCCAAGTAACATATCCTGGCAAAATGAAGATGTTTTACTCACTACCAATGACTGTAAAATCTTCTGGCACTCAAAAAATTCACTTGTATCAGGAGATGAAAAGTTGGAAGTATGGGAGTCAGGGTAAAGTCAGTCATCCTTTCCACAGAGTTTCTAATGATTCTGACTTGGACACATGCCAGATTTCCTTAATTATATCAAATAGTAACATGGAGGAGCACTTTACTCCTTGCAAATGGCCAGTCATCACAGATCAAAATTGAGAAAATCCAAATAAAATAGATCAATACTTTTTTGGAGAGGAAGTAGACAAAATCTCTACTTAGTTTCACCTGAAATAAGTGAAGAAGGAAAGGGGACCAATGGAGACCGTCCTGCCTAATATTTCTGGGGTAGGTAGGGAAGTTTTGAAATTGTTCTACCATATTCTGGATGTCAATAGTCTCAAAACATCATTCAGCAGATAAGAAAAACTGCAGCAAGAGCAGCCCATACCTCATCCTGTGCTAGGACCTTTAATGTGGGAAAGTAAAACCAGATGGCACAGATCTGGTTGTCCCCATGATCAGAATTTAATTCTTTTCATTCATGGAGTGACATACAAGGACCTGAGCGAACTAGAGAAACAGATCAAATATCTTTCACCTTGTTGTGTATAGCAGAGAGTCTTTGGGGCTCTGTGTTCTGTTTTTGAACCCAATATTCTGCATTTGCAATCTTGCTCTTTTTTTAGCTCAGAAGATGTTTACAGTTCTCAGCTATGAGAATGAAAACACAGGACTAGGATCTGAGGCTGTGTCTTGCCAGGACTGACATTCAATGGGCTGACTCTTACTGTAGAAGAGTACCCACACATGTATGTCAGCATGTATGTGTGCACTCAAGAAATTTCACTCTATCTCATGTGCAGGTTACAATATCTATGTATTTTTTAATTCTGTCCTGGGAGGACTCTTCAGCATTGTTTCTTGGTAGGAACAATTCTCTAAATACTCTGCTCTTGAATTTTTATTGAGTTAAGGGTTATTATTCTAGGCCACACTGAGACCAAACTGGTTGAAAATGTTATGCACTGAGCCCTTAGCAAATCACGGGGTGCTGCAAAATTGGCTATATAAGATCCTAGGAAACTCCAAAAATGTTTTTTCCTCTTGACATTAAATAGCTGATTTTATATGGCTTGTGATACACCCTCATAAAATACAATAAGTAACTAAAATGCATTTATTTTGCTTTATATAAGAGACCTGTGTGATCTGAGACAAAATAATTGGTATAAAACATTTAATGATGTATGCATTTTGATGGAATCCAAAAATAAGGGTATGTTTGTAGACTATTTAATTTCCAACTTATTAACAAGCAGGAACCAAGAGAAAAAGCATTATATGTTCTCCTTCTTCCAGCCTCTTGCAGGAAAGCAAAATCCCAAACTGTTTGGAAAAGAGCCAGAAGAGGAGTTGAGTTTTGTGTCTCTGAATTTGGGACGAAGCAACTGGCAGGGCTCTGTGCCAAAAAGGTGTTGGCTGCCATCATGGCATGTGGGCTTAGAACAGGAAAGTGTTTCTATTTATTTTTAGTTGTTTTCTTGCTCCTTCTTTTGAAGAAGTTCTTATAAAAACTTTTATCTTGTCATCATGTGTAAATTATAAAGTATATTTTCAGTATTAGAGGGTTATGTCCACCCCACTGTGGGTTATATATCAAGATTCCTGCAGCTGTTCCGAAGCGTATTTTACTCTGAAGATACTCCAAAGTTCTGGTTGACTTGAATTTGGACTAAGGATTTTGCCATTATATGCTTTATGAAAGGGAGACTGGTAAATGTCTGGACTTTGGAACTGACTTTGTGATATTTGGACTGTGCGTAAGTATCATGTGGTGAATTAGCATGTGGTGTTCTTATGCAAACAATAAAAACAAACAAAGAAAGAATTAAAAGTGCATTTAAGAAAATGAGTTTCAGCATATGATTAAAACAATCCCATAATAGCAACAACTTTGCGGTAAAGGTACATACTTGCCAAAAATATCTGCTGGTGTGGAAGCAGGGCATTCAAAACCCTCAATTTAGCAGCAGGGCAGATGCTATTACTTAGTTAACATTGAATATCACAAATTAGGAGCAGTCTGGAAACTGCTTCAGAGCGAGATGTAGCAGTTAAAAGTATTGGGGCAAAGACCTTGCTCCCATTTTCAGCAGTATGGATCGCTGTATGGCTTTGATTTTACACCAATCCAAATGGGTAAAATTTAGCCCACAATGTGTCTACAGACAGACAAAAAAATAAAAATGCTAACAATCTTAAAAAAAAAAAAGTTAAAAATGCTAAAAAGTAAAAATTATGGAAATTTCAAAAGGTTTACCTAAAAATTCTCCATCTCACCCAATTGATAATGCCCCTTCAGCAAATGCCCGCCCAGCTGAGCCCTTAAGAAAATCTAACACTTAAAGGCAGTGACAAGAATGGCTCTTAATACTGGAAACAAGATACACAATTCTGCTTTTTTTTTTTAATGCTGATCTCTTAAATGTTAAAAACTTCTGTTATTTACCTCAGTTGAACTAAGATTTGGATCCTACTACAGAGCAGACAACAGATAAACAGAGAAAATGGATGGCCTCTAAATCATAAGTGGGGACATACTAACGTAAAGAAGTTATTGTCTGCAAATTTTTAGTAGTTGGTTTTCTTTCAGATCAAAAGGCTTCAGTTCTTAGAACTGCTTATATTGGAGGTTACATCTGTTCTTCCTGGACTTTTTGTAAGGGGAAGGGTTTTTCCCAATGCTTTTGGTCAAATCTCTCATCTGCTACTTATGTTCTGTACAAATACGTTATTTAACCTCAACAACAAAAAAAAAAAGTATTTGGACTTCAACAAGGCTCTATTATTTACTACACTTATACATTTCTGCAGCTAAAACCAACCAACTACTGTGAAATAATTTCCACAAGCATTAATTCAGATTTTTAAGAAGAGACATATATTTTAGCTTAGCTTTTCCCAAGTTAATGAAATGAAGTTTATCATCAGGAATATGGATTTAAGCAATTTAAGCACACTTCAGACAGTGTTTACTGAAAGGCATGTTTACATCTGTCTTCTGTAAGCTTCCAGTTAAGAATTATTACGTATGTTCAACCAGGATGAGGAAACATAGCAAACTAACTGTCTGATTACAGACTTTTGCCTTTCAAATGGCAATCAGCAAAAACAGACAGCAGCTCAGTGAGCTAAAAGCCGAGACTTACTAAGAATCACAGAATCACAGAAAGGGTAGGGTTGGAAGGGACAACTGGAGGTCCAACCTCTCTGCTCAAGCAGGGTCCCCTAGAATATTCAACAGAATATTCCACAAACAATTCTGAATGGTAAATACACTTGAAGAAACTGAATTATACATCACTAGTTCATGATAAAGAAGAAAAATTTTGTGAATTATTTGCTCAACGTTTTAGACTACTGCAAGCTGAAAAAAAATTTTAAATAAATAACTTGGTGTTGAAAAGAAACATAATTGAAAAAGATGGTTCATGATGAGAATTTCAGATACACTACAAAATTTGATCAATTAGCACACAAGACAGTCTTACAGGGTAACAAAATCTAATTCCTCAGCAGATAAACTGAAAAAGATACCTGAAATTGAAAAATATGAAAATAGGATAAAAACTATTTTTTAGTTGCTAAGGATGCCTTCTGTTGTCTTGCTCTTCTGAAACTCAAGGAATATATTGCAATGTAGACAAGCCAACAATTCTAGCATGTTTGAATAAAAGATAATTGTTACCTAATAAGAGTAATTTAAACAATTTTTGGCAAGTCTCCACAGATTCAGTGTTGGGTTCTTTTTTCTCTTAATACTAAGGAATACTTTTAAAGAAGGATTCATGCACAGATTTGCAACAGGGTTCCCAAACCCAGTGATATAGAAACCACATTATTTGCAAGATTTAAGCATGGCTAATCAAACTTTAGGTTGACTCATTTGCATGAGCTCTTTATTGCTAGAAAACTGTATTTACAGGTTTTGGTCAATTTTTCAAATTTATCACCCATCACTGTGTTAGGGGGAAAAAAAATGTACACAGAAAATCATGTATTAAGATAGTACAAATGCTGTAAGTTACAGCAAATCCATCACAGCAGCAGTTACAGGATTGCACGTTGTGAATGGGCAGAACTGCATCCTATTTACCTCGTGCTAGAATTTGAATCATCATGATTCATTTCTCTGCTGGCTCCATACAAGTTCAGCAAGACTGGAGAAATAATACATTAAAACTAGTGTAGAGGCACAGTTTCAAACTAGTTTAGGAAGTTTGAAGAAAAAAAAAAATGCTTTCCTCCTAATCAGTTACCTCCTGCCATGTTGACAAGGTAGGGAGAACACTGATTCTTACCGGAAGGACAATACCAGGAACGACCTTGCCCCAAACTCAATTTTCCATAAGAAGCAGGCTGTTATCGTGTCTTTTATCAGTCCTGCCTCAGCCTGGAAAGTTGGGGTCTGGGTAGATTTATGAATAGAAAACACTGTAAACAGAGCAGAAATTTGACACTGCAATTCATTCCCATGCCGGCTGCTCCATTTACGTGCTGGACAACGCTCAGAGAAAATGTTTTGATGCATTTCTTTATATTCTCAGGAACGTCCTGCTTGAAGAGCTTACATGTCTCTGGTGTAGATTAGTTATGGACTTTTCATGCTGATGAGGTAATCCCCTTAATATACTATACACCATAGGATATCCTCCTCCTTTGTTTCATGTTCTGACAATGCTAAAGGTCAGGAGAGTGTTTCATGTGGTGATAGGCTCCATTTAAAAGGGAAACTACAAGAACAGAGGAAAATGTCTTTTTCTTTGAGTTTACAAGAATACAAGAAGCCTAGGTAAAAAAGGATTGTCAGTGCATCTTGTATTGAAACTACAGTCACTGTTTTGCTCAAAACATATTAACTTCTAAAGATGCATTTTCAGTGTAGTGATTGGTAGCATGGTGGTACTGATATAGGAAGATGAGATCCATACTGTAACTGCTAAGTTTACTCATAGAAAATGTAGACTTCACATCAAACAGCAACAGAATAAAAATAATTTATGTTGAATGCAAAAATTACGGCTCTAAACACATGACTTTTATTAAAAGTAGACTTCCTCTGTAAGACAAGCATGTAAAAATTAAATTAACTCAGAAATAAAGATATTTTGTTACACAAATTATGTCTCAAACATGGTCCACATTTCTTTTCAAGAGGGATGCAGACAAGAGTTAAATTTACTAAGCTTTAAAAAATACTACACACAATCTTTTTAACAGACATCATTTTACATGGAATTTGCAAGAGAAAACATGAAAAAGCTGATACTTCAAAAGTGTTTCTTTACGATTAGGAGTAGTTTGCTCGTTTGTGCCATAACTTCACATTGTTATTTTTTTAACGAAAGTATTAGTACAATTTATAAAGTCCTGGTTTTGGTACAGCTTTTAACATTTAGCTTCTAATTTTAAGAAGTTTTCTCAAAAGAGTATATATTGCTCAGAGAAAAAAATTTAAAAAATTAAACAAACTTTTAAATCAATAATTAACATGCTATATAATAAATTATGTTTACATTGGATCTGATGCTTTCTTCTTTATTGCTAATAAAGAGAGCAAAAAAAAAAGCTTTATTTGAAGGAGGGGGGAATATTTACACAAGTTTTAAGCAAAGGCAACAGCATTGCTAACAAAGGTGCAACTTGTGAATTGTATCCCCAAAGGATCATGTAAGTTTGGTAAGGAAGATAGAGCATTTCCTTCACCTACACTTTTCTCAGTTTAAAGCCTGCTACTTGTTGGCAATGTTGCTTATGTTCCAGTACAAATGCTCTGCAACACCACAACCATCCTCTCCTCTCCTTCTCTTTAGCATTGAACTTAGGGGTTGGAAAAAGAGAAACAGAAAATACTGGGAAGAAACTCTGCTTAGTCTTCAAAATTAAGAATATTAGGAATGTTATGGAAACTGGAGGACTCCTCTGGGAGGTGAGTCATAATTGAATTTTCATGCTTGAATAAAGAAATATGATATCAAATATTTAGCAAAAAAACCTTTAATCTAGCAGCCCATGTAGTTAGCAAAAAAAACCCCAACAAAAACAAACAAAAACCCCCAAAACAAAATAAAAACAAAACCAAATGGACAAAAATGTAAAATAATCTAGGAAAAATCCTCTCCATTCTCAAAGAGAGAGTAGCCTGGTATTTTACATTGATGGGTTCTTCAGAGAATAAAAGAGCCCCAAGTCTAAGTTCCGTCTGGGTCTTATATATTAGAAAATACCTAGAATTTCTGAACTGAAAAAACCCGAGCTTTATAAAGAGATTTAAAATTTATATGCATAATATTCAGTATGTACAGAGGAAGACTTCACACATCAGAAAAAATGTTTTAAACTACAGGTAGTAGACACAAAATAATACGTTCTTGGTAATTTCTAAGACATCGATTTAGAGATGCACAGCTTCCTGCTTCACCAGGAACTTCAGGGGGAAAAAAAAGAGCCATTATAATGAGTCTTCCTTAGAAAAAAGGAGTATGCAACTCATCCCATCCCCTCTTTTGAGCATAAGTGGACAAGCAAGAAGAAAAAAAAACACATTAGTAGAAATATCCAAGGTACAATTCAGTTCAATACATGAGCATTTGTTTTGGAGAAGTTTAGTGTAATTAAGCATCCATTCTACCCAAGTAAAGATGATTTGGAAAGGTGTTTTCTTTTTATTTCCAGGAAAACTTTGCAAAAGATGCTAGGTTCATGAAAATAATATGCCAAAGTAAAACTGCTGTGCTCGCACTTGTCCTGTGTTTTTATATTGCATATTCCTCCAACTCTTGGCCATACCTGCACTGACAGCTAGATGGTTAGCAAAGAAGAAAAGTTCAACAGAAGGTACAGTGGCATGAACAATAACATTAACAATAAAATTTCTTTGTGTTCACAGGTACAGAAGTACAGTACAATTAATAGCTTCTCAAGCCAGTAAGCTACTCCCTATTTTGTTGAGATGTAACTTCAAAAACTGCGGTCAACAAGTATCATTAAACCATAGATCTCCTTGCAGTCTCACAATGTTTGTGTTCATGCTACACATATACAGAAATACTGTGTGGGTCTTTGTGGGTGACAGAGCACTGGAACACGCTGCCCTGAGAAGCTGTGGAGTCTCCCTCACTGGAGATATTCGAGAACCATCAGGACACAATCCTGTGCCATGTGCTCTACAATGACCCTGCTTGAGCAGGGAGGCTGGAGTCTGGTCCCTTCCAACCTTACCCACAATGTGATTCATTCTGTGACTACTAATGTGCCTTCAGAAAGGATTGAAAGTTAATCCATCCTTTTGGCAGTACTGGGCTTTTAAATGTTGTTGCTGCCCTAAAATAAACTTTCACTATGGCTCTCCAGTCTTACCCAGAAATGGAAAGGGTAACAAGGGAAACAAAAGACAAAGGAAGATGAAGTTTTGTTCACTTCTGATCTGAATTTTCAAGGTTTATTCCATATGAACTTGTGGGAAAAACTTCCAAAATAGGCTACAGTTAAAATATCATTGAAATTAATTACTGTGTGGAATTCTGGTGGCAATTTAGTAAGATATCCCATATCTTTATTGGAAAAAGTTTTAGAATATTGTTAGTTGGACTACATGAAAGCTACCGCCTTCCATTACCAAGACCCAGTCCTTTAAATGTGGAAAATGTGGGAGCCCACAGTTAAAGTTCAACATGAAACACAAATGGTGAAACTACAGAAACAGAAGAAATTATTATCCGGCCAACCCTAACTACGTCACGCACTTATCCTTCCCTTTTTTTGACTGCTCCCTGTTTTGTTTTTTTTTAATTACTTTCTTTTACCTCACTTTTAATTCTAGTCAATCTTCAGGAATCAGTAATATTTAAACAGTTGACCAGTTTTGGAAGCAGCATGATACACACAATTTCCTCTGAAAAGCAAAAATCAGCTAAAGAATTTAAACATTTAAATGTAACCCACTATCACTTTGGTAACTTTAGCTTTTACTATGTGAATAACAGCTTCAACAGCTATGACTAGAGGTTTGCTTGTACTAAGATTTCAGATATACAATAGAATTTTAAAAATTAGCTTACCTGTTACTTAAATGTTTTCCTTTATCTGGATTATGTATAAAATTTGCAGCAATTCATTAAAACTTACTTGTATATAATATAATCCCTGTGTGTACTTACCTACTGAAGTTGAACAAATGAAAACAATTCACATTAGGCTGTCAATTTTAGAGGTCAGCACCAATACAATTACACCAATTTAAATCCAATATAACGGACTGGAAACTCCAGCTAATCCAACTCTATCCCTGACTGCATTTATTTGGAAGTATTTGCCCTTTATAAATTTTGATTCAGGATCTGTCCAATTGCCAACATACCTTTCCGTGTTTTCTACATGCTTAGGAAACAAAACAGGAGTCTTTCTGTAGAGCCTGACCTAGTGCCAGAAAGTTAAGAGCAAACCAGTGATGGAGGAAATGTTCTTGCTTTTATTTAACTGCTGCAGTCACGTTATTACTACTGGGTAGCATTACATATTATGTTATTACATACTGGGTAGTATGGTTGTGTCTACGTTTGGAGTTTTTTAAACAAGAAGTTACTTTAGGGCCGTTTAGGTGTTTTTCTACACTTCACCACGTTCGCCATGCCCTGAAATCATTCCCTCAGGAAAGTGACCTTCTCAGTAAGAAACTTGATCTTACAGGTATCAAATTACTTGAAAAGATCTTTCAGCAGTTTGGTCAGGATAACATTAATAACCCAGCCCACAGGAGAATATTATGTATCAAAGCCCACATAAATTTGATGAATGTGGACTGCAAAGAAACTGACAAACCCCCAACATCGTTCACCAAACAGTAAATGAATGAATTCCAACTGATTATGTCTGCAGAACCATGAACTGTCAGGTGGGAAGACTCCTCAACTTCTTCAAAAAGTTGCAATTCTGTATTTAGGACAACAAAAGTGCTGCCAGCATCTTCTCAGCCTAGAACTGAAACTACTCAAACATGTAAGAAATTTGTTCTACTACGCTCTTTTACCATATTCAAGTAAGCTATCACAGCAGCTACATTACCATTAAGGTACCTTTAAAACACATGAAGGCAGCTATGTGCCAATACATATACATAGTATATGATAAGATACATATTGAACTGAAAAACAACTACACACATTGCTTTGAAACATTCTAATGAACTTGAATTTGACACATATGTCACAGCTCTGGAAAAAGGAATTTTGATTTAATGTAATCAGCATTTTTATTTGAAATACAAGTCACACCTTCTAAATACATACTCATAAGTCACCTCAGAACCCTATGCATTTAGGAGTTACATGTCCTATCATTAGTTGTTCTAAACTGATAAAGACTAATGGAATGCCAAGTCAGCAAATCAGCCAATATGAGCTGTATGTTTCATAGTTAAGGCTGCTAAATAAGCAACGTCTTGTACAAGAATTTCCTTCATAAAACTGCACATAGAACATACCTGTTTCTAAAAACGAGGGTATGCTGTACAAATAACCATAGATTTCTAATTAAGAAAACTACATGATACTGAAACATTGAGCTTCAAATAAAGAAAAATCTTCGAGATCCTTCAAAGTCTCGCACATCTTTCACCCTCTCAGCACGGATCAGAACATTCTTTTTTTTGATGTGAATGGCATTTTTTCTTTTTAACATTAACTGCCCTACATACGTCAGCAGTGTAGGCTTGGTAGTCTTCAAAAAATATTTGAGTGTCACAATCTATAGCATACTCTTTAGTAGGAATAAACAGAATACTTTCTCTAATGGGAAGTTACTACAGGGAAAAAGAGTTTTCACTCTATCCCCACCTTATGGTTAGAAAAAGAATTTTTCTATTACAGCATACATATTTCTGAATTTGTTATTCCTTTACTGTACAACTATAACCAGAAAATACTATTTGTATTATGAAACTTTAGATTCTTTTTCAGCACTCACTTGTCCACATTAAAGCACAATGAAACTCCAAGGCATGAATGTCTTCTATAGCACCTGTGTTGATTTTCTGACTCAAAACAACAGATGCAACTTTACATTCAAATAGAACAGTGATTATTGGGTCCTAACCTATCAAAGTATACAAGTTCATTTATTCCTGTTGACACCATTAGGAGTTAGGTCCATAGATCTAACCTTCACTGACATACCATTCTTAACATTTACACTTTTTAGAAGTTTTAAATCTAATAATCAGGTGATTTATACCACTCAGAAAATATTAAACTTACATGTTCTACAAAATCAAAGCACAGTATGCTGTGAGTGTGAGCTGGTATAGGGCATACTCCCCACCAGGAGACTTACTCAGGCTGGCAAACAGCAGATCCCCTCTCACCAGTCACTCCTCAAGTGACATGAAACAAAAATAGCAGCAGCACCACTCCCTTCCCTCAGTCATCTGCTGATCAATAAACATTTTCCTTCTTCTTTTGTGGCTTAATCAATTATGATACTGCCCTGGCCCAGGGTCTAACACTAGCCACATCAAAAACTAAAAACCAAGACAAGGGCCACCAGAAGTACTTTTACCAAATTCTATTTGCTCATTACTTTACCACCTTTCATTGATGGTCAGTGAAAGGGCAGGGTAGGATGTGAAACAGAACACTGGGAAAGCTGCAAAGCCAAGAGAGTAGAAAAAAATGGATGTTTGAGTGAGCCTCTTATTTTTTAGGACATTCATGCTGCTTTCTGAGGAAATAAGGAGTTGTAACTATAATTGGACAGAGCACCTCTCCTTCCAAAAAGCACTTGAATCTTATGTTTAAAACCAGAGGAAATTCAATATTGAGTCAGTTGTTTCAGAACTATAAATTTCTCAAGGTTTCATGAAAACAGTTGAGCATCACCATGACTCTTCCCTCAAAAAATCCTTGCCTTTTTCCTCCTAAGGGCAAAGAATCAACACAGAAATTCAAATAACACAACTTCATTAGGCCTTCTACTACAGATCTAGTTTCAAAAAACATTTTATAGAACTACATGCTTTGATACTTTATCATTAAATAGAGATATGACAACAGGAATAAACTACTGCTATAGCCTCCAAATTTATATTAATTGTAAGGGCTCATGGGTATTTAGACAGTATTGCTGAAAGTTTTAATTTTAAAAATCCAGTAAGAAATACGGCATAGAGAAGAGACCCTAGGTATATGAAGGTGTACAGAAGAAGAGACCCTAGGTACATGAAGGCGTACAGAAGAGCTGCCAAACAGGAAAATAATTAACCTTATGGCGAACATTCAAGAAGATAACAGAAAAACACAATAGCATTTTATGTTTCTAAAAGCTTAAGCCCACTACATCAGCCCCATTAATTTTCAGTAAGTATTTATTTGAAATTTAGGAGAGAAACCTGAATACCTGCCAAGCTACCCTGGTCTTCTTAATACCTGCCTGTTCCAGCTATTACAAAACATTCACAATGTACTATGAAAAGTCCCACTGCTATTAAAGAGAGGCAGCTTCTTAACCATGAATACAGGCCAAAACCACTGTATAAAATATTTTAAAAGTACACTGGTGGTTGGTTTTAACCCTTCCTTGCGTCCCTTTCCCAATGGTAGCTGATCATCAATCTACTATATGAGAATGAGAGTATTCCACTAAGCTCAGAGTGGATCTTGCTCCTAGAAAAATCAAAAAAGGTAAAGTGGACATCAAAACAAGTTCCAAAACGAGCTAAAATTGTACAATGAGGAAAGGTATGTGGTTATACAAGACTGTAAGAAAATATTTCAGGGAAAATTAAGAGAAAACATTTTTAACTAAGGATAATCTAGTGTTGCAAGAAAATTGTTAAATCAAAGACAGTAATTACAAATAAAAATATAAATACCTAATCAGATCTTCCTTTTTTCTTCAGAATGTACTTCAGATTATTAAGTCCAAATATCCTCAACATGTGTATGTTCTTGGCCTTCTTTGTGGATTCCAAGGGAATAAGAGAAGAAAATGCAGAATAAAGAATCTAGTCAACCCTTACAAGAAGCTGAATGCACGAAGCTCTGTGAGTTAAGTAAAGCAGGAGAGTAATCCTTCCTTCCTTTCTGCATACTGGAAGAGGATGACTTTTCAAAGGTTATACAGCATTTCAAAAAGTACATGGACATGATATGAAATTAAAAGTACTAGCATTGCTACAGTTTCTTTAGACTACAAAAATATTTCTAAAATGCAATTTTTTTGCTGAGTTTCTAGAATATACTTGGTAAGGTGTCAAACAAAATTAGACTACTCAATACATCACGCTTTTAAAGATTCTTTAAGAATAGCTCACTGCATATCAAGGATCAGCTACCATATATTCCACAAAACTGTGCTATCAGCTCAAACCGTGAGATTCATATATAACTTTATTAATGTTTATTAATATTTATTAAGCAAAGTATTCCATAAATGATTACAAATATCAGAATAGGAACAGAATATGATCTTAATTTAAGAAGACATTTTTATATAATGTACATTTCCAGACTTCTGACAAGTTATTATGACACTCAAAAGGGGGAAGGAAATAGCTTGGCACTCATGCCAACTTATCTTTGTTATTTTTACAAGATCTAACTTTGAAAACATCAGCTGTGCCAGATCTTTTCCATAAACTGTGCATCTGTCCACACCAACTGAATTACAGACCACCAAGTTGTCTCATATACCACATCAAACAGGTCAGCATAAAAGTTCAGACCATGATTCAAAACACCAACTATGTATTCTTTCCCCAGAATACAGAAGTTTTAACCTACTTTTCAAAGTAATTTTAAAATTATCAAGACATAAATAAACTGAAGACAAGGATTTTAATACACTTGTTTCTACAGTGATTGTTTTGAAAGTCATAATTTTGTTTAGCTAGTAAATCTGCTCTGAACTGCACAACCTATACTGGATTTAGTGAAACCTGTGGGTTTTTGGTTTTTTTTACTACTGTTCCCCTTAAGAAGTTTCACACTTTTAATAATAAATGCCACATTGTACCCAAAGAGTATCTATGGTACAAGCATTCCTCCATCATTATGAAATAAGGTACATCAAAAGTCTTAAGTGACAACTGATATACATTTAAAAATTATGCATGAAGTGTATGAAAATATACATACTAAGATTTATTTTTTTTTAAAGAAACCGCAAGATAGTCAGTCAGGAGACAGATGTCAGCAAAACTACATAGTTCCACAAGTGCTAAAGATGGCCCACAGTGTAACTCTAGTTAGTTAGAAAGCATTGAAAAATGTGCTTTAAAGTTCCAGTGGTCTGTTTTCTAGCCTCTGCTTTTCTTTAAAATAACCTGCAAAGAAAAAAAGAAAAAAGTATATTTACCAATACAAATCAGGCAGCAGAAAGAGATTCAAAACACTAGGCTGCTCAGACCAAAGGTTCAGCTAGCCAATATGTTTCTAAGAGCTGAGTTGCCAAGAGTAATACTCTAGGGAAAATATTAGAAATAAAGCAAAAACATACAGAAAGATTTCATATTTGAGGGGGTTTTTTTAAGCAAGAACATTCATAAGCAACAATTCTGTAAAATAAAAGGCTTATTTTGAAAATTAATGTTGAAAAATGGCAATAATGCTCTTGAGCCATCAGTAGATTCCTTGAAGTTCTTACCCTGTTGGGCCTAGACAAAAAGAAAAAATTAGGTTTGTAAAAATACAGCTATTATGCTCAATTTTTGTTTGCAATGCCTTATTTCTTTCTGTATCAAGAGTGCACAGACCTTTGGAAGGACATTTTTTGGTTTGGAGTTTAAATTGAAAAATGAACTTCAAAGCCTAAGTGGGACTGTTTAAGTGTTAAAATTATTAAAATACAGGCAGTTTTTCCTTTCTTCTCATCTTAAAAAAAATAAATGGAGCACAAAAATGTTCAAATAGTGTTAAGATTGCAGTTAAAAAAAACTATAAATGTGTAAGACTCCAACTGCAACATTCACTTGGCTACCCTACATATCCTGTATATGTTTCTGTTACTATAGTAATAGAAAGTATCAAACTAAACCTTTCAGCAGAAGGAAAAAAAAATAGTGAAGATAAACAGAAGCCACAGAACGAAAATATCAGGTAACACCAAGTTTTGTCCTCCCAATTTGCTCAGCAGGAGAAGGTAGTTAAACAGATAAATAAAAGAGACTGAATTCCTTCATGACACTAAGGTAAAGCAGACATATCCTAGGGAGTGAAATGAACTACAGAATACAAAAGGATTTTCAGTCATATTTTGACACTAATTCTTTCCAGGCAGACAAAGCTGCATAACACCTTCCTCTTTCCTTACTTTTGCATGTGCACAAAACCCACCAAATTCCTTCTTCACAGAAGGGATACAGCAATTTTTGTTATGCTGAACTACCCGTGTAACAATCCACAGTCTAATTCTCCTTTAGTTCTTTCCTTGCCAAAAACATCACACAAAGTATCTGTTTGTTCAAGAAGTATCCACACAATGCTGCAAGAATCCACTACGAACTTATTTCAGACTAAGCAGGTAAGAACTGAAGGTGTAAGAAAGGTATTTGAATCTCTCTGAACTACTTCTCATTTGTTCCATAAAGCTTCACTTATATCACTGAAGTTAAGACAGCGTGCTTCCTTGATGTAGTATCAGCTGAAATAAGGATCCTGCGACTTTGGACTGCCTTTCAGGCCATGAAGGCTTGCTGGTAGACCATTTTGTAGACTTACCCATATTTTGAAAAAATTATGACTTTAAACAGAGAACAATCAAGAAAAATTGGGTTATATTTAACAGGGCAAGGAGAGTTAATTAGTTGTCTTGGTAACAGTGAATTTTGCCAATGATGGACTAAAGAATATTAAGTGTCTACAGGTTTTGGATCACAAATCAAAATCAACTTTAACACAGAAAGCTTTTGCATATGCTGTCATAATACATTTTACATTATACAAAAAAGAAAAATATTAAAAGTTTTTTAATACCTTTGCTGCAGATATGGTGTGCTCGGGTTTAATTATTTTACTTTTGTTCTCAAAAGCATTTGTCCTGGCTTCTTCTGCTAGCCGATGGAGAAACAGTAAGAAGTTCAAATGAACCTTTAAAATAGAGAAGAAAAATAAAAAAAAATTCAAACAGTTTAAACACAGTTTGGTTTTTTAGAGGTTCGTTGTTTGTAACAGAGAATCTGCATATTAGACTGCTTCCAAATTCCTGAAAGGTGTTCTCAGAAAAAATATGTATCACTCGGTTCAAGTCTCAGTAAATTTCCAAGACATTCCCTTCCTACAAGACTCTTGTAAATAGTTTAAATTTAGTACACTTAAATTGTAAAAGTGCTTTAGAAATGATCACACAAGTCACAACTGATCTGAGAGGAATCAATCTGATTTTTATTAGCAGTTTTTAATAATAAAATGTAAATATAAATATCAGAAAATTAGAAGTCTTTTTGCTTACTAGTAAATACAGTCAGTTTTCAGTAACTACAACGGCCAGACTTTTATGAACAGCAAATTCATCCCTGAGTTATCACCAAATGGACCACAGAGAAGTTCAAGGACTTCTGCCCCTTTCCAGTGTAAAGGGACACTGACATGAATTTCTCCAGAACTTGAAATTCTCCAGTGTCAGGAGGTTCCATCCATTTTTTCCCAGCTCATCACTTAGCCTTTTACATTAAAAGAGCTCGTCAGGCAGTATTCCATTCCATGCGGAATGCTGTTCTGCTAATACAGAGGCAGGAAAAAATTGCAGCAGGCAAGGAAGGAACTGCTCCAGCTTGGACTAAAACTGCCAGCCAATAGCACCCCTGTGCAGTAATTAATCAGGGACCTATAATAGAAACCTCTAGCATTATACAGACATTATGCGAACTATTTTAATAGTCCAACCAGAAAAATTGACAATTGCACCTTTTGTAAATTAAACTTTCAAACAACATTACCTCTGCTATGTGAAGTGTACAAAAACACTTTTTCAATCAAGAGCTTGGAAAAATATTACTGAAATATATGAAAATTTTATTTGTATGAATAAGGTGATGTATTTACTCTGCCATACCTTATCTTTAAAGCCTGGAAACATATAACATGGAAAGTTACAAATTAAGAGCTTACAGGAAATACTTTGGCAGTGGGATTGCAGCACAAAGAATCTGTGACAAGGCATGCTCCTGTCATATGAACTCTGTTCATATGACAAGCAGTTTAGGTGGTTTTTTAAAATATCCTGAACTAAATGAAGCCACAGTGGAATAGATAAATTTACATAATATTTGACATCATTTGGAAGCATCCACTACACAAAAAGCAGATGTTCTTGCAGATTTATTACACAAAATACAAAAGCTGCTTTAGAACCAGTCTTTAGTTACTCACACAGAAATCATCTCCAACAGAATCAAGCAGTGGTACTAAAAGAATGTTCAACCATGAAATTCTCATTATTAAACTTATCAACATGGAGATTAGATTTCTGGAAACCACCTGGAGGAGAACTTCCATACTTGCATGTCCTTCTTCTGAGATACCTAAAGGCAAAAGTGTTAATTTTAAAATTGCCTTTAAAAACTGCATCTTCTCTCAGAATCACTGTACCTTTATTTTCCTAGTTTCAAAGTGAATTGCTGCATGTGGAAAAGCTTCCCCTGCACTCCAACAGATTTAAACAGTCACATAACTAAAATTGGAGCATTCCACAACAGAGCACACAGGTTAATAAATATTCCAGGTTATTCAAGACAATTGAGAAAGGCTAGCGAAAGGCAGAATGACTGAATACCACAAATAGGACAGTTACTGACAAGTAGCTAAGCAATACCGTATTTGTTTAAAGACATTGCTTTACTACATATTAACTTATTGTCCTTCTGCATAAAATTTAAAAAGTTATGACTAACTACTCATGAAAATCACCTAACAAAACAAAATGTTTACTTTCCAGAAAAGAAAGCCTGCAAAATTTTAAGAACATATGTAAAAAATTCACAGCACTGTTTACACAGCAACTTCGACACACCTGTTCAACAGAACTGAGGAACAGCAGGGACAACCACTGTAATTTTGTTTTACTGCCGTAACTTCAAAACAATTCTTTAGACTGATATTTCACCTTCAAGGTACACTTATTAATCTTTCTATGGTGATAACAAATTTAAAAGAGGCCATTCAGTGAAGTACTTTAAACTTTTCCTGCAATGGAAACACACACATACCCTTCTAGCGTAAAAGAAGCAGCTGAGATCCTGCTTTTCTTCTATAATTGCAAGCTAGAGCAAAGCTTGCGTATTTTCTTCTCTGACCATTGGAGGAATATCTGAACTTCAGTACTAAAATCTTTACCTCTTATTTTTGAAAAGAGCCTTGAAAAAACCTGAAACACTATTTGCACCTCTTTACCCAAAGATATTATCATAGTCCTTCAAAAAAAAACAACAAAAAAAAAAAAACCAAAACCAAAAACAAACAGCTTCCTGAGAAAGACTGATGAAATTTGATAGCTACACTGTGCAAAGAGATAGATGTTAACACTTAGGAAACAGGTTCTGACAAAACTTCAGATTTCAAGAAGAGACTTAATCAAAAGTGAAGAAGAAACCTCTTTCAAGTATTTAACAAAATTATCTGAATTCTTATGCCTTTCAAACTTTTTAGTTACGATCATGTAAGAAGACATTGGTTTATCGAGTGAAAAAATCACTGAAGGTTGGGGAGAAAAGAAAGCAATCCGATTTTCTCCTACGGCAGGCAGACTGCCTTACTGGAATGGGCACACAGTGCAGTAGATTCAGACATAAAGCATGGATCATTCTGGAAGATAGCCCAGAAACTGAACTAGCACTTTTCTCATATTTCCCTTGAGAAGACATAAGCTCTCTGCTCAAAATGTATATGGCTCCATCTTGTTAAGACAGCTACTATATAAATTTCTGACATACGCAATCTAATCACTCTTACAGGGTTTGCAGAGAATAACACAGGCACTAGAAAACACACCCTCAAAATTTGTTACTTGTCTTACTACACAATAAACTCCCCAATCCTTTTTTTTTCCTAAAAGAGGTATAATTTCAGCTGTGTTGATTATTTAGCCATAGAAATAAAGAGCTAAAGAGCTGTTAGACATGTTCCTAGTTGAAGAACATCATGGACAACCACCACACCTGGACATTCCTCTTTAAAGGTAAAATAAAAAAGCCAAGCCTTGTAACATAAAAGGCTGTTTAATTTGACATCACCAGAAGAGATAATCTAAGTTTCTATCACATTATTAAAATTTATACTGATCTCATCCTTTGTGTTGCAATTAACATTTGCATAGCCATATTTTAAGCTAGATCTGATTGTTGATGTTTATAAGTTTCAGTCAATTCAATTCACTGTCTTGTCAGCTCAGACAACTTTAGTGCCATGACCAGGAAGAGATGGAAACCAAAGGCCAAGATTTGGAAGGATGTCCCACTTACCCCTTTTCAGACAGCCACACTACTTTGAAGCCAAATTTTCATTACCCTGGAAACACAGACCAACTGTTACCAAGAATTACAAAACAAAAAGTGTGATTGGGTGAGTTTGATTAGTTGACTACTGCATTCCACTGAGTAAGCTTTGAGTAGGTCTGAGCATGAGTAGCAAGGGGCCAGGTCCTTAGTCCATTAAAAAATCCAAAGGTAGCAAAAACATTAGGAATAGATCATACTTTTATTAGCTCCATTAGAAAAATATTAAATGTTTACATGAGAGTATTTAGATTTGAATGTAATTACCATATTCATTCATTTTAATCTCATATTACTTATTTTAATTTTATACATTCACATTTAGCTTCATATATCCAGATGCCAATCTTCAAGATGCTGCAAGACACAACTTTTATACACATACAAAACGTGGACTTACAATTCAAGTCAGGGACCATACTAGCATACAGCATGTGTTAACGCTTTAATGCTCTGAGAGCCACATGCATTTGTACACAAGAGGACATCACATATCAGCAAGTCTACTAAGTTACTTCAGAGAGTATCTTTCTTATGCACTTTTTTTTTCAATACAGCAACTACCACAAGCTCTCTTGAAGTCCGGTTTTCTTGCTGTAGTCAAATAATTTCTTGGTGAGACAAACCCCACCTGTGCCGCAAATCCCTTAGAGCAGGTCAGAATCAATTCAGCTTCGCTGGCCTCAGGTTTTGCAAACTTGGCTCTTTTATCCCCATCTTTTTGGCAGGCGTTTTCAAACTATGCTCAGGATCCCAACACCTTATTAGATTACTAAGAAAACTTGTCATCCCACAGTTTAGGGCAGAGACTACTTAAATGGCCTTCTGAAAACATATGAGCATTCAAGATGCCATAGCAGCTTAGAAACTCAGTGATCACAGCTCAGCTGACTAGCTGTACACCCGAACTGATCTACACAAACAACAAACATCTGCATCTAGCAGCCGCATAATCCAAACTGCTATTTCTCGGTGTGTCTACATCAAACTCTTGGAACATCAGTGTGTATATGGAGTGACGCAAGAGCCATGCATCAACCCGTCCCTGAATCTCCAAGATCACTGTCAAAGACCTACAATACCTACACCAGCAAAGCGGAGAGCAGCAATCTCTCCTTATCGGTATTTTCTTAGACAGGCCCATCGTCTATGTCCCCCCGAGCTTTGCCTCCCCCGTGCCTGTGGGTCCCTGGAGAAGCACCATTAGTACTAACTTGGCATCCCGCCACACCCAAAGTGCTCCAGTGCGCACAGTCAGAACATTCAGGGAGTAAGCGTCCCTGTTTAGGGCCGGCAGTCCCCGGGGCACCTGCACAGCTGCAGCTGCCGCCATGGCCAAAAGCAGGAGCGCTCCCGGACTCCCCGGGGCAGCCGCAGCCTCGCCTCTCCCCCGCCCCTCTCCTTCCTCACCAGCAGGTCGGCGTTCGCCGCCAAGCGTAACTGCGGCTTGTGCTTCTTTATTATTTTCCGCAAAGTGCTGCGGGGCGCCGTGCGCTTCATCCTCCTCCTGCTTTCCGTCCTCTCCCTCCTCCTCTCCCTCCTCCTCCTCCTCCTCCCGCG
>VXAZ01007509.1:63331-122637 GCA_013399875.1 Gymnorhina tibicen
GCCCCGCCGATGTGGCGCAGGAGCGGGGGAAGGCGCTTCCCGAGCAGGTGCTCGAGGGACGGGCGGGTCCCGGTGGACACCGCCATGGCCGTTCCCCTCGCGAGCCCCTCCGTGTCGGTCCGCTTCCCTTGCGAGCGAACCGAGAACTGGCTCTAGGCCTGGCTGTAGCGAGTTACCCAAACCTCCCCCCAAGCCTTTTTAACGAAAAGGACGGGAACCGGAGCGGGCAGTTCCCCGACTGCCGCTCCAGAGCCCTCGAGCGCGGCCGCTGCCCCACGCGGGGGTTTCCCGAAGCGCAGGGAACGCGGCGCGGGTGGGAGGCACCGGCACGGCGCTGCCGGAGCAAGCCTCGGGCTGTGGATTTTAAGGGGGCGATTGTCGCCCAAGTGGGATGGTAATCCTTGCCGCAGAAGCCGAGGGAGTTGTACAACACGCTTGTGCCCCCCTTGACAGTGTGATGCTGCTGGGACATGGGACAAGCCTGCAGGACCGGGAGCCTAATTAGCACCATAATCTTGCAATTAAATGAGCCTAGAGTGATAGTTGTGTTCTGCACAAAATCTGGACAAAATCCTGCTTTAGTACATGTATGGCACTGACTTAATTGTACACAGAAACACACACTGGTTTTGAAATCGACCAGCACTTCACGTGTCATCCTCCAGCATCTGTCCCTGCACTTCTGCTTTAGCTGACGGATGCTGCTGACTGAAATACAGGTTTCCCCACAGAGGGGCCCCTGTAGCTTGGCATTCTCAGTGTATTTGGACGGTGTGTACTTAGCTGGAGAAGGGGTCAGGATTTCATACTGAGGTATGGGGTTTTTCAGCATATTTATTAGCTTTTTTGGTTTTTTTGGCCTACAGGACACTTGCAAATTTAAATGTTGATAAGATAAAGATATTGTCTTAATATGTTCAAAAGAATCAGCACCCAGATACGAATCAGTTTTATTGAAGTATGTTCTTAAGTCTGTATGATTTAGTATTTTAGTTAATTTTACAATATGCGCAAAATGTAATCCAGATAGAACTATGATATCTGACAGCAGGAGAGAATTTAAGATTTGCCAGTTCTTCATACTCTGTCAGATATTTGAAAATGATGCTTTGTTCTTTCAGTTTTGACTGTCACTTGGCATTAATCGTCAACAGCAATGTTGATCTTATAGTCAGGGTTTTAACAATTTTTTCTGTGAAAGAATAAGCACACTAACACGCAGAACTTTTTTGTACAGTTTAATAATAATCACAGTTAATGGCTCAGCAGCACTGCTACGAGTAAACATTTGGGTTTTTTCGGTTAACTGAACGGCTCTGACTCAGGAGCTACATAGGGTCATATACTGTAATGCTCGTAATATACACACAGAAACTTGCAGCGGGATCAACAATAACTCAGCATGTCAACAGATTGAATTCTGCAGCTGGGGTAGATCAGTAGTTCCACTGGACCTTACGTGAGCTTAGAAGTGGGCCTTAGTATCTTGCACTGTTGGTGGGAAACTGGTATGGGCAAACATTTTACAAGCTGCAAGAATTGCAAAGGTCTACTGTAGGTCTAAAACTATTAAAATATACCACACAAATTTGAAACTGTGCAGTGACCTGCATGATATGACAGATACAGAGATTCAAGACTAGTAACTATATGTTTTAGTCATGTGCTTGCTATGTAGACAATGACTGAATAATGAAATCTATTAAGTGTAATACTGTTAGAGTTTTGCTGGTTCTGATTTATATTTCTATATATATTTCTAGTAGACTAGGGGGGTTTTTGTTGTTGTTTTTAGCCACAGAAAATAGTAACTTAAAGTGCTGACTCAAATCTACATATTTACCGCATTTCCTTACTTCTTAGGTTTTGAAAAAATTATGACAATAGTTACTTCAAGCAATTGATAACAGGTCAAATGTAGAAATAATAAATTATAGGTTCTGATTTACTGAACAAACATGAAATTCAGTATTTCAGATTTCTCCTCAAATTTATATTTTAGGCTATTTATCAATAAATATTTCTGTAAATATGATTTTAGTAGCTTAATTTTAATACACAAATATTGTAGAAAAAGAAAAAATTGTACTTTTTTACATTATGCATTGCAATGGACAAAAATTATCTTGTAAGTTAACTAAATACAATTTTTTAAAGATCACAACTTTCAAGGATTAATGATTACATTACAGTGAATCATAGAAAACTGCAACCTCGTAGTTCTGATTTTGAACATGACTGTCTTCTTTCTGATAGAATCCATAATGTTCAGTTATCATTATATTATGAAGTATTTAAATACCTAAAAGAATAATTAAAATGTATTTTAAATTAATTCTTTGACAGTTGAAATTGCTAATCTTTTCATGCTCATGCAGCTTTATAAAAAGGCAATTCTGTGCCTTATAGGCAGATTTTCATATTTTACCTGTTCAAAAGCTGCAGGAGTTTTGAATCCATTTTCTACAAGTAGTTGCCTTGTTTTCAAATAATGTTTCAAGAATTTAATATTTTTCCACTTTTTAGCACTTGCAGTTTTTAAACACACATTAGTTCATTTTGTGAACTTCAGCTGCAGCACAACATCTTCCCAGGTTTCCAGCAATACTGAGCTGTGTTTTAGAGCTAAAGGCATCATCTGGGACCGGTGATTAGAGAAAGGAAAATTCAGCAATTAAAATAGTACCATCCAGGTCTGACTTCTTCAGGAAAACAGTCTTTTCAGGTTTGTTTTTATTTAATTTTTTTTTAATACAGGCAATTTCAGTGACACTATTTTGTCACTTTTGCTTCCAGATTATGTGGGTTTCTTGAAAACACTTCCTTACATTTCAGTGGCTAAAAAGAGGCCAAGTTTGGGGCCATCACTGCTGAACCGCAAACCAGTAAACATTTAGTTCTCCGTTTCTGTAAAGAAAGAGATGAATTTAAAGACTAATTTTATCCACTCCTCTAGTGCACTGTAAGTTGAAATAAGGGTAATATTTGGAAATGAAATTAAAAAGCCATGTTTCCTTTCCGTCCTGAAACTTTCATAAGCACATCCTAACTTGTTAAATTTGCTCTCCACCTCTGTACTTCATAACTGTTAGTTTAATTACTTTGTTTCTGGATTTTGACAGTATCTTCAGTCAAATTCTTCATCAGCTCTTCATCAAATCATAATTTTAAAGTCAGTCTTCGCCTCAGAAATGCTGAAGAATTCAATTTAAAGAGTGTGATATCTTGAAATTAGTAATCACATTTTATAAATTCTTGCTAAGTCAGAGGTCCTTTGGTTTCTTCTCTAGTCAGGTAGAGACTGTTAAATACTTTCTGGTGCTAATCCAGTTTCAGTGGTTGATGAAAGACTTTGAAACTTATCCTGGATATGGATGTCAAAGGCTAAAATCTTTTGATGTTTTCTTCAGTGATGAAAAGATATCTCTAAAACAGAACATAACAATTCAGCAAATGTAAACTCTTCTATAATGTGGTTGATAGGCTTGATCCTAGTGATTGGGGTACATAGACTGACTCTTCTGTTAACATTTGTATATTCTTTCTGTTGGATAAGTCAGGTGTAGTTGAATACTTTTGCAGAGAAACAGGAAAACATAATACAAAGGAGCAAATTGTATGTTTTCCCCTCCTCTGTGACACTGAAGAAAATCTCTTGCTTGAAAAAGAAGGGGGAAAGGCAATTTTAACAAGAAACTTTTGCCTTGTGGCTGTCACTATTGATGTAATGACAATAATTTAATTGCAGTAATAAATACTAGTCAAAACTGTGTGTGGCATTCACCTTTTATTTTCATGAATAAAGGAGAGAATTCTCTAGAATAAATTATATTCATTACTTTTGGTTTATTTATTTAGTTCTATTTCTATCTGTGTTTCAGGCGCAGAACAGTAAAAAACAAGAAAGGCAAAACCTCATAAATGATATTTGAAATTCTGACTGTTTTCTGATTTTAAGTCTTACAATTTAAGCTTCAGTTTCATTTTTCAGGACATTCTGTGTATAAGCTCTCTCTGTATCAGGCTCTAAGAACCTGTCTAAAGTCAGTTGACTTCCACAGGCAAGACACCATCTGTCTGTTGTGACTGCTTTGATTGCATTCATGAAATGAATGTCATTCATACTGAAGCATATAAATCACAGCTCAGCAGTCACTCTTACCTTCAGAGATATTCCTTGTGCACTTGACATGCCATCAGCTAAAAGTGTATCAGTTTCACTGCTTTTGATGTAATTTGATGCAGGATAACACTGATGTATATGTCCAGTACTTTATTAAATTATGTAAGAGGAAAATGTTTATTTTAGGTGTCTTCAATGAAAACCATAAAGATGAATAAATTACACAAAAAATAATTTCTTCAGATACCCACTTCATCTGTGTTCATGTAACTTTTCTCTTTTTTTTTTTAGATTTGTACTTTTTTTGCATTTTGCTCCTGGATCTAATACACCCATTTAATGCCAGTCATATTTCCTCCCCCAAATTGCAGAAGGAATAGAGTGTTATTCTCTTCAGATGTCGTGCTTGCAACGACTACATACAAACCAGAATGATCTTCCAGCACCTCTGCTCTGATCAGCTAATCCAGACCTGCCAAAAAGACTGGCTTCTTTCAGAAACTGCAAACCTAGACAATATTCTGAAAAATGCCTGTTGTCTGCCTTAAAAATATATTTTTTTATGCAAAATGTGTTTAAAACAGAGAAGAAAGGAGAGCACAAAATTCAATGATACTCCCCAGGATATTACCTTACTAAAAAGTGGTCTTAGCATAACATGTAATAATAATGGCCGCCAATAAGGGACTCAAACTAAGATTAATAGATGGATAGTTATTACTCAGCTGCCAACTTTCTAATTATATTTATCAGGGAGAGTAGATCAGAGGTGTTGACCACAGGAAGGCCTGAGCATAATGGTTGTTTTTTCTTCATTTTGTTCTTCACATGAAGGGTAGCAACATCTTTCAGCCTCATCTCCCACAGGGACCACGTCTTTTCCCTGTTGACTTTTTCTTCAGTCAGAAAGAAAGCCCTAGAAATGTGATATGCAACAGCATTTTTCTACCCCTTCACTGATTTCCTTTGTGTTATGTCAGCTCTGAAACACAAACTGATGTGCTACAGAATAGTCTGCTTAGCTATACAACTTCCCACCAACTTTCTGGCCATGGCTTCAGAGGAAAATGGGTGGTCAAAATTTGAGATATCCACACCTGAAGCAAAAACTTAGCCTCTTGCTGATGTTTCAGATTGTCAGTAACTATCAGCCCTCCTAAAGCTGAGCAGGAAGTGGTCATTAGGCTACTGTAAATGAAAAATGCCCACTTCTTGGCTGGTACTGCCTCCATACCCCATGAATGTACTAAAAAAAAGGGATATATGTGCGTATTTGTTAACATTAAAGCCGGTTAGAAAACTGATCACATGTATATCTCAAGTCAAAAAACAAATACACTTAATTATATTTTTTAAATTAATAAATGGTAGTTGATAACCAGTGGGATGCCTGTCTGCCAGCTGGTTTGTCCCAGTACCCCTGATGATGGACTTCAGCAAACTAAATTCAAAGAGAAACAACAGACAGGTTAGGTTTTAGATGAGATTAATTGATTGCTGATTACTTAAGTCCCACTTTTTGTGGCAGAAGCCAAGCCATAACATTATTACTACATCTGAATATGATAGGAAAAAAAAGAAGAGTGGCCACTGAAGTGAAGCAAGAATTTAAAGATTGACTTCAGAGTGCATGGAATACACCTATACTACAATAGGAGTTGTCATTTGTGCACAGAGTTGGCATGTATTGTGCTGTTAAGAAGACAGGAGGAGAAAAATAAGTAATTTGTATTTATTTCTTTTACCATTGTAATCAATAAGGGAGTTATAAAAGAGAACATTTCAGATAAAATGCAAATAATTTAAATAGGCTGTTATCAAAATGTGTTTTTTCCATGAAGATTTTCAGAAGTTATTTATTAACTGCCAAAAGGAATATACAGTCACCTGAGAATGAAGTAATATAATTTATGCCAAACAGTTTACTGCAAATGGTTCCTTAGTGATCCGTTTTCTTTAGTAAGCAGACATGAAATCATTTGTCTTCAAAATTATGTTAAGAAATTAATGATCTAATACAAACTATCAAGAGTGGGATGCAAAGTTCAACTATCTATTTTATTTATTTGAAAAGGGATTGAAAATATTAAGTTCGTATAAGTAAAAAAATAAGCATTCTGGAGAACTACATCATTACTCTTTCATTTTCATCATTACAGAAATGCTTGCATTTCTTTTGGGTGCACAGAAATCTTTGACTCTGTCATGCTTTCTGCAAATTTGCAAACACCTTTTTTTTGGCAGCAATAATTAGCAAAATACAAACCCCTGTGAAACTATTCCAGATCGTATTGAGAATCAGTAGTTTTCTGAAGGTACCTAAATGGAAGTTTTAAAATGCTGATGCTGTAGCATAAAGGAACGAAAAGTACTTCTTCAGAGAATATGGTAAAGTACAGGAATTACTAAATCCTTTTCCTTTCAGCTAGTTAACTGCTAATTTTATTCTTAGGAACGTAGTTTCGGGTTTGGGGTTTTTTTTTTAATATCTTGCTATATAGTGTTTAGAAAGAAGCTTCAAATATTAATTATCCATAGAGCTAAAAATTCTTTCAATAGCCTAGGATCATTCTGCCTTCTGGGGATAATAACATTTGCAGTTTCAAATACAATTAAATGGAAGTGGTAGTTTACAGAGTGAAAGATAGTGTATATACTTCTTTGAATGTAAAACAACACCATAAGTATTACTTAAATAAATGTAACTTTGACCACAGTTTTGTAAATAAACAACTGCTGATACAATCTTTTTCTTTCCCTACAGAACAAATACACTTTCTTCAAACAGTGCTTGACACAAAGGAAAACAGCGAGGGTGTAATGCTTCAGGTTAATAATGCTAAAAGATAGCAGCTGTAGCCTAGCACAGAGGCAAGATGCTGCTCTCTGCTGTAAGAAACTGCATTGGAACCTTAACCCAAGAATAACCATAGTGACTGTGGGGACGGGAAGCCAGATCAAGTTTTCTTCCCCTGCCCTACAAGATTGTGTAAGCCTGTTGTTAAGAACTACATAAATGTACGTGGAAGCACCATAGCCAGTAGAACTGGTTTAGGAAACCGAGGCGCAATACTGATTTTCTAGCCACACTGAAGCTACCTACCTGAGCTTACATGGTGTAACTTAACTACCACAAAACTGAGAAAAATATGTATTTTAAGCTGAAAGCCACACCTCTTGCGTCAGCACAAATACAATTACAACAAAACTAGTGCCATAAAAACACAGAGTGAATCATAACACAAATGCAAGATTTTTGGAAGGAACATACTGTAATGTGAGCTGACACTTGGAAAACAGAAGTCAGCTCTAAGGTCTCTTATTTTTACTCTGGGTGTTTTACATTTTGTATTTAGGTTACCTTGCCTCAATATTGGGAAAAGTTAAGTTTTGGTTTTCGGGGATGCCAGGTATTCATCATAGTAAGTAAAGCTGCTGTGATATTTTTCAAGTACCTTTGCCTGGATAGGAGCTGTGGCTCCTTAACACAACCAGTGGTGCACCAGCTACCAGTCGTACTGTGGAATGGTTCCCTTGGAGCAGGTCCATAGCCTCAAACTGCTGCTCATTGCCACCCTGACTGATGGTACTTTGCCCCTGTACAAACTAGCTATTCAGTGCTGCCATAAAACTGCTGTTCAGAAGCAGCTCTTTGCCTAAAGATTTGGCAGGTGTGTGCTTTTTCAGTTTGTTTGTTTTTTTTAATGGTAATACATTGCTATTGAATGATGCTCTTCCTTGTAGATGGAATAAAAATATGCTTGTGCTTGTCATCAGGAGAATTTTTTCCAGCATGTTTTTCAAACTGGTCTAGAGATATTTGCTGTTTTGAAATATGTGTCTGCAGTTCTCTAGCATTCTTCCCACTTTTATCTGATGATGTAGTGATATCACTAGGCCTATTCTTGTCTGCAAAGCATCTTGGAAGAGAGCCAGGACAGGAGAACGAGGGGAAAAAAACAAGCATGTAAAGAATATGGGAAACTGGGCCTAGATGGCCTAGTTTTTATGGGGAAATTGCTAATGTGAAAGTCGTTCTACGGAAGGCCTGTGCTCAGTGGTATGCTCAAGTGTTCTGCAGCGCTACAAGTAAGTGAAACAGCTATAAAGTTAGCTCAGTTCACCAGTTGCATTTGTAACATCTTTACAGTATCAGTGCAGAATGAAGTAGCTGGAGACAAGGAGTAATTCTGATCCTAACCATTCCTCTTTAGGCTTTATTTAGCATTCTTTAGTGAGGTAGAAGTTTGCCAGTTTGTCTAAAATTAAATTTAGAGGCGTTTGAGAGGCCTCTGAAGATTAAAGAAAGTTGAACCATAGAAGATTGTAGTGTGTTGACCCTGGCTGGATGCCAGGTAGCCACCAAAACCAGTGTGTCACTCCCCTACAAAAACGGACAGGTGAGAGAAAATATAACAAAGGGTTCAAAGGTTGAGATAAGGACAGAGGATCACTCACTGAATACTATCATCGACAAAACAGGCTTGAATTAGAGATAGTAATTGAATTTATTACTAACAAAATCAGAGCAGGATAATGAGAAGTAAAATAAATATTAAAACACTTTCCCCCCCACCCCTCCCTCCTTCCCAAGCTCTACTTCCTCATCCAGCAGCATAAGGAGAGAGGGAATGGGGATTATGGTCTGTTCATCACACATTGTTTCTGCCACTGCTCAGGGAGAGATTCCTTACCCTGCTCCAGCATGGGGTCCCTCCCATAGGAGACAGTTCTCCACAAACTTCTCCAACGTGAGTCTATCCCATGGGCAACAGTTCTCCACAAGCTGCTGCAATGGGGGTCACTTCTGCATGGTGTACAGTCCTTTAGCGCAGCCTGCTCCAATGTGGATTCCCCACAAGGTCACAAGTCCAGCCAGGAAACCAGCTCCAGCATGGGCACATCTTTCCACAGGTCCCTGCCAGGACCCTGCTCCAGCACGAGCCTCCCACATGTTCACAGCCTCCTCCCAGGCATCCACCTGCTCCAGTATGGGCCTCCTCCAGGGGCTGCAGATGGATCTCTGCACCCCCATGGTCTGCACGGGCACGGCTTCAGCACCTGGAGCACCTCCTCCACCTCCTTCTCCACTTACCTTGGTGTCTGCAGAGCTGTTCCTCCCACACGTTCTCACTCTCCTCCTTTTCTGGCCTCAATTACTTCTGCACAGTAATTCTAGTTTCTTCTTAAAGATGTTATCACAAAGCCATTACTATCATTCCTGATGGGGCCAGCCTTGGCTGAGCATGAAACTCTTAATCCCAGGGTCATGGGTTCATGCCTCACATTAGGTGCCAAAAAGGACTGCAGTGGGTTGGTGTTAACTGTGCAGCAGGTGCCCACCAAGCTACTCTATAATTCCCCCTTCCCAGCTGGACGGGGGAGAGAAAATAACTGGAAAATTTTCCTGGAAAATGACTCCTAGGTTAAGATAAGGCAGTTTACTAAAGCAGAAGTTTGTGCATGCACCAAGTAAAGAGAAAAAACACCAATATTTTTGTTCTCTGCTTCCCATGGGCAAGCCATGTCCAGCCACTTCCCAGGAAGCAGGACTTCAGCACACATGGCAGTTGCTCAGGAGAGCAAACATTATAAAGAACAAATACCACCACCTTCCTCCTCCTTGCTTTAGCTTTTATACTTGAGTTGATGTCATATGGTATGGAACATCCCTTTGGTTAATTTGTGTCAGCTGCCCTAGTTGTGTCCCCTCCCAGGATTTTGCCCACCCACAGCCTGGTGTGTTACCAACACCTTTCTAGCTACCAACACAAAGCACAGCACTGTGAGGACTGTTACGGGAAAATGAACTCCATCTCAGCCAGACCCAATACAAACACATGTTCATAAATGCATATCATTTAAATGTTTTTATAACATTATATTTTGAGCAGTTTAATCCAATTTGGGTGCTTTGTGAACTCAGTACTCTCACTCACTTCAATAATTACCAGGACTGTACTTGCCTATTATTTTTTTTTTTACAAAGAAGTAAATTGATTTTTACTTCCAAAATAAATTTAACAACTGCTTTCTGCCACAATTCTTACATTTTTGAATTCTATATGTGGATGAAAAAACCTTCATTTGCCCTTAGCTACAAACCTGAAATATGGTTCTGAAACACATCTGTTTGTGTAAAGATCCACAGACATCAGTACCTGGATGTATAGTTCACAGCCTTACTCCTTTTCTGTGTGATTCCCAGCACAGAGGACAATTTGTTATCTCAAATAGTTATCAAATAGTTATCTCTTTTCTTGTTTATTTTGGTCTGTTTTCTTTGGGAGTCAGTTGCCTCTAGCAGGCCCAGCAGAATCTGATTGTTCATTCAGAATAACCTACATTTTTGACCTCACAGGCCATCTTTGTACTTTTGAGTATAGTATTAGACATAGTCATGGGTCTGAGAGCAAGAGGCATGCTACACTCAGGTACTAATGGCAAAATTCTCCCTAAATATAGGACGATCAATGTCCACTGTTGGGGACAATCCCTATCATGCACCAGCCTCTGGGCTGTATCCAGGAGTTGGCTGGGAGAGTTCTTGTTGGCTTGGACCGGAGCTGCTGCCTGCTAGTGTCATGCTATAAACACAGTAGTTACTACTATGGCACTGCAGACTTTGTGCCTGGCCCCCAGTTTAGCATTCTGTACACGCAGCAGTGGAGTAATGCAGCAATGATTGTAGAACCTGTCAGTGGGGCTGAAAGTTAAGAGTCCTGAACAAGGAGTTGCATGTCAAAATTAGAAAAGCTCAATGATCAGACTTAACAAGGAGTCTGGTCCATGTTAGGATTGTTTCTGGGTTTTATTTTATGCTCCAGCTAGCCAGGACCAGGGTCCATAATAAGAATCTCCACTGCCCTTGGAGGCTGTCTTGACCACTTTCTAGTACTTACTCATTCTCTGTTTGCTACAACAACAGCATTTCAACATGCAGAATGGGAAGTAGGCATCTCTGCATGTCCAGAGCCTTTTGGCATGCTCCTGGGAGATGGGGAATGCAGTCTTCAGCCCCAAAATTTAATGGGAAAATGCACCGAAAATCCTTTTCCTGGGACAAATATACTCACCACAAAGGTATCACAGAGACGAATATGTAGAAAGTACCAGTTGGCAATTGGTTATACAGAGTCTGGTCCACAGGTTCTGCCCTGTGCTTCAGCCATTGTAAAGAATTATTTTTTGTTCATTCCTTGTTTTGCCATGGTTTTGTTTAGACAGTATCAGTTGTGGAACTAGACTGCTCTCAGCTTTTAAGCAGAGCTCAGAATTATGTTGTCTAACATTCAGAGTTGCTTGATGTCAGGGAGCAATCACAGGATAAGAAATGTATTAAATCTTCTATGAAACAGCATAATTTCAAAATTTTATTTTCCCGTACTCCAGTGGGAAACAGTGCAATAGCACAGCAACAAAATTAAACCTGCAAGTAAATGACTACAGGTCTGAGCATAAATTTGTGGGAGAATGTGTTAAATATATTTGTACAGCTGTGCATACAAAAGATCTGAATTCTCCTAGCAGCAGTGTCTGGACATGAAGTTTTGATTTAGATTGTGTTCCTCTGGGGTCTCTGTTCCATATGTATGTAAAGCTGAATTTAGCAATTAAATGGAATTTCTGAATTCTGCACCCATAATTGCCTACTCGTAACAAAGTACAAGATGGGGTTTGGAAGTTCTGTCTTGAGGAAGATTTGATTCCATATTTCCATTTCTAGCATTTCTCTGGTAGCTTGAAGTCTGTAATATATGAATTTGCTGTATTATGCATAGAAAAAAGTCTGCCTGAACCTATTAGAGATATGAATTGCTATATGCATAACTAGATGATTAATGCACTTTGATACAGCATTACTTGTATTCTGGAATATCATAAATATGATTCATATTCATATGATTCATAAATATGATTCTGGCATATCTTAAATACTTTTCAAGTATCAGCCGTGATTTGTCTGTTATCTGCTTGGGTCAACAAGTCCATGTACACATGAACAAGAAAACCTCTTCTTAGCATGCCTCCTGAAAACCGTTGCTCCAAGCATATAGATCCTTTTCTTAATATCAATGAAATTTTAATACTTTAATACATTTTTCAGTACATGAAGAATATCGTGTGATCCTAAATATTCCTCCAATCTTTAAAGTTTACTAAGCCTCTGAAAATTATTAGTGAAGTTCTCACCCTGTACCTGTGCAAAACACAATGAGGATACCTAGGATACTTTCCTAATGGCTGACTTTTCCACTCCCTAGTTAATTCTTCTCCCATCATGAAATACATCAATAGATTTTATGGGGTAGTTTCTAATAATTTGCAGTATTTTTTTCATATATTTGACTTTTCCTCTTAGAAACAAACAATGAAAACTATTAATATAACTTAAGAGATAAAATGTCCATAACATCTAACTTGGTGTCTCAGAGACTTGGGCCTTTCCAATTCTGTGAAGCAACATGATCATAAGTTAGTGAGATACAAGTTTTGTGCACAATCATACTTGCATTTCTCATTAATAAAGCTTTTGTTTGAAATGCAACCAGCCTTTCTTTTTTACTCAACTTTAAAAAAATCTACAGTCTACGAAAAAATCAGGATATTTTTTGAATTTTGTAGGATTAGTTGCAACCTCAGCATCTATTATCTTTGTAAACAAATATCTTCACTAGGTCATATGTTAAATAAAAACATCTTGCCTTCTACAAGATGTCTTCTCCTATTGACTTCCAACTGAAGCACAACAAAAATGCTAAAAAAAAGAATCCTCAATAGTTGCATGAGTAGCTGTCCACTTACTCTACAGATCAATAAAATGTTTGGCAAGGAAAACATGAGCTGAGCACTAGCACTCATTCACATGTCAAAGCCAAAATAGAAAGCATAGTTCATAGTGAAGCACAAGGACAAGAACGCTGGAAAGGCATCCTTGCAAATATCTGCTACAAAGCTGTACCACGCTCTGCTTTCTGTGTCGTTTTCATGTGCAGCTCAACTACATTGCAGTAAAACAGTGCCCGAATGCAACTCAGGAATGTGTACGGCTTCTGCAAACAGATGCAGAGCCAAACACCAGCCCCTGTATTAGTGTGTGGATGTATTGCACAGCTGGAAGAACAATTGCAGCTGCTATGAAAAAGCATGTGGTTTTCTTACTAGTTTATCTAAAAACTTTATTTATAGGGTGAAACTGTGTTTTAAATGTGATTTTGACCACATTAAGTTTTGCAAACTATAGACAATGTGAATTTAATGGTGGTGTTTAAGTTTTCTGAAGTCTTAGCTGTATGACATACATCAGTAGTTAAAAGTGATTAGTTCAAAATCAAGTTGTGTAGACATCTGTAAATTTAAGTCACTGCCTGACATGTGGATGCCCACCTACTCAGAAAAAGTAGTCTGGGGACCCAAACAATGTCACAATCCTCTATTACCTGCCAAAAGAGATGTGAGGAGTATGTGCTGCACTGTCAAAATCTCTGTCTAGAGAGAGTCTGAGGTTCATAGGCCAGGCTGGATGGGACCTAGAGCAACCTGGTCTAGTGGAAGGTGTCCCTGTCCGTGGCAGGGGGGTTGGAACTCGATGATCTTTAAGGTGCATTCCAACCCAAACCATTCAATGATTCTATAATTCTGTGATTCTACTTATCATGGGAAGGAGGCAAAAAGAGGAAAGGAGGGCAAAAGGAGACATTTCCTCACCCTCAAGGCACCAATAACACCTGACCTTGCCCCATATTCCACAACTGAAAGTTGAGCTGAAAGAAATGCTGGAGTTATAACAGGGACAACAGCTGACAAGCAGGAGCCTGTAAATCTTTACAGTCTCTGAGGCACAAGCTCTATGAGTTTGGCATTCACTGCACTTGACCATTTGTCAGGGCTGCCTTGGGGGGTGTGAGGCACTGAGCAGGCATGGGAGAATATGCAGATTTTAGGGACATGGAATTTCAGAAAGAGACCTTAGACAATCATATGCATAAAATCGACTTATTTTCTAAGATTGAGAGGGATTGCCTCTGATCTAAATTCATATAAAGAAAATATTAAAAATCCAGAATGGTTCTTAATTCCTTCTGAAGTAAGCAAAATGGAATGTGTTTCAATCCTTTCATGAAATGTAGTCTTTTTTTTCCCTGTACACATACACTGATGGCTTTAGCAATTATGAGACCTTTGCAAGCAAGTATCTAGTCATCACAGAACTAAAGCTGATAACAGAATCATGATCCAGGTACTATTTCTTAAGATACTAAGACCACACCATTGCCCTAAAATCTGAACACGTACAGGCATACTTAATAACAAATAGGTTATTGGGACTGAAAACTTCAAAGTATTACTTTAGGTCTGTGGAGATAGATGCCCAAGTCTGAAAACATTGTTTAAGTTAGTGTTTAGTTTCCAAACACTTAAATCATGAATAGTAATATTTATTTATCTGAATGTGTTTAATGATACCCTTAAAGTTACTTATTTTTTAGAATATTTTTTCCATGAGACAAAGTTATCTTTTTCAGCAGATTTGCCTTTTGCTTCTTCTGGGAGCAGAGTTACTTCTGGGCTAACAAATTTCCATTTAATAATGCATGAAATTTCCTTTTATGAAGCTAGATAGTTTTTCTATCACTTGTATTTCAGTATTTCTGAAACCAGGTGTTAATTTTCAGGGGGATAGGAGGTTTCCGAGCAGCTGCCAGGACTAATACGGCAGCCAGCAGTAAACGCTGAATAAGCTTAGGTACAAAATCTATACCATCTGGTTTCAGGACTCCTTGGCCAAAAAATGTGAGACCAGTTCCGTTCATGTCCAGAAATCTTCCTGTTCATTGGAAATTGTGAAATGGGTGTTACCTTTGCATTACCTTTTAATTCAAAACTCAGAAGAAGATTCAAATAATGGTCTTAAGAAAATATTGCATAACTGTAAACCTGGAAACTAAATAATATGCTCAGGTTTCATAACAAGAAAGATGAACACTATTTGACAAGCTGGGATCAAAGTCCTTGCTCAGCCTCACAGCAGTCCAGTTTTCCAAGCTGCTGTTTCTCAAAGTCAATGACAGCTATCTGTGCTCAATGCAGAAACAAGGTCCCTCACAGGAATGATCTCCCTGGACCAGTGAGTCAACAAGAAGATACAAAATGAAGCCCTTAAGGTTTGATTCAAGACCAGGGAAGTAAGGCGTGAGGTCCATTTTGTCTGCCAGCGAGGAAATATTTCCTTAGGTGTCTGTAAAGATCAACTGTGTTGTATATAAAGAATTGCTAAACTGCAATTGTTGATAAAAGAATGGCTTCAGAGTGGCTTAGTTCAAAGACGTGAGTATGAAAGGCGTAGATATAGCTTGGGCCACTCTGAAGATAACTGAGGAGATCCAAGCAACAGAACTTCCTCTGAAGACGTGTGGAAAAAGAGTGTTTCCTGCTATTTTTTAAGTCCAAATCATTTCATCCTCTCTCTCAGGCAGTCATTTACAGCTATACATAATCCACAAGGTCACTTTGTTATCAAATCCCTGAAGGTACCAGGCTATCATCCCATCCAAAGAGTCATTAATATCTTTTAGCTTTTTATGTCTGGGTTACACGTTAAAAAAAATTGCATATCATAAGAAACCATACAACTCTATTTTTCTTTTTCTATCACCACTGCTTTCAACACACTGATTAAATCATTGCTTTAAGTGGATGATTAAACCCCTTTGAGAGGGGACTGACATCCAACTGTATTTGGCTAGAACAGAGAGTTATGATTCCCCAGTCCATAGGCACTATCAAAATGCAGATAAAACTGCAGTGGTAGTGCTGTTGCATTCCTGGTAACCATGAATTTGTCTACACTTCTCTATAGCAAGATTGCCCTGAGCTCCATAGAGCAAGTTGGAATAGCACTATCATCTGATTTAGTAGTAGGTTTAATTTGAGACAGACTAGCTGGAAGGCATTCTGAATTAACAATTTGACATAGCCAGACTATTTTATAATGCAGTGTAAGTAATTATTTCAGTAAAGGCAGTGATTTTGCTGTGTTCATACTGTAGAACAATAGTGCCAGTACAAATCTCAAGACAGCACTCAATGTACTTTAGGAGAGAACTTCAGTTACCTTAAAAAATTTTAAAAGGCTGTGGTCCAAAGTTCCACTTATCTCTGAATGTATGATAAATGACTGATCCACAGATAGTCTTCTGGTTTGCATCCATGAAGCATCTGTAAGTGATAAGTTAGACAACTGTAGTGCACTGATATTTTTCAAAATGGCAACAAAACACACATCAAAATACTGACCAGTCGCTGGCTAACCAACCATTATATCCCAGAGCAGTTTTTCCCTGCTGTTGAAGCTGTAGGTTCCACACATAAAAAGCTGGACTAGTCCACTGACTGCAAAACCCCTTGGAGAACAGACATGCCACAAAGTTCAACCCAATTCAACAGGCTTTCCTGTTACTAATTTTCATCTATTTCATTATTTATTGTATTTATTAGAATCTTCCTATTTTACTATTTCTGATAATATGAAAGGTTCAGGGACTAAATAATACCAAAAAACAAGGGTCTTTGTTTCACATTATATCGTCTAGTTCCAAAAATTCATAAATCACGCTTGATACCAGAAAGAAAATATTTCAGTGAAAGGAAGAACATGCACAGTCTCTATCCAAGAAGGAGAAGCAGCAGCAATTTTCTCTCTCACTCTTTTTCAGTGTTAACAGTCAGAGGGAATACACTCTGGAAATCAATTTTCTTTTACTGGAACTTGATGTGGGCAGTTGCTTGATGTGTTCAGCTTCTGTGTGGCCCAGGTTCAACAAGACACTTAAAAGCGTGGCTGACTTTATTCATGTGGGTATTTAGGTATGTGCTTAAGTACCTTGTTGAACTGGGGCTTATGTTAGGTTGTAAGTATTTACTAGGTCAAGCATCCAGGCTAAAAATTTCTCTGTTTTTCCTAGTAACACTGCAGGTAACTTCAGTCACACAATACATTTGGAAGTGCTTCCAGTGAATTTATCAGGTGATGTTACCCAAGGCAATGGAGAATAAACTCTTGTTCTGTTGGAGAAACATACTAATTTGCCTCTTCAGCACGAACTCTGCAGACTGCTGAGAGGATGTACATGGGCCGAACTTCAAAGATACAGCATAATAGAGTAACATTTTATTTAAGTAGTTATGCTACTGCAGTATCCAGGAGTTGAAGTTAGTCTTATGCCCTATTGAATTAGGCAGCATGCTCCAAGCACTGCACACCGGGGCTAAGTAGTTGGAGAGCCATATATTTGCCACAATGAAACACTTACCAAGATAAATTAAAAAGCAGAAAATTTAGGAGGGAAAAATAAAGTGAATGACTGCTTTTTCCTCCATTAACTCTGAATATTAGCCCAGACATTAGCCTATCTAACCCTCAAGTGAGTAAGTTGTTTAGGAAACACAATGATTCCAAGCACTGAGGGAGTATCAGTAGCACTGAGCAAATTTTTTCTATTTTATTGGAAGAGAAGATGTGATTAAGATGGTGCTCTAGTCTGCTCTTCATCCCTCTGTTACTGAATTCTAACTCCATGGCACATTTTAGACACAAAGGTATGTGTTGTTCAAGGCCCTGTGACAGAAGAGATGATGACTCTTGCAGCTGCTGGCTGTTGCAGGCGCCATTAGGAAGCCATAGAGTCTGGCTGGGAAAACTGGTGCCTTGCTCAAGCTTTGACAGTGTTTGGAACTCATGCTCACTGTAAGTTCCTTTCCTTTCTGTAATGTTCCCTTCCTCTCTCTACCATTTTCTCTGTATAAACCACAGTATCCCACTGTGTTTTAACTTTATTGTCCTGGCATAAGCACTTCCAAAACCTTGAATTAGTGCTGTTTCTAGCTAAAAGACTGTTACAGCCCTACCTAATCAATCTGTGTGTGCAGAGGAGCCGTCAGTGTACACATGGCTATAACAGAGCCTGAGCACATGGAAAAGAAAAGCTAAGGAGGTATGAAGAGGGAACTGCAATTCCCAAGGAGAGTAGGACAGAACCTGGGGCAAAACTCCTTGTGAAACCAAGTTTTACAGTTCCATTGCTCAGATTGCATAATTATCTTCCTTGACTTGCTTTTCTTCATCTCTAATCAACAGAAGTATTTCTCAGTGTCTTGGGTTTGCCTCAACATCAAGACTTCAGTAATTTGTTTTTTTCCAAAGCAAACTGTTTTATGACTGACTGCTTCTAAATAATTCACCAAGGCTGAATGTTGGTCTTGTGAGTTGTGGTGTCTTTTTCTGGAACCAACCCCCCACAATCAAAATAGCCTAATTTTAACTTTGTGAACTGAAATGTCATGTTTTCCAATTTTCATACAGGCTGTCTGTAAAATTTGATTCAGAGTGTCAGTTCATATTATAGGTTTTATTCTCATCTTGGTGGTATGAAAAATCTTTGCTGTTTCAAAAAAGCCACAAATATATTGCCATGGATTTTGTTAACATTGACAAAAAATTAGTGGAGACTATTTGAGCCATGTTTCTTTTGTAAAGTAAATTGGATACAATGCTGAAAAGGGGGAAATCACCACTAGGTTAGAAAATCTTGTGTCTTACATCTCACCCATCTTCACTGTATTTTATTTCACTAATGAGATCTATATATATTTTGAACTCTAAGATTAATATAAACTGTGAACGTCTCTTGAGGAGGGGGAATACAGAACAATGAAATGATAGAATAGAAAAAGTATGAGGTTGAAAATTAGGCCAGAAGATTGAAATCAGGACAGATTTAAATCATTCTTTGCTATTTTGTTCATCTTGGTTGTCTGATAAACTACCAAGCAGGACAAAGTTCAGGAGACTTGATATACTGCATGTTAAGTCTTTGTTGTTATAAGGTGAACTCCTGTTCTCCAGCTTGCTCTCCTCGTCTCCCACGCTTGTTGTTTTAATACAGAGGAAAGTTCAACTCCCCCTGCTTAACTCCAGTACCTCTTAATGAGGGAACTGTAACACTATCCAGTCGTCCCACCACACAGCAATCAGAATTTCATTGCTTTGCACAGCTTGACTTATGTCAAAAAGGAGGGTTAAAATTCACCCAAGTCCTGGAAACCTCCTGTTGAGTTAAACAGATCACATCTTAGCTACAGGAGGATTTTTTGTTTGTTTGGGTTGGGTTTTAAATGGTCAAAGGGCAAGAAGCATTTTTTGCAAAAGCTCTTTCACGTAACTGGTTCTTAGGATGCTGGTATCAGCAAGATGATTTACACATCATATAGTTAAAGAGACAAAAGCAATAGAGTTTCATGTGCTAATGAAAAGAAACATCATTTACAGAAAAGTCTGATCATACAAAAGGTATCCTCTAGCCTATTGTGGTTAAGAAAATCTCTTAGAGCATCCTAATAGATTATCTTTGACAGCGTGGGCTTTACATTTACAAATGAGTGAAAATCAGAGCAGAAGGCTCAAAGCCAGCAAACTTGAATCATGGGAGTCAATGTTATTTATGGGCAGCAGCACTTGAACCACCATTCCTACAGCCTTCAGGACAAGCCTCATTGAAGGCTCACATACACATTATATGGTTATTGCAATTGCTGCAGGAGAAACAAAACAAGTAAGCATTTGCAGACACTTGGCTTGCGCTTACTTGTAGCTCAAGTTGTATCTTCCAAGAGTTTTTAGACATACTCTTTTTTTCCTAGTTTGTTGCTTCAGTGAAATTGAAAACTCTATTAAACTGTGAAATTATTGGATTGCATTACAGGAAGCCTCCAATTTTATAGAAATAGGAATGTCTCTGCGATGGGGGGATAAAAGATTCATGTTATCCTTGTTTACAAGACAGTTCAAAGGATATAATAAACTACTACCTCTGAAGTGACAGTGCTAGATATATTTTTCTGTGTAAATAGATTCAGTATAAGGAGATGACATTTAACAATGGTAGCTCTACATCCATAAAAGATTAATTATATAGAGAAAGTATAAATTGCTTATAAGCAACAGCCCTTGTATTTTTAAATGATGACTCAGTTGCAGGGAATGACTGAGTAGGCCAGTCTTTATTCTGAAAAATAAACCACCGAAGGCAAATAGGAGGAATTTATATAACCATAAGAGGCATAGAGGTGAATAGGGATCAGCTGCTCCCTATTTCCTCCAGTGAAAAGCCAGGAAGTGGCATCAAGTGAAGACTGCATATTCCAGTCCAAACAAATGTGACAGTGATGGTCTTCTTGCAGTATGGGCAGCAGTGGATGTTGCACACAGATGGGTTTGAGGAGACACTACACCAGGTAATGGAAGAGAAATCCTTTACAGAGTACTAAATGCATAGAAACTATACCTGATTCTGGAAATCTCCCAGCTGGCAATTGTATAAAACTGGGAGTCCTCATAGCACACTCATTTGCTTGCTCTGTTCTTGTTTTTCCTGCGTCATCTGCATCTGACCATTGTTCTCAATGGATTTCCTCCTAAAAACATACTTCATTCATGTCTAATACCAGCTACCCAGCCAGAGCAAAGGATGATGAAATTAAAAAATTAGCAAAAATGTAAGAGTCATCAAAGAGGAAGAAAGTGTCAAAACTAGAACATGTGCGTGGGACACAGGCATGCCAATAGTATCACCACTCCTTCAAGGCATCCAGCTCAAACAAAAGAATTGGCATTGCTTAGTGGTGCTCTTCCCAAAAGGAAGGAACAGAGTGAGGGAACACTAGTGATGCCTTGAAGTGGCTACCTGAAACAGAGGCTAGACAAGATTAAGAGAATAAAAGCAGGTATTTATTTGAAGGGCCTTCAAAGGTACACCCTGGGCAGTCAAAAGCCTCCAAAGGGCTCCACCCAAGATGGATGCTGGGTCACGGGTTCTTCACACTTTTATAAAAGTTTGGTCTATTTGCATATCAGGGTTAATTCTCCAATTATAATTCCAGGTAATGATGTAATTACCCCAGGTTTTCTCCCCCTGTCCAGAGGCTCAGTTTACGTATTTTGGGGCCTGGGACAACAAGGTGTCCTTGAGTTCAGGCCCAGAGAGGGTTTGTTATGTCTAAGCAGCATGAGAGAACAGTAGCTAACAGGCTACATGAAGTTTCAGAGTTACATACTAAGCAGTACAGGATTTGAAAAATATAAAAGTTAAAATCTAAGGTATCACTAGATCCCGTGAAGTTTCCTTCCCTAGAGGCTGTGAACAGCCAGCATAGACAGGGCCAGGAGTAATTTGACAATGAAGTCTTGTGACTTTGTGAGTCCTCGGGTGTGGAGGTTGTAAATGAGAAGCTGGGGGAAGAAATGCAGACGCAGCCTCAAGGACTGAAGAACCCAGGTGAACTGCAGGGTTGTGCACTGAATGCACATATATACCAGAGCCCCTCTCTCACTGAAAGTCAGGGACCTTATAAAACAATTTGTGCAACACTAGTCTACATCCGTATGCCAGCTCCACATTCTCCCTGAGTACTGCGTAGTCTGCACTCATTCTCTTCTTTAGCATTTATCAACAGCTCTTTTGGATTAAAAACCTAAGCACGGACTGGGGCCAGTCCATGTTGGGCAGGCAGCATCATCCATCCCAGTCCTGGGCCTCTTGGGACATTTCTCTCTCCACATCTCACGTGAGTGAGGGCTCACACGTTCTGAGGTGAGTGAAGACTCTGGTACTCATTAGCATGTCCAGTGGTGTCTGTGAGGAGAGGGAGGAAGAGGTAGTACTTGTAGCACAGCGCACACCACTGATGTGCAGCAAGGATAAAATCTAGCCTTCCAAATGGCTGAGACTTAAGCAGTACAGAAACAGGCCAATCTGCCTCACTCGGTCAGGAGTCAGTCTTTGGTGTGAGTATCACCAGGAGTATCATTGTAGCCTATAAACAAAAACAAAAATGTAGCAGCACAGTTCCAGCACCTCAGAGTTCAAAACTCAACATCTGTACAAGGTTGTATGTGGATGTTTCAGGTGTTCTGAACTTTAGGGGGCCCCTGGTTGCTGTCACTGGACATCACTACTCCCAGCACAGCCTGGAGGACCCCCCTGTGGCCAACCACGGCACAACTTCACTGTTCCCACAGACAGGCAGCCATTCTGAGAGACTGGCCCCAGGTGACCTTGGAGAACATCTCAACAGGTGGCATCCCACAGCCTTGGTCTCACCACCTGGCTCACCCAGACAGGCTGTTTGTGAGCCTCCTGCAAGGCAGCTGTGTCAGGGAGCATGCCATGAGCATGGTTTCATGTCAAAGGTTGTGTAGACATAGGCAAAGTGATTTACAAAGCCAAGTGAAGAGAGAGCTAAGTCTATTCAAATATCAGATGCCATAATTCATCCTGATTAGCCTGGGATGATTCAACAGCTGTAACCATTTAGTCTACAATTCAGAAAGGCAAATACTTTAATCTAATGCTAACAGAGGATTGCCAAGGAAAGGGAGGAACTGAAAAGAAAATACATCAGTATTTCAAACTTCATCCTGGAAACAGAATTCCAAAACTTCATTAAAATTCTTATACTGAATGTATAAAAATATAACTCATTTATACCAAAAAAAATTGTTCCAATTCGCTTAGAAGGACTGAGAGCAGCCGGGTTGAATGCAATGTAGACAAAACTTAGGTCCAAGAAAAATGATGAAGAATGCTATTATCCAGTAGTTCCTTATCATGAAGGCATCTAAAATGTGGTGGACACCTCTGTTATGCCTTTTCATTGTCTTAAAGCTCCCTAAGTGCCTGCACAGCCACAGCAGGTCCTCGGCTGTGAGGCATGTTCTCACTTAATGCTCTACCATCATGCAGAAATAAGGATGTCTCTCTACAGCTGCAGTCCATTACAACCTGCTTCCAGCACATGTAAGTGTGCTGAGGTCAGCACATAGCACAGCATGGCCAGCTACTCACAAAAACATGGCCAGTGCTGGCAGCAGCTTTTTGTCTAGATGTTCTGGTAAAGGACATAAAAGAACACAAGATTAATGTAGCCTGGAGGAGTCTGACCATGCAGGTGAGGTAGAAGACCGTCTAACTATCAGTGTAATGCAGCTGAGTCATTGAAATGATATTAGGGTTGACTTAAGCCTTATATATGTAGTGCCCTTATGGGCTAGTTACTAATCACTATTTAAAAAAAAAATAAGGTCAGGTAGTGTCTTTCTTCAATTGACATTGTTAGTTACTAGTCTTCAGTAAAGACCAAAAGGAGACACTTATGCAGCTCTGAGTTCCAGTTGGGATGGAGACTTCCCAGAGCAGCCAAGTCAGTAACTGCAGCACCACTGAGTGAGAATGCAGTGATAAAATCAGTGTATGAAAAGAAGCCGTTAGGTCCTCTTTCAGCCAATTTGTTCTTATAAATTGTTTACTACTGTTAAAGTAAACAGGGTTTAAGACGAGCTTTCTGTCAAGGCAAAGTGGCTAGTTTTGGGAGGCAACTGGCATTTTTTAAGGTAATTTGATATAAGCTAGTTTTCCTGAAAAATCTGGTTTTTAGTAGCAGAGAGAAAGCTGACCACCTATTTGTGGTCAAAAGGAGTGGTTGGGCTCAGCCTCCTAGGCGTTCACAACTGGCATTAATTGCTCTGTGCAAATACAATGGCCATGCTGACACGACTTCCCAGCTACCCTGCACAACTGTTTAATTTTTTTTTTAATGAGGTGCCTAACAATAGGTAGTGCAATATCAATGTATTGATGTCAGTATAGATGTAGAGATCTGTGTTTTGCGTTATACGTGCTGTATAACTATATAGCTGCAGGTTTAGAAGGTCTTCCCACCAGGAACAATTTCCCAAGTTTGCAGCTTCAGAACCTCAGCAGGTGAATAGTGCAATGGTAAAGTAGTACATTTTAAAGGGAACTGGGCACCTTAAAATTGAAATCATCTAGAAAAAAAAGAATTACTGAAGACTAGGTAAAACAGCATAGGTTATTTCTTTTATGTTTAAGAAACTACAGGAAAACTCAGCAGAAGCAACTTGTGGCACACCTGTGACAGTACTGGTGCCCTTGGAAGAAGAATCAGGTAATAGTTCCAGAATGGTGACAATGTAGATTACATTTTTATATCCTCTTATGAGAAATGGCTTCCTTCATAAATTGTGTTCTTAAAAACTGAGCATAATCTGATACATGTAGGGAGAGAAAATCAGATGTGACACCAACAGAACCCGATTTTTAAGCAAACTGTTTCGATATCAGTAGGGAGATTTAAATAAAGGTGTATTTTAATTTCTTGAGATTATTACAAAACTAAACCTAGCCAGACAATGTCAAAATACACCTGATCCAAATTATCAGATTGTACTTTGAGGGTATGTTCACGAAAAGTCATTCAAGTCGTGCCAACCCAGGTTAGTGATGTATGGCACCACACAAACTCAGAGAATGTTCTGACTCAAACTGAGCTAGGTTTGATGTCTCTGCACAAGCTTCATAGTTAATACACAACCTGAAAATTTGCTCTGGATGATCAAAAACTAACTGTATCAAAAACAGGGGGAAAAAAAACTATGTTCCAAATTCTGACCAATCCAGCAACAATAGATAAACTTCCGGGGTTCAGAGGACAGCTGAGGTTTGAAGTAACTTTTTACAATCATCTAGTCTACTCTCCCTGCTCAGAGAAGAGTCAGCTAGAGCAGGTTGTCCAGAACCTTCCCTAGTCAGATTTTTAAATATTCAAGGATGGATGTTTCCACCACCCCTTTGGGCAACTTGTTCCAGTGTTTGACTATCCTTACTATAAAAAAGTTTTTTCTGTTTCTAAATGAAGTTTCCTGTACTTCAGTTTGCACCTATTGCCTCTTGTCATTTCACTGGGCACTAATGGGAAGCATGTGGCTCTCAACACACTACTTTTTTCTCCTATTCTACCCTCCTAGTCAAAATTTTTTTCCTAATGTCCTCCCAAGACACATTTTGTGCCCACTGATCCTTCTTATGTACTTTTCCACAAAAGATAAAAGTTTGTCTCTGACATCTTTGTAACTATTGTTACTAACTATTGTTAGTAATCACTGTTTAGGCTTTTCTTTGTCAGGAAGAAACAAGCCCAGCTCGCTTAACCTCTCTTCAGAGGTGATGTGTTCTGGGCTCCTAACCTGTTTGGTAGCCCTTCTGGACTCTCCAGTTCTCCTCCTTGAACTGGGGCTAAAATGAGATGCTGTATCCCAGGTATGGCCTCCCAAGCACCAAGTAAAGTTTAATTCTAACTTTCCTTGATTAACTAGGCATGTTGCTCTTAATGTAGTCCAATATGCAGTCTGCCTTATTCACTCAGTTGTTCTTCATTCAGATCCTGTCCTTGCTCTAAAATATAAATACCTAACCATTGTTTTAAATCAATCGGTAAGTGTAATGACATAGAGAACCTAGGCTGCTCTTCAAAAAGATAGACCCCAGAGTCCACTGTTTCATGTTTCAGTGGCAAACTTATTTACTTCAATATATGAACATCACAGAAAATAATAAAATAATTCATTCCAACTGAGCATTTCTGAGCCAGTCTGATACTTGGCACATCTTTAGAGTTTGCAGACTTATGGTGCTGGTCTATGTGATGGGTCAAAGCAGATTTTGCTATAAGAATGGGCCCCATCTGAATATCAGAGATAAATCATCCTTATTCGAGGAGGTCAGACAGTAGCACAAATTCCAGAATCGGTGTGTGGTATATGCAAGATCTGTTTATCTCCAGAAAAGTACTTCAAAGCCAGAGCATGACTTTTAGAAGTATTGACATGTACCTCCACCCATCCCTTCAAAAACTCTCACTCAAAACCCAAACCTTCCACCCTGGCCTAGATGAGAAAACTTGGCTGAAGGCCCAGCAGTTCTTGCAGTCTGCCTAAACCAGGCTTGGGTGGACCCTGAAATGAGATACAGTCTCTCTCTTTTCATTATGATGGCAATGGTTTAAAGATAAGCAGAGAAAGAGAAGGAAAATTAAGATAATTGTCTTCAAGCTGAGTGTTAGGAACTTCAAGCAAGGGCAGGAGAATGAAAAAAATGAAAATTATCTTTTTAGAATAATGAAGAAGGAGTAAATTGAGAAAATGACTTGCATCCTCTGCAAAGCATTTAGCAGCTTCCACTCTCAGTAGCTTTAGTGGGAGAGGCTGTATTTTGCCAGCTGCTCCCCGTGTCTTTAGCAAAACCATGTGCCATCTGAAACACTGATTTCATGCTAAATGGTCATATGCCAACTATTGTGATGATGTCTGATCTGGCTACTGAAGCAGAATTGCACAACCAGCAAGAATGGAAATAAGTAGGTGTTTAAAAGTACTTGTGTTCTTAAGGACATGGTTGTGCAAGTCCCTGACTCCTTGAAATATGGCACTGTTTTACAAAACACTGGTACCCATTGACACCCATCCCCTTCACTGTGATTATGGCCATAGAACCAGCAGCTTCAGAAGCATTTTCAGTACTAGAGTGTGACCCAGGGGATACTCATCTCTTGTCTCCCAAGGAAGAAAGAGTGCTTGCAATGAAGCAGCACAGAGAGAGTCTGGAGCTTGTATCTATCATGGGATTACAACCAGAAAGCAGCAAGAATGGGATTGTACTGTGGAGCTGGACAAATCAACAGCCAAGGGCAAGTCCAGCACAGATCATACCCTCACCAACAGGGCACGATACCCCACGGTCTGTAGCAGGGACCATTCACAGCTCCTAATATAAGGGATAAACCAGGCCCAGGGTCCACCCCAGGGGCTCCAGTCAGGAGCAAAAGGAGAAGGAGCTGCAGACAGATCTGGAGATAAGCTGCAACATACAACTGAGGGATCCATCCAGGGCTCAAGCTAGCTACAGAGCAGGACTAAGGCCCATTCTGGAGGCAGGGCTGGAGATAGTCACACGTAGCTCAGGACAGGAGAGAGTGCCCATTCATGACCGTACAGAGAGCCCCTAGGCAGAAGAAGTGTGGCTGGACATCCTGAGTGAGGCCAGCTGGGGCCACTAAGGCCTGTTGGTGACCTCATATGGCCCTGATTCCAGGAGGAGGCATTTCACTGTGTTGTAGAGAGATGCCACCTCAGAGAGCAGGATCAAGCTGGAAGGACAGCAGCCCAAGCAGAAAGCACAAGCTATCAGCCTGGCTCTCCTCATTCATGGGGACTAAGCACATGGGCCCAGAGAGGCCAGATCTTGTTTGCAAGGAATCATTAAACGTTGTCCTGAGACCAGCTGATACCAGTAAGGCCTCACGATCCCAGTTGTCGACAGCTCATTCGCATAATTCATGGCTGCCTCCAATTATCTGTGGGAGCTTTGCAGGCCGGACTCTTCGCTTGTGAAGGAGGTTCCACATGGGCAGGCACTTAATGAACAGATTGGATTATAAACACTAGCTAATCTTTCCCACATGTACACCTGAAGAGTATCACAAGTGACAGCTGTTTAAATTTCCAAGGAAATTAATGATTCCTAAAGAGGCAAGACTTATCAAGGCTTTGACTGGGCCTGATAACAGACAACCACCAAAGGGCAAATTGTTTATAATAGTCTATAAGTGCCTCATTCTATGGGTTCATCTTGGAAAGTTTTATTGACACGGTCCCTTTTATTAATGTTTGTGCTGTCAAAGACTAGAACAGCTTGGTTCAATCTACTGATGATATTAGGCTACTAAGGCCTCTAATGAGCACCTCATATCTTCAGGTCACAGTCAGTTTAAAATGGTTGGTACTGGGGCCGGGACACCATGGGCTCGGCTGAACCCTACGAGGCAGCTGCATTGTGCCTGCCCCATGCAGTGCTCACGTCCTTGCAGGGCCCATCTGCGAGGCTGCTAAAACATTAACTCATGTGTGGTGACTCATTTGCTGCATTCGCAGTTTTGAGATTTGTGGGCTCGTGAGGGCTGGTGAGAAGAGGGTGATCCATGCTTACTGTGAGACTACAACCAACCTTTCCTAACAGACCACATATGGAAAAAGAAAGCCCTCTCTTCTGTCCCCTTTTGCAGGAAGCCTGTTCCTTTACATTAGGATACAAACCCTCCCTCAGTCACCCTGGCGTTCCTCCTTCCCCATGTCACAGGACAGACACATTCACATTTCCAAGGGGACTTTTCAGACCCTGGTTCTGTTTCAAAGAAGGCATCATGAAAAAAGAACATTCATGTTGACCTGTGAAAGTGGCAACTTGGAATGATCCTTATTAAACTCAGAGATGAAAAAAAGTGAATTAGACACAGCAAGTCATTTTCCTCAAGCTACAAGTAATACAATTCCCATGCAAAACTGGGTAGCTATGGGATCATTTAAAAGTTCAAGCTTCTCTTCCTGGTCAAGGAGTGTTTCAAAAAGGAGCAAGGAATTAATTTAAATTAAAGACTACAGACAAAACAAATGGGCCACAAATGGTTTATAAATATTTTCTTGCTTAAGAATAACTCTGTGATCCATCACTGAGTTCACTGCTGAAGTGTTTGGCTACAGCAAGGAACCTGTTCCTCCTGCCACACTGGTGTAAACCAGAATTGATTCATTTGAAACAAATGGATGAAGGTGATGGTTACAGCAAGTCAAACTAGGAGGAGTCTGACTGCTGTTTTATCTAAACCCATGGTAAGATTACTGTCTGACCCACTGCACTCAATTAAGCCTATTTTTATGTATGTCATATATTCTGCAAAGCAGTTCTTTCCCATTTTATGTTCATATAATTACACTTACTCTGCTTGCTGAAGAATTCACCCAGTATTTTCAACTTTAATTTTGCTGACGTTCATCATCAAAACTTCTTCACTTAAAGATTATTGAGGTCTCATGTGACAGGATAAACAATTTCTGTATAGGTTATTTCTTGTGCTTTCTCCAACTAGCACAGCATTTTTCCTGGCAATAAATAAGAAAGAGAACTAAACCACTGAACTTATGATTGGATCTATTAATAAATAATTGATATTTTAAAATACAATGTTCAGGCAAAATATGGTCTATATACTCATGGTGCATGAGCATACACACATACATCATTTCCTCAGTTTTATTTTAGGAACTTGCATGACTGGGATTTTTGTTGAGATGCTGAATATCTGCCACAGAGAACATTCTATTATAATCATAACATTGTGATGCTATATTAGGAAAGGAACTCAATTTGTGGGACATTTGGAATCTTTGTTAGTTACATTTCAAGCCTGTTTGCTTTCATGAGGTGAAGAAACCAAGGACAGGCAGCCTAAGAAGGAGATGTTGCTAGCAGGTAGTAGGCCTGCTCTGGTCATATTGATTGTTTACTAACTTGCTGCTGGATTTCTAACATAATAAAATTTCTCAACAGCATAGGCAAAGATACGGCTGCACATGTGTTCCTCAGTGGCTAATACAGCACTTTTTAATCATCTTTTAATGCCTCTTCCCTTAAATAACAAAGCAACCGTAAGGAACACATACAGAGTGAATGTATGTGTGACGTTAGTTGGTTTAAGGCAGACAAGGAAAAGGCTGAAAGCATGTAGAACAAATCAGACCTTTTCCTGAGCTGCACCTTGCTTTCCCTTTCCGTGATTCTTACATCTAATACTCCATGTTCGTCTTGAATGAAGACTCTGACCCCCACCTTGACCCAGGGAGGCTGTATCCCCAGAGACTGGAAAGAACAGACTGGCCCAACTGTATGGCAAAGATCCACTGACATGGCATGTAGGAGAGGAAGAAGTGAGGAAAGGGAGGATTAATTCCCTTCTCAAAATGGCTTTGCAACCTTGCCACTGTCATCAGTGGTATCACAGTCCTGTCTTAATGCAGCTAGGTTTATAATACACCTACACAGCACTCCAGGAATTTCTTTCCTTTCAAGGACTACTGTTCAGATACCCATGCCCAGTTCTCAAGGTCAGATAGCTCTATCTGGTGAAAGACTCTCTGTGGCAGACAATCCAACAAAAAGAGCAGTGACTGCGTCTCATGGATCCCATTAGGGGCATAGATCTAGGGGGGGAAAAAGAATCAACAAAACCCGCTTCTTACAGGGCTAAAATTTTGCTCAAATGGGCTGAGAGAGCATTTACAAGTTTATGTGCAACAGTGCCATCTGATGGGCTTACTCAAAAGGGTAAACAAGGTGACAAGGTATCTGCAGGCCTGGCAAGCTACCCTCAGTCCTATAAAAAATGAAGTGACCTTTCCAAGGAATTCTTATTGTGTAGCCTTTTCCCATAATCCTATCTCAAACAACTCTTTAAAATAAGGTTATGGGGTTTTTTGATAAAAGTTATAGGGTTAAAATAATTTCCATGGTGAGATACTTGATTTAGTACTGTGGAACGTTTTGATTGAGGCACTGCAGCATAGGAAACATACAGGTCAAGTTAAATGCACTAATTACTGGGTAATAGACTTCAAGTGAAATTTCAAACCTGGACACAATAAAAGGGAGTTGAGGGTTCAGATGTCTCAGAAAAGCTGGTATATTACAGGACCAGACTACACAGCTACATAGGATAACAGAAGAGAGAAAAGGAAATATTCTATAATTGGCCAGCATTTATATGTTCATACCCCTTTCACAATGTAAAAGTCTTTGGGCTCCATCTTTTCACAATACATTGCCCTGAAATAGTTGTTAGAGATTTGCAGGACAAATAGGTTTAGTGAACAAAGTTAACACACAGGTTTAGGCTTTTTTTATCAAATTCATTCTTCTCCAAGACCCCAGTCAAGTGATTTTGTTTTGGAGAATGAGGCATGTTTATTATATGCCTAATAAATATAGAAATGAAGCTTCTGACATGAGTTCTAAGTGCTTGGTGTGACTAGACTGCCTTCTCCTAAGCCTCTTCTTCCTATAGTGGATGAAGTTTTCATTATTGCTATAAATTTTGAAAAGATTGTTCTACTTAGATCAACTCTAAATGTAAAAGTGACCTTTTGATTTATTTGCATCTTCATTACTGTATTACAGTATAGGTAAAACAAACTAATTTCTTCAGGTCTAAATTTCTATGCACATGCAGAAGTGCACAGCAAAATTTATTTCACTTGCTGCAATGCAAGAGCAAGAGTGGTCCCTGGCCACAGAAATCAGTTCATGGCCCTGTAATGTAAACAGTTTTTATCAATGAGCCAGGAGAAAACCTTAAATCATTATTTATACAATCTCTAAATAACACAAATAGTGGTAATATACATAAATACTGGAAATATAAATATTGGAAAGAAAGGACTTTTAAAACAGACCTGGACCATCTTGGTAAGTAGGGTTCAAATCCGTGTTATTTTGTTGAGCATAGGTAAATTAAAATCTTGCAGAAAACATAGTGTATCTTTTCAGGACTCACTTTATCTTCAACAAGAAGACTACTAGAAATGTTTAGAGATTATGATAGATACCTGGTTGGATATTAGCTGGCTTCTTTTGTGTTTGTTTTCAACTTCCTTCCTAACACTTTAACTTTTACAAACAAAAATCATGACTTTTTTATTCCACAAACTGATTTGTCTCAGAATGCAAAAGTAATGCTGGACCATTGTCATGCAAAAATAATTTTTTCCAGAGATGAAATATAATACGAAATGTTTTGCTTTAGCTTGTGATTTTCTTTGCAGTTCTATCTTCTGTCTAGGGAATGTTCATGAAGGAATGCTCTGTTCCAACATCTGTCTCAGAGAGGGATTAGATGGATAAGATATGAAAGGCCAGGGCAGAAAAAAGGTTTGTGTTGAACCAGGAAGGGATTGTTTCATTTATGGCTGTTTGGAGTGAGGGAAGGAAATGGAGAATGATGGCAAGGGCAGAGGGAGTGAGATTGGTGAGATGTAGGCATCTTACACATATCATTTCTGCTTTTGGAAAACTGAAATTAAATATGCAAACACGAGGGCTGAGACATCTTTGTGGATCTACCCGCATCAGTCCTTGATATTACCAGAACAGCCAGTTCTATGCCAAAAGCTGTTAATAACCTTATATCATAGGAAAGCTCACTTCACAGTGGTGCCTGGAGGTAGTACTGACAGAATATTTAGATTCTATAGTTTACACACTGGCCCTTATTAAATCCAGGAGCTATTTTTCAGTAAAACTGTAATTGAAAAACTCAGGTAGCCAGGGGTTTGTGTATGTGTGTGTGTGTGTGCGCGCAGTATAGTTGTGCAACTGAAAAGGACCAAACCCAAATGTCCATAGTGGGCATAGAAAAAAATGTGTCTAAGAAACACCAGCATTTGCTGTGAGTGGAGCCACAGTGCTGGAGCAGGGCACAAAGGTGTAAGGCATGGTGCTGTTTTTAGCTTCATGATCTGAGGAAGCGTAGGAAGCAAAACTGATGCCTTAGGTTTTAGCTTTTATATTTTGCAAATTCTTTATTCTCTGTATTCCTAGTGTGTAACTTTGAACTGTCTTGCACCCTGTTAGCTGCTGTCCTCTCATGCTAAGACAGACATAACAAAGCCTCTCCAGGCTTGCTCTTCAAGGACACTCAGACTGTCCCGGGCCAAAATGTGTAAACCAGCATCTTGAGAAGGGGGGCAAGTTGGGGGGCGGTTACCTTATTAGCTAAAGTTTAATTGGCGAATTTATGCTGATATGCAAATGGACCAAACCCATAACAGTGGGAAGAACTCGTGACTTGTCGTCCATCTTGGGGTCCATTCTGGAAATAACCTCTGGCTCTCCACGGTGTACCTTTGAAGGCCTTTTAAATAAATATCACCTTTATTCCCTTACCCTGTCTAGTCTCTGTTTCCAGGTTGGCCTTTTTAGGCATCAAAAAGGCAGCACCATATCTGTGCTTTTATCTGCTTTTGTAAATGATCCCTAAGTTCCATGGGAGCAACTCGTTCTATAATGAGTGATTGATATTTAAATTGGTGTTTACCATTTAATCTTCTGGCTGGTATCTCCTTTGTCAGTAAGTCTAGATCTGGTTATAGGCTGCAAAGCAAGATGGAAATGTGAACTCCCACCAGTAACATTGTCAGAGTTGCTCCAAACCTGCTAAATCAATAAAACCAGAGGCGAGGGTTCATAAATCGCTGTCTGTGTATATAGCTGCTGTGATCCAGCTCCTGTGAGCCTGCATGTGGCCTCCAAATAGAGTTCCTGGCAGTTCGTCTTTTTGATCTAGAGGTACATCCGTGATAAAGCAGATTTACTGGGGAAGATCTTGCAGTGGAACAACATAAACTATATGTTTTCTTTCTTCCCTCTCACCAAAAAGCTAATATTCAGTTTCTCTCCTGTCCAAGTCAGATTAGCTTACCATAACAGCACTCACCCATGACAGTCTCCAGTATTTTCCTTGATGACAAATTGAGCTCCATGAACTAGAACACTTACTTTTGGAACTGGCTGCAATGGATGCTGGAAGAGCCTTGAGCAATTGCATTTGGAAAGGGGCAAAGCTGTGTATTTATATTCGAGCTTTCTGCCTGTGTGTCTGAGTGTATATGTGATCTAATGCCAAACTAGAAAGTTCATATATGAATTGCAAAACTAATGTAATGTGCAGTGCATATGGAAAGGAACATTTTCATTTATGGAGCATGACACACAGTGATATCTGTAATCCCTTGGTTTTGTTAGCCAAGAGGAGAACAAATAACGCTGGTTTTTATTTGTGAAGAATCAGTATTTTTAGCAGTTTCTCAGTAGAGTTATTATAACTTGTACGTTATTAACACTTCTTTTAAAAAATCTACTAAGTTAGATTTGAAGAGAAGGCATTAGCATATTCTCTTTTTTTTGTCGTGTCTTTTTTTCTAGCTTTTCTTGTTATAAATGCGATGTTTTGCTGCATACTTAGCATAAGTTCTAAAGTTTCATGGAAGCTTTCAAAACATGAAGAATTCTTATGAAATAGAGGAAGGAATGAAATAAAAACTTAACAAGGTTTCAAATGCGCCAGAAGCAAGAAGCGTGGCAAAGAGTCTGTAGAGTAGACAGATTCAGCTGTAAAAGAAGTTTTCCAGAAAGATAAGATCACTAAAGAAAAACTAAATTAAATCTTTACTTAGTAAGGGAGGTTTCCACCACAGCTTTTCTTTATAGAGGGCTGAGTCTGATGGGTTGTTTTAAATTGCAGTGTCAGAAGAGATTTTTGAATAAAATTTATAAAATGAGAAGTAGGAAATCAGAAGGACCAGATGGTGTTCGCACGGGTTTTCTGAAAGAACACACATGCCAATGTGAAAATGTTATGTGTAATCTGTCACTTAAAATCAATCTCATTCCTAAAGAAACAGAAAGCAACAAATGTGATACTATTTTTAAGCTATCAGGAATGATTTGGGGAAATATAGATCAATAAGTCTCACTTCTATATGGAGGAAACTATGGAAACTGTAATAAAATCTAGACTTAGTAGACACATGGAAAGATTTGATTTAGTAAGGAAGACTGAGAACTGCTTTTCTTGGTGAAAGTAAAGCTCAGATATTAAAGATTTCTTTAGACAAGTGAGTATGCAAAGAGCTTTCCAGCAGTGTCTGCTCTGTGTTCCAGGCACAAGGAATAGAGGGGAAGATGAAAGCTTCATTAAGACACTGTATGAATCCATGTTGAGTGCTGCGTGCAGGTAGGTCTAACCCTTGAATATCAAAGTGTACAGCAGTCTTAAAAACAGACAGAAACAGCAACCCTGTTGGCACCGCAAAACTATGAAGAAAGGACAGCCCTCTTCTGAGACTGCAACATCACTGAGAGTCAAGCAGGTTCATTTTATTGGAAAAAGCAATTTCAGACTACTGATGACAGAAAAAGAGGAATCTTTAAAGTCTTATAAAAATGTCACGGAACACACATGCAAACTTTAGAGACAAATAAATTGCCATCTGTTTCCGTCTTTTATTGTGTTTTCACTTAAAACAGAGTCATCAGAACAGAAAAATGTCCCCTGGTTCTCTTGAGCGGTAAACAGGGAATAATTTTCCTTAGCATAGCAGAAGTCCTACTGTTAAATGGAGTTTGAAGGTAGTTACTGTACACCTTTTGTGGAAAGAAAGGGCAACAACTCTCCTCCAAACCAAGAGGAAACAAAAGTCTGGAGTAAGGCTCTGACATTTGTAAGAGTTAAAGCTCCAGTGAGAATGGGTGGTTTAACCAGGACTTTTATTCTACACCACTTTTAGCACTAGTTTCTCACATTTCCCTCCCCATCCTTCAGGATTATCTTCTGCAAAATCTGGTTCTTGCAGGCACGAGGAACTGCATGTGAGGATTTGAGATACATACTAAGCCAGGGAACAAGGAATGGGAGTGGGTGGATCCTTGTTAGCACAAAGGAATTGATCCCATGTGTGAAAGAAAAATGCTCATCTGCGGTGTAGGCAATATCTGAGCAAACCCAAAATTCCTAGGCCTTTTCCCCAGTATTGAAAGACCGTGAAACTCACAGACATAGTTTCTAAAATGCTAAAAACCTGTGATCGATTTTCATGGAGCTCAAAATTATCCATAGCTGCCAGAGGAATGGAATAATGGCACCCACATTACTAAAAGGAATTAGATTTGCCACAACACCAGGTATGATTGCTCTTTCTTTCCTTCTGTCTTTATTTAGATTTATGTACATGAGTAAGGATCTATCTGTTTTGCCTAGGGGATGTGGGTTTTTTAAAGGTACTATAACAAATATTTACAAGTAATACTGCAATGAGCAATTTTAGAACTGCAGCCTGTCCTCATCTTCTGGCAATTTATCTGACCTCTTTTGGAAATGGGTCTTTTAAACTATCCTAGGGCTAGTGACTAAGACAATTATTTTTTAGAACAAACCTTATGGCCAGCGTCTTAAAATTACACACATCTATGTTTAAGAAGAACATACACATATAGGCACTCATATACCAGCACCATAACATCACAGACCACATTACAAGAAATTATTTCTCTTTTCCCCATTCTTGTGCACCAGAAAACACCTCTTTATATATGCTCCATTCCCCCTGACATCTACAGCAATTATGTGCACAAGAGGTGGATGTCCTGATAATATTTCGAAACATTTCACTTCACAAAAGGAGTTACTGCTGAGTGTTTTCTTAGCAAAAAGCAAAGCAAGTAGCCTCTCATCTTGATTAAAACCCTCTGACTTTTGGAATCTTCTGCTAAATTATATTTGCCATACAGGAAGGGTGTAGGAGGCAAGAAAAGAATTGAAAAACTCCAGTCTTCTGTCAATTATCAAGTGTTTTAAATTTAGAGATTTTCCCATCAACTAGAAACTAAATCCATTTGGTTTTTGCCAGAGAAAATGGGTGAAGATGCCATTTCTAAAGTGTGTAAAGACTTTGTGGTTCATTTCACAATAATATTTGTTGAACTTTTGTGGCACGCTTTCAGAGGAAGCAAGACAGGGCTGTGTTAGTCATGATTCGCTAAATAGTACATCCTAATCCTTCCTAATTTTTGTTTATTCATGCCTTGCTGTGGGATTTAGCTGTTAGCTCATGGAAAGAAAAGGAAAATCCCAGCAGATAGAGGAATGCAGCCTTCCAGTCCACTGCTTGGAGGCAGGTTTGGATATTTCTGCTAGAAAGACTTGCTTCAATTCTGACAGAAACCCAAGTGCACAGGGAATGTGGGAAAGGAGCAGAAATAGGTTGTCTGTTTCTCAGGTGATGGCATGTGAGACTGGGGAGACCAAGCTCCACACCCAAGATGACCTGGCAATCAGAAGTACAGCTTGGTGGGGCAATGAGCTGCACCTTTCTCCTGAGAGCTCTTCACACCTCTGCCCACTGCTGCTGCCCAACAAAGCTGCAGTCAGGCAGAGGCCAGTTAGCTTCAGGTACCTCTGGGCACCTCCAAGCAATGTCACCATGAGGAGAGAGTGCAAATTGTGCTAGCAGTGTCCCCATGAGCTCTACCTCCTGCCTCACAACATTGTTTCAAAGGCTGCTTTCATTCTCCATCTTTCCAGGCTGAGCTGACTGACTACGGAAGCTCCTCTTATTTTTTCTCATCTGCTCTGAAAGAGGATCTGTTCGTTGTGAGAGCCCCTTTTGTCAGCGGAGGGGGTCTCCTCTTTGTTTTATTTCCTCTTGACTCTCACTGGCCATAACCTTGGTGGAGCTGGAGGAGGGGGTTGAGTCACTGCCATGGGTGGTGAAGCCCTGTCCCACTGGTGGGGAGCAGGCGTGGAGGGGTGGCAAACAAGGGAGTGAGTGTGTTGAAATCCTGCCTCTGCTTTTCCGGTCCAGGTGATCCTGCCAGTGACAGATCTAGTCTGAACTTCAGCTACCGTTGAGGAGGGCAAGGGTGGAGGGAGTGGGAAACCAAAGCCTGTGGTGCATAATGAAGTCCTTATGTGCTGAAAATTCATATTCGATATGCCATAGATGGAGATGTTGACAGCCACAATCTGTGCTTTGCAGGAAAAGGTTTTGAAGAGAAAATATGCTGCCTTTGCAAAGGCTGGCAGAGCATTGGGTCTGTTCATTGATGGCTCCTGTTAGACAAATAAGGAAGAAATAATTTGAATTTTTTTTTTTTTCTTGCGCTCAGTTTCTCAGTTGCTGAGTGTGTAGAACAAGAGCCACAGCATCCAAGAATTCTATATTTCTGTTCCTCAGCCCATCATGGACTTGGTGTGGGAAGCTGTGCAAATCTGCTCTGTTCTGGGCACCTTGGTTTCTTCATATCAAGTTTTCTTCATCTCAAGTCTTTGCAGTTCTTGGGAAACCAAGTATCAAATATTGTTATTAACTAAACTAATTTGATGGCGTTTCTAATCTTAGTCTATCAGTCCTCAAGAAAAGTCACAGGTTTTGCAAATCTCTCCTTTACACTGAAAATGCATTTCCCCATACAAATTACTGTGAAAATGATGTGCTGAGACTCCATAAACAGGATGAATGTGTGTTCTGTGGCCAATGTGTGAGAAGGAAAAGACTGCATCTGTTTCTTCCTGAGCTGCTTTGAAGCAGCTGGGATAATAGGACTCTAAAGCATGGTAAATTCATTAGTTTAGACCTGTACTTAAAAACCTCTTAAAAAGGTTTTTAAGATCCCTTAATTTGGAGGCATGTATTCTTGGTTGTAACACAGGGTTTTAACATTACTTTTGAATTGCAGTAGGAACTTCTTTTTTGCTCAACTGCTCCAGTACATTGTCTTATCCAGTTCATATATCTTTCATCAGTAGTCATTGCTAAGGTTATCTCACTACATTATTTCTCTTCAATTATTCTCGTAATATTGGACTCAGATTTGCAGGACTCAGTTTGTGAGCACAGGTTAGACAATCTGTCCCTAGTTGGCATGATGTTCAGTAGCTATTCTGCTGCCCCAAACTGTAATACAAGACTTTTCACTGAGAACTGGACTGCCAGAAGTTAACCCCTGAAATATCAAAACCATGTTGAGCATTCATTCTGTATAAAGAGTGGTCCATCATATCCATATAATTTTATCCCTCTGGTTCACCGTATTACCACAGGTTGACAATCACTCACATTTCCCACTCTGCACTAAGTGATAGAGGAGACACCTGCATCAGGCTACTGTAGTTTTTACTGATACAGGAATTCTCCTCAGTATTTCTATGGTAAGTTGGCCATGACCCACACATCCAGCTAACACATCCACTGATATCTTGGCTGTATCAGCATGGAGGTAGATAGGTAGGTAGGTAGGTAGATAGATAGATAGATAGATTAAAATACATAGCTACAACTGTGTCTCTTATGAGAAGAGCTATACCTGTTTCAGCTAAAGGCTGCACCCCTGGCTATACTCAGGTGTATATTCCAAAGGTAGTTCTTTCCTTTTGCCTTTTTAAATTTCTCAAAATAATGTACTGAAGTAGTAGTTAAAAATGGAGACCCCAAAGAATAACCTCCCATCTGTGGTGGCACTTCCATTGTGCATGACTCTGCCAGTGATTCATTAGATCCCCCACTTTTGTCTAGGCTTTTTTTTTTTAATTAGTATGCCATGTCACAATCTTTTTTTCAAATTAAATGAGATCCACCATGAAATACATAATTTTGTACATAGGAATTAGAAATTAGGAATTAGGACAGGATGGAATTTTATTTTTACTAAAGCTAGATCTAAGTTTAGGTTGTTTGTACTGCTGTGAGACTTTTTTCAATAAAGTGAAATTTGTATTTGACACTACCTTGATTTAATGTAATTTTTTATTCTATATACTAGTCTATTATTTTATATACTAGAATATTTTTATTCTATATACTATCAGTTTTAATTCAGGAACTCACAAAAAAGCTGTGGAAAACATTTATTTTCAGCTCAGTTTTGCAGTGTCATTGCATTTGGGTCACAAGAACAGATTTTTCTATTACCAACATAATATTCTTAGAACATAATGGATTAAATGCAGAATAAACACTAAGTACAGAACTCTCTAGATTATATCATAAAGTGTATGTAATTAAAAAAACTCCTCTCAGCCCTGCCACTTAATATTTTATTCTTTAAAACATCGTCTTGCACAAATTGTATGTCACGCAATCTTCACCTTCACCATTTATGACAAAACCCATCATAATCTCCGGATCGGTGATCCTGTCTATTAAGACGATGATGCTGAAGTCTCTTGTAATTTCTGCTGTAAAGCCATTGATGGCCTGACAGGCAAAACCTACAGCTCAGTTCTAGTTCAATGAGATTTATTTCAACAGCTTTCCTCCCAATTTTCTCCTCCGAAGCAAATTAGAGGCACTTATATAATAATATAGCATTTCAGGATGCACGCAGCAGTTCTGGGGTATTCAGCATTAAAACTGTCATGCTTCATTCAATGTTGTAGAAAAATGTGCATAAAAATATTTGGGTGAGCATTCCCCATGTTTTGAGTCATTTCATACAACAAAACAAAACCTGGAATGTTTTTGGGTAGCGAAAACTTGCACAGATTCACATGCAATTTTGGAAATGTCTGGTATAGATGATAGCATGGCCTACAGAGATTAGGACATTGCATTTATTTCTATTTCTCTTTATTCAAAATTCAGGTTTTTCAGCCATGTCTTTTCAAAACTATCTCACAATGATACCTTGCACTGTTGCTGCCAGTTTGTGTTCTTATGAGGAGTAATCAGTGAATTTATAAGGACTATCTTGTACTCCTGCAGATACTGTGTACATTTTCACAGAATCCCAGACTGCGTCAGGTTGGAAGGGACCACAGTGGGTCATCTGGTCCAAGCTCCCAGCTCAATCAGGGTCATCCTAGAGCACATGGCACAGGATTGCATCCAGACAGTTCTTTCGTATATCCTGTGAGGGAGACACCACTGACAACCTGTGGGCAATTTGTTCCAGTGCTCAGTCACTGCACAGTGAAGAAGTTCTTCCTCATATTCAAGTGGAACTTCCTGTGCATCTGTTTCTGCCCATTGTCTCTTTCCTGTTGCTTGGCACCACCAAGAGGAACCCAGTTCCATCTTCTTAACAGCCTCCCTTGAGACACTTGTAGATGTTGATGAGGTCTCCTCTCAGTCATCTCTTCCTCAGCCTGAATAGGCCCAGCTGCCTCAGCCTTCTCCCGTAAGAGTTATGCTCCAGCACCTTAATTACCTCTGTAGCCCTCCACTGAACCTGCTCCAGGAACCCCGTGTCTCTCTTGTACTGAGAAGACCAAAACTGGACACAGCACTCCAGATTTGGCCTCACCAGGGCTGAGTAAAGGGGCAGGATCACCTACCTCAACCTGCTGGGAATGCTCTTCCTAATGCACCCCAGGATACCATTGGCCTTCTTGTCCACGTGGGAACAGGGCTGGCTCGTGGACAGTTTGTTTTCCACCAGGATCCCCAGTCCTCCCCACAGATCTGCTTTCCAGCAGTTTGGTCCTCAGCCTGTACTGGTGTCTGGGGTTATTCCCCCTCAGGTGCAGGACCCTGCATTTGCCTTTGTTGAATTACAGACAGTTCTTCTCTGCCCATCTCTCCAACCTGTAAAGGTCCTTCAAATTTTAATTATGATCTACCTCCTCCATACTGCAAAATGTGTCACTAAAAATTTTGGAAGCAAAGTGAAATAATTTCCACATTAAAACAATATTAAAAATCATATTTCATGTTTCGTGGGAATGTCGTGGGGTAGTCAGTACTACCCACCTTCAGCTCTGCTGGTGATTTTACACCCACTGATAGCCCATCCTGCTGGGAATGTACGTCCATGGGCATTTGCAAATCTAGACCTGAATCGAGTAGTCAAATACAAGGGGGAAAGTTGTTATTTTGCTAACTGGACCAGAATATCAGATTCACGGCTACAATTGAGACAGTAAGTTGTTTGTCGAAGTTTTCATTTTGTAAAACAGGCAATTATTTGCCAAGTTGGAAAGAGGGACAGAAAGTGGCAATGGAAATGCATCTTTATAATCTTTTCCTTGAAGTGTTCCTACCATCCAGATGTTTCTGGTGACATCTGTCTTTGCTCAGCGAACATATGTCGTTGCAGACCCATCACCTTATGCTGAGTAATTGAAAAAAACAGCATATACTCAACTCAGCAACACCCTGTTTACAGGAGAAAAGCTTAATTTCAGCACTTTCAACTTAGAGTGCTATTTGGAAACATTTAGCTCATAAAAAGCCTCACAGTTCATGTTTTGAACTCATCATGACCTGAACATTTTGTTAACAAAGTACCCTGTTAATGTTTTGACCAAAAGAACTAATGTACTTGGGGCTGGTTGTGTTGCCAAAGTGGTGCTTGCTCCTAAAAAGGGAAAGTTTTAATTCTATTTTCAAAAGCAACGTCTTACTCCTAACTATATATGGAAATGTCATCAATCAGCCGTGAAAACAGAGTGTGCACTGCAGTGCATTTTAACAGCTCGTGCTCCTGCCTGCATTCAGCGTAACCAATCTCCCCACGCTGGGGCTTGTAGAGGAAGTCTTTTGCTGTGTCTGTTTTCCCTCTACTAGCTTGGGTAGATGTGAGCATAACTTTAGTTTTAATCACCAGCAGTGAATAATAAAGGAAAAAGATAATCAAAAGAGGGGATAATAAAATACATTGCCACTCCCAGACATATTAACAACAAAATTCCTTGACTAAGTTGGTTTTGTCAGTGGTTTTTTTAATTAAGGTCTAAGCCACCTGATGCCTTCACCTTCCACAGGTGCAACCTTCTGATTATGTCCTCGTTTTAATGCAATAAAAATTAATGTAGCTAAAAATGGATTCTCAACATTTTAATCAGTGCCCTATTAATACCTACCGAACGACTTCCACAACCAAAAACCATCTTCTAACTTAAAGGGGTACATGATTTAAGCATTAGATCTACCAGGAATGGTAAAAGGTAGCTGTTTCTTAAGTAGTTAGTGAGGTCAGACACTTTCTAAACCAAATCCTGAGAAATCCCTGAGAGATAAATTCAGCAGCAATGAAAGTAGCAATCACTTGGAAACACTACAACAGTAAAGAAACATAATAATTAAGGGTTAATAAGAAGTGGTGTATTTGACAAATCAGAACCAAATCCTAAAAACAAAGTGCATCGGAGTATGCGTGTGCAGTTGTCATTTACAAGCTACTTACTTGTATTTCATCTCTATCTTTTAACTTTTTGGTAAGTCTTGATCGAAACTGAAAAAGAATATATACTGTGCATATTTTAAAACAGTCACATTAGCTCCTGTTTTGTTGGGATTTTTTGTATGAAGATCATCAAACATTTTGGTTTGGTTTGTTTTTTCTTTTCATTGCCATCGTCTAACTTACTACTGTATCTTTCATATGAAAATAACAAGCCCTTCTCAATACTTTCAGAATTGCATTTTAGGAACTCAAAACAGTCATATTTGATTGGGTTAACGTGGAAAATGGGTTTCCAAAGCCCCTGGTATAAGAGCTCATATGGAAGAAAGTATCTGTCAAATAGACAGGATGGGGGGAAAAAAGCAAAAGAGGATAAAAAATGGGAGGCTTTGTGGCTTCTTAAAATACTTCCAGCTAAATGTAGGACAGCAGAGATTTTGTCAAAATTAGTAGTCAACATGATGTAAGTGTGTAGGATAAAATCTATTTCATTGGTGAGGAAAAGAAGACTATTGTAACTTACTTAGCTACAGGATATTGTTTCTGACACTTCATCAGCATGTTGTTATTAATACAGAGGCTGAACATTATTTGTGTCAAAATTGTCACTTGGAGCCCTCACTTCCCAGCAGACCTCAGCTTAGTCATATGCAAACTCATGCAGTGATTTTTATTTTAGGGTTCAAATGCTGCTTGGGGCCAGAGTAGTGGCAGATAAACAGAAAGAGACAGAAACCTTGCACAGAGCTCAAACTACTGAGCACAGATTTCTAAATTTAGGGTATTTTGGGTAGGAAGCCTGCTGACCTATAAGGGACAGTTGAAGTTATTAGAAAACAGGATACACAGTTAGAGGGACTTACTTGTCTTTACCCATGTTTGCAACACCCTCTTTCTTGAAGAAATGATGCTATATATTTCAGAAAGTTCAGCTAATTATAATGCTTACATTAAATGCTGAATATCTTGAGTTACAGTAGGCAGTCATACAGCTTTATGAGAACAGTTGGATATGTTTTAGATTTAAGCCAGTCTCTGTTAACCAGGGTTTGGGGGAAATTTCCTTCAGTGAGTATATTTTCATGAACAGTCTAGGTGATGGAAAACAGAAAGTCTTTATTAAATCTGCAGACAATAGGAAGGGTGGAGCTTCAGACGTGCTGAAAAGCCCAAAATGATCCTGAAAACTGAAGCTGCATGAAAAAAAAACAGGATGGTATTCAAGAAGGAAGAACACAAAGTTCTACATTTGGCCAGGAGGAATCAGCTTCTCAGATGCTCGATGGGGAACAACTGGTTGGGTGGACAAGGATAGAAGAGGATCCTGGGATTATAAAGCACTGCTGGCTGAGTATAAATCAACCACGTCATCCTGCTCTGGACAGGCCAAACACTAAGCTAGGACTTATAAACACAAGAAAAGACATGCAGCAGCTTCTGTTCTACTCAGAAAATAACACCTGCTGTTCTGCTTTAGCCAGTTTTGGTATCTCCACTTCTCACTCTAGCTCTATTTTCTAGGATAATTTTTACTCTAGACTTTGGAATACCTTCTTCAGAAGACATGGGGCCAGCCACTCTTGGTGAGGACCTGCAGAATGAGCAGGGCTTCTGCCATTTCTCCATATTCCACTGCTCTGCCGTACGCAGTGCCCCAAAAGGGTCTGGGCTGCTCATTTTGCATAGCTTTTTTGGGTTTTTTCATTTCCATTTGAGGAGTCAGGCCTGAACCCCACATCAGACACTAGTTCTGAAATGTTTCTCTTCCTAATTTCTCCAGAACTCTAGGCTCACCTCCAAGCCCTTCAGACAGGAAAATGTCATGTCACATTTGTATTGTCTTTACCTCCACAGTTCTGCAGCACTGCCAGGCCAAACATCCGTGAGAAGGAAGGGGAGACAGAGGAAGGGATAAAAGGTCGGGTCTCCAAGTATTGCACATAACTCATTCAGGAGAATGAAGAACTTTTGCATTCATAATTTTACTTGAGTTCAGGCCAGTCAGTAAACATCCTTATTCTGAAAAATATGTTGAACAGCTATTGAAATCTCACTTTCCTGCTGCCGGCCTTTTCTAATTTGTTTCTGATGAGAACGAAGACATTTATTTGGTCTGACTTAATTTTTCTTTATTCTGTAAAAAGTATGCCCTTCAGAAAGCACGGATAGTCACAAATGAATTATCATAGATTGCATGGGGAATGGTTTTGTGAGGAAAGCAGCCACTGCTGAAATCAAAGTTTTAAGTCTTTTGTAGGCAAAAGGGAATACTGGACATTTCTACTGCAAGCTAGTCACAACACTGGTTTCAATTCCACCATCCAGACAACACACCACCTCCCTCAAGTGGTCAGCAAATTTAGGGTTGTCTTTTCTGCTTCAAGGGCTGTTTTCTGACACTGCCCAAAGAATGTGTTGAAGAACGCACTTTTTATAAACATTAATAGATCAAGTTTAAACCATTGTGCAAAAAAAAAGTATTTTGAATGGCATAAAGAGATAAAAATCTCACAGAAACAAATGCTTAGCTGGCATCACTTTGGCACTGTAGGCTTTTGATGAGAAGAAAACTGAAGTAGCTGCTTTTTTGTGGATGGGTTCTAATAGCTTTCTGCCTGCGGTTACAGGCATTCAGTTACGGTCACTGCCATGGCAGGGATTGTATAAGCACATAAGCTAATCAAAACAGTGGCACATTTGGAAAAGCAGCACTGTTAATTCTGATGGCTTGCTCAAATCCTCATTGGAATAATTACAGTTTTCTTCTTTTGTTCAAAATGCTCTCCGTTTAGAAACAGTTCTTTTGTAATTTGCTGCCTAATATGTGCTTACAGAACAAACTGAAACCATGTTGGGGAAGAGCTCACAGGAACTCAAACCAGAATTACATAAATTAAAAAAACAGTAATAACGATAGTAAGAATTTTAAAAGAGAGGAAACAGAGAGCTTCATACTTCGGGAAGCAACTCAGGCGTTGCTGCCAGGGTTCAGGATAAAGTTCTCTCATGGAACAATGTGCTGTAGAAGTACCTTACAGAGAGACGTACACTCAACACATGAAGCAATGCCTTTGTATGCACACTGACAACATCCCCCATGGCAATGGGTAAAGAAATTCCTGCCATGCAGCCAAGTCATGCTCATCTACACATCACCAGACACCTGTGAAATTCTGTGGGTATTATCCAAGATGAAACGTAATATTCACACAGACCACTACTCCCCTGTCAGTGACCAAACACTGTGATACTCAGCATTACCTCGTATGAGCAAAGACTGATAGCAAACACAAAAGAAAAGCAGTTCAGGTAGAACTGGGAAAGGAATGAAAAATTAAGAGCATCATAAAAAATATTCAAATTTGTAGACTCACAAAAAAATATCTAAATATATCTGTCCAACAAAAGTCCACACAACACAGAGGTTTAGAGAGGAGGCAAAGAACTCAGTGATGCCAAGTCATCAAGCAGTTAAAGTAGCTCATACAGGAAACACAGTCCTCATTTCAAGTCAGTCCCCAGCAGGAGTCAAGAATAAAATTGTGAAGCATGACACATATAGCCAAATATACTATAAGCATTGCTCTTTCTAAAGGCAATATTCTGTTCTAGGAAGTAAGGTAGCTCCAACCACTTTTTTTAACAAAAGCCTGTTAATTTAAGCAACACTACCCAGCTTCCTTCTTGGCATTAATGAAGTGCCAGAGGAAGGAAGCCTTAAGCATTTCTTTTCCTCTCAGAGCACCTAATGTCCCACCCTGTGGCCAGTGGAAAAATGGTAACACATTTTCTGACTAGGGAAAGAGAGAGAGAGAACATATTTATCACAAAAGCTTGAAATACGGTGTTTCTTTTAGCAGTCTGTCTGAAAGCTGTTGAAAGGATAACGTCTGCATATTTGAAAGAAACATAAGGATATGAAAAAAGGTCCTTCTTGCCTTACTACAACATCAGGGTGGTTTAGGTTGGCTGTTGCAGGTCTCTGAAAAATATGGCCAAATCAGACTGTACAAAACTTGCAGGTGTTGTGATAGAAGCAGGGCTAAAGACAACAGCCCTTAGCTTGTAGTACAGATGCGAAGAGGAAGAACATAACTGCAGATAACTTGCAAGGTCATCGTTGCTGACTTTATGTGATTAATTGACAGCTACAACCCCCATCCAGTTTTCTGCTATTTTCCCTTATTCTGTGGCTCCACTTTGAGCTGCCTTTCATTCACTCTGGTGTCTAAGAAGCCTTTAGACAGAAAAGTGAATCTTTGGTACCAGATGTAAGCCAAACCAAACTCCCACCTCTAAATATCCCTGAAGTTTACAATTGCTTGAAATTTAAACTTATATCTAGATCCAGATTTGTCTGCTTGAGGTAATTTTTACACCTTTTTGTTTAAAAAAAATAACCTTATCTGACTTTCCCAACTTTTTTTGCTTCGGCCCTTTAAGTCGTGGTCAGATTGGCTTACCAGAGGCCCTGGTAACCTACCATATACATCCCGCTCCCCTGCCTCTTCACTTCATAATCTTCCAGAGATGAAATTCAAGATTGCCTGATAATTATAACAGGACAGCTTCTCAGACAGATGACTTTCCAAGTAACCTTCTCATTCCACTCATATTCAGGGAATGAAAAAGTATGCCAGAGCGTTATGTGATGACGGATGAGGGCCAACATTACAATTTATGTTTGTGACCTGGCACACATATAGAAACAGAGAGTATGATTCAGTGGTTTTTGCAGCCTTAATCCCTACTAAAGAGTGGCTCTGCCAAGGTAAATGTGACATTTTAAATGAAACTGCTTTGCATACGCTGCATGGAACCTGAGATCCCACTTTTGTACTGCGGTTTCCTCCTAAAATGTAGCTACTGCCTGACAGGGCAGAGTAAGTGTGCAGTCTGGGCTCCCCTGTGCCAAGAGTGTTTGGTCTGCTTCAGCAAATGGCAGTGATGCGCATACTGTGCAGAAGGAGCAAGACAGATGTTTTTTGAACATGTACATTCCCAAGGCTAAGAAAAGGAGTAAAAATAAAGGCTGGATCCCACTTTCCTTCCCCACCCAGGCAACTCCCAAGCAACAAAATCCAAATTAGGCCCCACATTTGTAATAACAGCACATTTCCTGGTAAATCAATCATTAATCTACAGGGCTAGGAAAGGCAATGCATCTCGTCATTATATCCACAACTCAAACCAAGGTTTTAGCACTGGGACCAGTTTCCTCTTTCCTCTTGCCATTGCTTCCTTTGTGCTCTTTCTATTTTTTATTTAAAAATAAAATATTGACCACTTTAAGAAAGGAGGAAGAAAAGGAATAAAAATCATTTAGTGCTCCTTATAAGGACCAATCCAACCCAGCACAAAAAGCCAGCTTCTGCTTAAGTATGTTATTAGCCAAAATCAATGAGTTTTATCCAAGAACTTAAAGGTAACTGAACAAGAGCCTGATACATAGAAGAGCCTCTCTGCACCAGTGTGGCAGGAAGCCTCTGACAAAAACCCACCAAAATACCTCACATAGAGTGGGCTGAGCAGTACCACAAAGTACAGCTCATCTCCCCCTCCCTTGCTCTCCCAAAGACCCTGCTGTGAGAGATTTATTTAGATTAAGAGCAAATCATTTCACCCAAACATCCCATAGTCATCAAATGTCATCCGTCATCATAACCTCTGACTGTCACTGGCCAGACCTGGACTACCATAGGTACAACCTGTGCAGTGCATAAATTATATGTTTCCAAACGCTGCATAAGCCCGGGAATAGAAGAGGACAGAGTCAACAAACAGCTAACATGGGTTTCCTCAGCATGCTCATCTCTGCCTAGAGAGAACAAGAAACCTTTAAGTATTCCCATGCCTCAATTCTCATCCACCCCCAGCCACTTTCCTTCACTCAGACATAGATTATATGTAAACAGGTGAAAATTTGAAGCCCCAGTAAAGTCCAGTGCTTTGGACTCTTGAGACTGAAAATCCCAGGCCCTGTCAGAAAGGAAAGAAAGATTTCTATTTGTCTTTGAAAATGTGACTGTCCTACAGGAACCTATTGTGGAGACTCAGGTAAGTGGCTTGTCTTTGAAACTGGTTTATTCCTTATGCTCTGCTGTGGCCACAACAAAGGATAGTGAGTCTTCACATGCATTCTCAGCACACACACACACCCCCCTTCTCCCTTTCAATTGTGCCTGCTGGACAGTGAGATTTGTCCTAACATGAGACCACCAGGTGGGAATTGCAGGAAAAACTGTCTGGATGCTCACATAATGAACACATTCCAGAGCTGGGGAGCTGTGATGATTGTGATTGACTCGGCCTGCAAAAAAGGTACAAAATGCTGCTGGTGGCTGGGCCAGCTGGGCCAACTGGTCTTCCAAGACTGCAGGCAGCTTCTGGATGGGTTCATGCATGCACACCCCCCAGTGTTCCCAGCTAGAGACACCTGCAGCCCAGACTGGGAACACTCACTTTTGGATGGGTAGAAGTGCTAAGGTCACATACAGGGGTAAAATCCTGAAGTAGTTCCATAGGTGCTTCGTTGCTTTGCAACTGTGCACTCTGTAAGGCTGAAAGCTGTACACCTATACAGTTCTAGCTGAACCTGCTTGTATTATAACCCTTTAGACCTGCTTATATTATGTACTTCATTGGCAATATTTATTTAAATATTGTATTAGCAATAAATCTAATCATAATCATACACATAATCAATGTCATATTTTTTACATCCAGCTGAGAGTCTTCTCTCTACTGCTCTGCCACATCTACTTAATATGTAGGTCTGAAAATAACTGAAGTAACAATTTCTACATTTCTTTGTTTAAATATAGCCAGAACAAGACTATTTCAATCATCTATTTGATGTATGCCTACTAATTAAAATGCTACCACCTGGGCTTCTCACCCTCTTAATGCTAACACGAGAGAAGGGTTTGGAAATTCCTGTTCCTTCAGAAGAGAATGTGTGGGGAAATGGCAAAACATTTCATGAAGAAATTAAAACCAGAAATATTTGAAAAACATGATTTTCCATTCAGGTTTCTTAAAAATATTTTGAAGGACAGGAAAGGGAAAAATCCCATGGATTTTTTAATCAAATGGATGTGAAATGGGATGTTCCTTGCAACACAGAGGTTCCAGGGAGGCTGGTTATCTGCTTTCACCATCCTAAATATTTTAGCTTAGCCACTGTTACTCCCTTACTTCTTTACTCCTCTAGCTTCCTCAATAAATAAGTCTTAAGTAAATAAGTCAGATGTATGCAAATACCACCTAGCAGGGATAGCACAGATTTCTTATCCTTTTAGCAAGGTCAGTGTCGACTTTGACCACATTTCTAGGCAACTAGACACAGCATCCTGTCTCATGCAGCTATAAGCTTTTCTTAATGTGATGGAACCTTCTACTATTTAAATAATTTTTTCCAGAGCATAATTTAAACAGGATTGACCAGAATTATATATGTTTTGGAAATTGTAAGAAGCATGTGATAGGAAATAGATGTTTCCTGCTTTCCATCAGCTTACTTTGAGTCTCTTCAAAGAGGTCTCAAAAGCTTTCAAAGGCTCTGTTTTGCTTTTACTAATCATAACTTTTTGATATTAAATTGCTAGAGTTTACAAGTCAACGAATCCATCACATTTTCCTCTCTATACAACAACACAGTATTGTATTGCAGGAGTAGCAATAGGACAAGGGGTCATGGGTTTAAACTAAAAAAGAGTTAATTTAGACTGGATATAAGGATGAATTTTTTTACAGTGAGGGTGGTGCAACACTAGAACAGGTTGTCCAGAGTGGTGGTAGATCCCCCACCCTTGGAAACATTCAAGAACAGGTTGGACGGCCATTTGAACAGCTTGGTCTAGAGGAAGGTGTCCCTGCCGATGGCAGTGGGGTTGGAACTAGATGACCTTTATAGGTCACTTCCAAGCCAAACTACTCTGTGATCCTACAGTTCTGTCTATCTTTAGAAAAGTAATGCAATGAGAAGTAAAGCAACTGGCAACAAGGAGAAGAAATAGTACAGTGATATAAATAAAAAAAAAAGAGGAAAAAAGACACAGGGACAAAGAAGCCCATCCACATGTGTCTCTCCAACTTCCAGCAGATCATTGCATCTTAAGAATACTTCACATTGGAAGGAGAGAAAAACTGAAAGCAGCTTTGAAATGTTGTTAGCTGTAAATGATATCTGGGTGCAAAGATGTTTAATTCAAGCAGGACACTCTCAGCTCATTATTCTATAAATATTTCTGCAAAGATAGAATGAAATTAAAACACATTGTAACATAAGAAGATGATTTTATTTGGCTAAGCCATGGTATTAACTTTGCAAACATTGAGACAAGATGTTAAAAACTTTCAGATTGTGCATTAGCACTTCTTTTAACTGACTAATTACACAGGAACTTTGGAAGCATACTATACATCATGGATTTAGGATCAGATTTAGCCATTTTTTATTGATATAAGGACTCAGAAGATCCACAGCTCACTCATAATTTTTATTTCCAAGGAAAGAAAAACAAGAAGGTTGTGAACAAAAGTCCTGCCAGTATTCAAACAAAGAGAAATATAATCAAAATAGTGGAAATCAGAAACCACACATTTCAGTCATGTGAAGGTGCTGGCGTACAGAAATAGGTCTCCAAAGTATGTGCTGCCTCTTTTTAAACCAAAAATAACTAGTGTGGGTTCCTGCGGGACTAAAACAGTGACAGCTGCTCCCAAGGTCTTGGGAGCACTTCAGGATGACATCCTGAGCAGCACTGTCTGTTAAATTCTGCAGATGATCAAGGTGGCAACCTGTTCTTCAACTCTTACCTGCAGGCACAAGCAGGTTTGCACAAATGCTAATCCAATCCTCTTTCCACTATTTAACCAAGATTCATTTGTTCTGTTTTAAATGAGTTTTGGGCATTTCTATCTTTATTCCCTCTATGTCCTAAAGGCCATGCTCTGTAGAGATAGGCACACAAAACTCTCCTGCAGGATCATTTCAGTGCACCTGAACACTGCACAAGTCTTTAGGAGAAGCACGAAGGATTAAAGACAGTCAGAAGCAGTGTTGATATCTGCCTCTGGACAGCAAAGGGTTAAAGCAGAAAGCAAAAGGGACTGATCAGCCTGAGAGGGATAAAGCCCACTCACTCTCTAAAAAGTGCTCTAACCATCAGATCATGGATTAAGCTGGTGAAGAAGAACATTCCTCCTTGTCCCTCTTGAAACTGAGCCACAGTGCAGCTGGGCATGCAAGAGGTACAGACACAGCCAGAGAAAAGGCAGCAAGGAATATCATTGCAGACAAGTGGTTAGGGCACTCCTCTTGGAGGCAGAGGGTACAAAGACCTAGCCCATTTTCCCAGGTCTGTTCTGCATTTTCTTTAACCCTCAACTATTCCAGTGACAAACTGAAGGGAAATTCATACTCTCCCAAGATGTAGGGTCTAACCCCCGCTTCAGAGTCAAGTAACTAACTACTCAGCTGAAGTCACATCTCTTGCTGCTGTTACCTGTGGTTCACCTTCAAACGAAGAGGTACTCTCATGGCCATACTGGATCTCAGGTGGGATACAGTATGGCCTTGCAGCTCAGTTACTTCTGTGAAACGAAAAGAGAAATTTGGTCCTTGTCAAGTTGGGTGAACCCATCATTCAAGGCATCCCACTGCCTGTGAGAGCATTGAAAGGAGCATCCCTGTGCTCCCCTCTCCTATAAGGTACCTGTCCTCAAAAGAAAGTTATGCAGATGAGCTGGTTGAGTACGGACTAGCACTCAGTATTTGTCAAAGGTCTGCTATTTTCTTAGCAGAAGATGTAGGTACCTAAATTAGGTGACCTGACTGACCATAACAGGTTGTATTGTTCACACAACTGACACTGAATGGGAGGTGGAGGCTAAGCAGATGAATAATACACCTAATGTTGGTGTGTGTATTTCAAGAAACTTCCAGTTTCTTGAGCAGCTTCCAGTCCAGTACTCTCTCAGGTAATGTCAGGAGAAGTTAACACACACAGGCACACAGACACAGAATAATGATCCAGCCAGACTGCTATAAGCTTTTGGTTTCTGTTGATAAAAACCAGATGTGGGTAAGATCTGAATTTCTAAGTTTGTTTAACTCCTTGGAGCATCATTTTAGAATAAACACAAGAGGCATCTTTTCTCACAGCTCTCTTTTCCCTTGCATCAGACTTACCTCAGCTGAACACGTTATTTATTATCCAGTCAACTGGGAAAGGTCAATTACATAGCATCGTTTGAAAACTCAGATGGAGGAGGGGAAAGAGGGTCACTGTGAAATTTTCCAGTCAAAACTCCGTTTTTGCCTGTCATTTGATCTGATACAGTGGTTTGCCACTGTCAACTGTAGATCCATTGATAAGTTTAAGCAGACCAGAGAAAAATCTTTCACTATTCAGCATAGTATGATAAATGTAGATTTAATGTCTGGCTCATTAGAAACTGGTTTAGGATTTTAGTAAAAGAATAATATCACTCTCCTCTCCCTTGTGATTTATTTACTGCATGTTGAACAGGTGCTCAGAGAAGTACTTCAGAGAGACTGTACCTGGTTAAAAGAGATCAACAACTGTCCTATTTTACTTGTGTGAGTTAGTATACAACCAAAACAGGAAATTTCAACACCACCTAAAGCGAATCTATGTAATTTCAAACCAGTATAAAGTGCCTTGTGTTCTGCCGTCACAAATGTAGCACTACTGATGCCAGAATGAAACTTGGGAAGGGACAGGTCATGAAAGGAATGTTCTGAAATTTTAGCTTGCTGCCACGCACTTTGCTCCTACACAACAAAGCTACATCTAGGAGTCTACCCAAAGCTACTCCATGGGACTCAGGAGTGAGTAGAAGGAAGTGTGCCCCTGGCAATGCCATGGTCAGCAAGAATAAGTGTCCCCGAGGTCTATCCCCTCTTACAGAGCAGGGATAGCTGAGCTCTATATGCTGTTACGTGATGCTCCCCACTACTCTTTAAAAATCTCAGTCCCAAAAGTCCTGAGAGGAGGAACAAGGAAGACTAAAACTCCTCCTGTGCCAACTCTCCCTCTTCAGACTAGCTGACCCCAATCCACTTTGCTCCCAGATGTCTGCAGTCTCTGTTTTTAGCTCACAAATGGGAAAAATTACCTTTCCTAAAGGAAAATTGCTTCAAACATGGAAATTGTGGGAAGAGGAAGCAGACCAGAATAAATGACACGGCAAAGTCTCTGACCAAAATAGCCTAAATTACACCTATAAAGTGAGCAAAATTGAGGAGAAAAGAACACATGCATGACTTATAATGAACGTTTCATCTAGAAGATAATAGTAATTTTTTTGCCATATCCACTTATTGCTGAGAAAATCTGTTGCTCTGCAATGCCTTTACATTTACAAATTTGCACAGATATTTAGTGCAGTGCTCTTCAACAGCACACCAGAAGTACATGCAGGGAGGATTTGGTAGAAGTAACTTGATTGTTTTCACTGGAACTGATCAATAGCACTAAAAAATTTGTATGAGTTGTAACTGTCCACACTGCGAAGATCTCTTATCATGTAAAATTGGAGTGTGCAGCTAGCAGTTCATGAAAATCAAATTAATTTTACGTTCATTTTCTGATCAGACAACTTATTCACATAAACATTGCAAGAACTTTTTTTTCCTAAATATATGAACCATCTCTCTCCCCTTCCCCCAAAATGGCAAGGATGATATATCTCTTCCAAAGAGAAGAGCAGATTTAGAGTAGCCAAGAAGAAAGTGAGTAGCTGAAGAGGCCACTTTCAGACTGGGAGGTGCAAAATAATGCAGCAAGGCAGATTTACAGATCACTGGCTTACAAAGCCATGGAGGACTTCACTGTAAGTGGATGTGAAAGAGATGATGTTTGCAGTGCTGCAGATGCTTAATCCATTCAACAAACAAATAATAGTAAAATCAGTCTTCTGGATGTGATGAGTCTGCAGGGATATATACACATGTGCAAGAAACATCCTTCTTTTATTGGAATCAGAGAAGAGGAATCCTGAAAGTCCCCTCTTTTTGTGAGTTGGGGTCACAGTCTGGAAGAAATTGAGAACGACTGCAATAGAGAGCCTGTCTCTGGCACTACTCAATCCGGCATCTTTCCTGAGTGATACAAGAGCTGATAACCCATTTATACTGCCCATAGATCACTGATAGTAGTCCAGCAGGCTGACTGATCAGCCAAGCATCTGAATAATATTCAGAATGAGACAAAATAATTAGCTCCAGCTGTAGATTTTGAATGCACATCTAACTAAAGCATATCCTCCTTTTAAAAATGTCCTCCTTCTGTCAGTGTTGTAACGGCGCTGCTTGACAGACCTGGTCTCCCTGGGCTTTGTATGTCTGACAGCCCTGGTACGGCCAGTTGCTCTGCAATCATTCCCATTTATTAGCTGGAGGCTGACAAGTCCATTGAATTCCACTCAGCAATAAAGCAAGTCTTCTGCTTCTGGAATTGCTCACTTGCTTTGTTTTTGAGCAATTCTTAAGTGCTTTGCTGGAGAAAACCAAGCCTCTCAGCACCACCTAGGATCTGGCACTGCAAACTGGGTTCCTGCAGTTGTACATGCAACACCCGACACGGAGTTGCATTTAGGGTAAAAAAAGGTGATGGATATTCATATATGAGTAGGTAAATCACTGATTTGAAGGAAGATGGTGAGACGTAGACTTACAGTGGTGTGATTTTTAAAGATAATAAAGAAAACCTTCAAACCAGATGTTTTAAGAGATCTTACTCAACACAGAATTAACAAAAGGGGAAATAGTCTTTGTTTCAAAAGGGACAGGACATGCTGGAACAGCCTAACACACTGAGATGACAAATTTAGGTTAAACAGCAGAGCTTAACAATAAAATCACTTGGGCAGAAGTACAGGCTCTGAAAAGAGACAGATGAAACCACAAGATCTGCAGCTATGCAAGAACCAGTGACATACCAGGGGACATGAACCAGGGCATGGTTCCACAAACGTAAGCGACCCCTTTTCTGGATCACCCAGGTTGATGCTATACTTTTCTCTACCCATTGATAGACTAAGCTTCTTCTGTAAAAGCCAGTGGGAATTTTGCCATTGACTTCCAAGGGAGCAGCAGCCCTATGATTTGGCTGTGTACAATATCAATTAAAAAGTCTATGAATCACATCATTCTGCCCTTGGCAGCTGACAGATGAAGACAGCGGGATAGGAAAAGAGCAGCTCAAGAAAATGGAAATAATTTTTTTTTTAATTTTCTTTTTAAAGGAAGATACTCAGCATAACTTGTCCCTTTTTTTCTCCCATTCTGTTACCAGTAACTGTCTGGTGTGATTAAAGTGAATTGCTAGCATCTTATTTACTTTTCACTATCAACAGGTTTGATCCTGTGAGATTTATTCACCAGAGGTAAAACTCATTCCCACAAAGAAAAAGTTTTGTTGTTCAGGGGTCATTCAAGTCCTAACTTACCTTGATTTTGACAGTTAATCTGGGCTCTGACTAATGGCACACCCTTGTGAACAGGGCATGGGAAACCTCTCAGAAGTACCTCTGTGAGCTCCAGTGATGCCAGTGGAGCTGACTGACTGATCCAACTGGAAACAGACCTCTGCCCTTTCACTGCCTCTGTGCCATGACACCCAGCTGGTTTGAAACACGTCATTGTACACACGTACCTGCATTAGACAATGTGTGGGTTGAAGTATATTATATTAAAAAAAACAAAACCAAAAAACAAACATCCCGAGACCACAACTGAGGTTACACAAAGGACCATCATATGCAGTATTTTCTGAAAGAACATAGGAAGGACACAGAATAGTGCCAGGGAATCACGACTGATGATCAGATGGCTTTGCTCAGCTCCAGGCTTCCTAAACGCCCAAGTACCAGTCATTAGGAAGGTGCCAATACAGGTCAGTAGACAGATGACCCTGCTGATTTCATTAAAATTTAATTATGTTAAAAACTGGAGGAAAAAAAACAAACAAAAAACCAACACCAAATGCAAAGACCACAAGGCTACAGGAAAAGGGTAATGATTGTGCGTAGGCGAGCATGGATAGGGTTGTGACTGACTGATCAGTCTGTGCAGAGGCATTCCTGTGAGCTCAGAGATGCTGCTCCACAAGCCAAGCCACCCTGCATCGCCACCAGATCTGCCCGGCTCACCTCCACCACACTGAGCGGTGCACTCTCAGGCCAGCCCCGGCACTGACGTCTCAGATGCTCAAGTCACTTGGGTGTTTGGCTCACACTGATCTCAGTCAGATTTAGACACATAAAGCAAGAAGCATTTTGAAGAACCTGGCCTCAATTCTCTCCGTGTAAAACAGAGACATTTCCCTTTTCCCATGCCCCATAGGGTCTGTTTTGACCCTTTAGAGTACTTTCTCTGGGCATGTGCAATATTCAGCCCAGCAAGGCTGCAGCCCCTGCAAAGGCTCCCTAAACATGAAGCAGGCTTATTATTAGACAAAACAGAATACACATTTTAGTTGTGACTCAGTATTGACCTTAAAATAGAATTTCCCTGAGCCTTCAGAAGCAGTCACTTGCTAGCTTTGGATAAGTACCCGAAATGACTCCAAACGTAGCTAGGGTCATTGCCAATCAGGCTAACTCAAAAGTATTGCAAAGATCTTCTCTAAAGTGTTCTCCTAGAAGTAATACTACTCTCTGCCTCTTTCTCCCACTAGCATCCGTATTCCCCAGCACTGTGACCTTGTCATTACACAGTAAATTAATAGAGGTATTAAGATAACGTCTTCTTTCTTAAAAAAACAAAAGCATCAGAGCTGCAGTAAATCTTAATTGGACTGAAACCCACTGATCCAAAGCTGAACCAAGACAATGTGAGATAAAACACTGAGTGCAGCAATAACCAACAACCTATTTTGGAGAGAAGTATTTCTTGCTTTTTCTTTTCTTTTATGAAGGCATCGATCCATGAAGGGGAGACTAAGAATTTTCTACTCCATAAATCCTTTTATCCACATGGTCTTCTTCATGTTTGAGCCATGTGTCCCCTGGTAGTCTTCTCATTTAATACCCATAATCCACGGTCTCTTTGCATAACACTCATAATCCTTTGATACTGCACGGAGCAGAGTTTAGAAGCTTTGCAAGCCAAGATATTTTTAAGTGATTTATACAGTGAAGTAGAATTTCCTCTGCCCACCTGCAAAAGCTGAAGCATTTCTGTGATTATAGTTCATTTTTAAAAGTTTCCATCCATGTAGGGTTTTTTATTAAAAAAAATAAGCACATTAAAGGGATTCATTTATGTGTTTGCTACTTAAGTCTTCAGTGGATCTCACAGTGTGCCACTTGGAAGAACAAATGTGATATCATTTGAAACAGTCTGCTTGCTACATACATTCGTTTTAGCTGTAAATTGTTTTGTTACACTATTTTAACAAATAGAATATAGGGAAAGGAAATATCACACGTGCAGATTTTCTCCTTTGATAACATCACCACACACACTTATTTTTATTGTAAAATTAAGAAACAATCTCTTCATTTTCATTAGCAACATGACACTCTTAACAGATATTAAAATCCCTTCTTGAGGATCAAATTAGAGTACTGAATGCCAAAAAAAAAAAAAAAGAAGAGAGAAACCCATCTCATACAAAACCATTCTGATAACTTCCTCAGTCTAGACATGGAGCAACAAGATAGTGACAAACATTTTCATATCCTATTGCCTACTCCCTGAGCCATGTTGTCCCTTGTTAACAGAAAAGAACATCAGATTAATCAAAATAATATCTATCATAGAATATTCCATTTAGAACAAAAGGAGAAATTATTATCAACGGTATAAAATTGCAGATAGTAATTTAAATGTCTGCAAGGATTGCAGGCAAAGAAGCAATGCTCAAAATTCTAAATTAAACAAATAAAAGGCCTTGTGGAAAATTAAGAGAAGTGCCCCTACATTTAAAATGAAACGTGTGGATTGGGATGTTGAAAAAACTAGCAAGAGCAGCAACTGTGGAAGAAAAATTATTGCAGGGTATATAAACACTAGTTAGAGGAATAGCATGGCCTTCTTCCATCTTGGAAGGCTGTTATGTTACTAAAAGGCAGCAGTAAAAGATCAGAGCATTGTTAATCAGCATGAAAGGAGAAGATCAGCCAAGAACAGCAAAAAATAAATATATTTTTAATGGCTATTAAAAATCGCAGGTCTTCTGGCCAAGCAGGGAGTCTGAGATGTCTGGTTACCTCACTCTAGCAGGAGACATGGTGATTGAATTCACCCTTTGGTGTTTACACAAAGGAGGCCAATTTCAGCAGCACCTGAGGTCCATAGAAGCAGACAGCACTGGGGAGCCTGGACAGCTGCTCTGGCTGCCCTCTTTGTGTTGGCTTGGTTAGACAACGTCTTCATCTCTGTACAGAGCAGCTGAATAACCCCAAGATGCTGTGGCACTGAACCACCACTCATAACAATAGCTTAAGCACATGTCTTGGTTTGAAAGACAGGTGTCTGCTGAGGAAGGCAGGAGCCCCCCTTGGAATGGAAAATACACCGCCCTTCCCTCCGAATTATTATAAATTTGAAATTAAGGGGCTTTCAGGCAAATATATGAGGAATAGGAATAACAGGGGTTTTTACTAACATATATATATATATGTAACAAAACAATAATACAGAGAAACTGGTTTAACCTGACAGTCAGGGG
>VXAZ01007509.1:122780-277089 GCA_013399875.1 Gymnorhina tibicen
CTGCTCATGGTAATAGAATACACTGTAACCCAGGACAGTACACAAAGCCTGAATTCCACCTACATTTAATATAGTAGGTTATATTTCTTACAATGTATAGAATTTCCTACAAAATTCCTGTGCAGCAAATACCATGCCTCCATGGTTCCAGATGGGGCTGGGCCCTTTGAGGCACTTAAACAATGGAAAACACTGGAAATTTTAACTGCTGGGAAGACTTTCAGTGGAGTTCAGCGAATGAGGAATATGGAAAGCAACACATCAGTTTCAGTAACTGCAAGTCTCACAGATCAATTATGTACCCACTAGAGGAGCAGGACATGGAGTCACTGTAGTAAATAAAATGTTATCTAAATCCTATACCCCTGAAGGATCTCACTGCTAGAGTTTTGATATCCCCTGTGGTCATTCAGGAGCTTCCAGACACCTCTGCCATAAAGCTTCAGGCTAGACTTATACCCAAACACCATCTTGCTAAGCACTTTTGGCAGGAGGGCATATAAATGAGATCAGACTGCTAACTCAAATGGATTGAGTGTTGCTCAGTTACTAAAGAGAATTGTTCTGCACGTCTCAATTTTCCCTCACTCACTTTCTAATGCAGAAGTGGATCCATCTTTCACAGCAGTTTCTGAAGTGAAACAAAGTTAAAAGGCTTATTTCACAGGAGTATTCAGAAAGAGTAATGAAGTGCCTTGCACCACAGACCAGCTACTGCTGCAATGGGACTCATTGCTGTACGTGTGACACTGTGACCAATGCGAGAGCTGATGACACCCTTCTCTAGGGAAAGTAAAGACTGAAAAATACAAAGCTTCTAAAACATGATACTTCTGCTGAATCATTTGCCAAAAATTGCCTCACCCATGGGTCATTTAATATGCAATTTCAAAGCAGATGTATTTTTCCTAATGCTATTTACAGATCTCTCAAATTGTAAATTAAATTCCTTTTGTTGCTCAGACTTTTTTTCCCCTGATGAAATATAACACTGATACAAGTGTGGGTGTTATTTTAGGATGTCTCTAATATTTTTATTTTTATCTTTCACTGCTTGTTAAAGTTTCTCTGGCTCCCATTTAACCATCTGTGGAAAATACAAGTGGATTTACATTTGAATAAGAAACTTTTGTTGGTTATTTTTTCTCCTGAATGAAATCCTTCCTCCTATTTTCATGCTTTCATGGGAGGAAATCCAGTTTTCTTCTGCTGTACCTTAACTTTTTTTTGGTTCTTTCTGAAACTGATGCCTTAGGTTTTAGCTTTTATATTTCGCAAATTCTGTGTTCTCTGTATTCCTAGTGTGTAACTTTGAACTGTCTTGCACCCTGTTAGCTGCTGTCCTCTCATGCTAAGATAGACATAACAAAGCCTCTCCAGGCTTGCTCTTCAAGGACACTCAGACTGTCCTAGGCCCAAAATGTGTAAACCAGCATCTTGAGAAGGGGGACAAGTTGGGGGGGAGGTTACCTTATTAACTAAAGTTTAATTGGCGAATTTATGCTGATATGCAAATGGACTGAACCCATAACTTCACTAGTGGGAAGAATTCGTGACTTGTCGTCCATCTTGGGGTCCATTCTGGAAATAGCCTCTGGCTCCCCAGGGTGTACCTTTGAAGGCCTTTTAAATAAATATCACCTTTATTCCCTTACCCCGTCTAGTCTCTGTTTCTAGATTGGCCTTTTTAGGCATCAAAACCTTTAAGTTAATTCTTTAATTGGTTGAGAGAAAGGAAGGATTCCTTTACTCACCTTATGCTTTGGCCATTCATTTTTAGCAGGATCTCAAAATTACATAGATTATACTCACAAGTACCATATTTTGATATTTTATGCCGGTTTCAATAACTGCTTTGGATAGCTGGAGATAGCTTTGGATTTCTAAAACTCCATTTTTTGTTGAAGCATTAAATTCAGAGGTAGTAACTGCATTGATCCATGTGAAATGCAGCAGAGTCTAACCAAAGTCAGTTCAAGAAACCAGCATTTAAGATGCGTGGCACATTTCAGCTGGGGTTCAGGGTATGGGTCTGAAACTGAACCAAAGCCAAGAATAATGCTCCATTTATTTCCATGGCTTTATTTCTCATTTAGATTAAAAAGGAAAAGAAAGAAAACACAGAATTGCTTTAAATCTCACAGACCGAATGTAGTCAGAACGGCGGAGTATAATCCCACAGGTTCAGGAAATAGAGCTTTAAGTTTCAAATGAATGGGGTTTACATTTGATGGTGCACTTAAGGTGGTCTAATCTAGCACTTTACTGGATTATTTTATTTTAATTTTTACTATAAATTTAAATTGAGAGTCAAATCTTCTCACCCAAACCAAGCAGCATGGTTGCACAATGTTAAAATCAGGATAAGAATTTTCAGGAACAAGGCATTTTGGCAATTTCCATCAAACAGATACCATATAGGCTACAAGGATATACTACATATAATATTGCTTTAATTCATAGCACCAGCAACAGATTACTCTTTGATAGTTATCATTTCAGTTCTGTTTTGGTTAATTCTCAAATCTAGGCCTTTCCAAAGCTACAAAATTCACAGCATGAGACCAGAAATCCTTTGGAAGCAGACTTTACCACCAGTTTTCTAGGGCTTCATGAAGTATGATCACATCCAGAACAGTAAAAATAAAATTAGAAGTGCTTCAGCATCATACTGCTTTATTCAGCTTCAGTTCTGGAAATAACCTGCATTTTGCAGCCACAAGCACAGGCGAGTCAGTTACGCCAGGCTGGTTTGTCTGTCTATGGTCTGTGTCACCTCAGTCCAGTGCTTGATAAAAGCAAGTATCTTGTGTGTATCGTAAAAGATGACTTACTGCAAAATCTTATCACTAATCTGTCTGCTTGGGCTCCTGTCATCCTCCTCTGCAGGACAAAGGCAATCATTTTCACATTCACCTGGAACTCTGAAAAGCATCTGTAGGACAAAACCTGTTTGAAGAGTGAGAAATTTGTGCATCCTGACAATATAAGGCTGTTAGAAGAAATTGCCTGGGGGAGGTGGTGAGAGAAAAATTGATCATAAGCTTATTCTTTTTCTCTTTGTTTTTTTCTTCAAAAGACTAAATGCACACAGAGAAGCACACACAACCAGACTAATCCTGCAGACTCCAAAAGATAACAAACTTCTGGGGAATCCTGTTTGACATAGGTATACATGAGGAGCTCCCATGTGCTTTTGATAGCAGCACGTTTCTTCTTCCTCAGGTTTCTTTGCTTACTGTGATCTGAAAACAGAGATGAGACTTCAAGATTTTTCACTTCATGAACATTGTAGGAAAAATTAAAAATGTGGTCAATCCTCTGGGAAAATAAACCTTTACCTTCTTGCTGTTTTCCTGCTTAAAAGACTTTCACCTAACTTATTCTGACTGCCTGACTCTTATAAATTAAGGACCAGATCTATAACATCTAATAAATTAGTGCAGCACTGCTAACCAGGGCAAGTTCATTTATAGGAGTCCAGATCTGAATGCTCTGTTGCCTTTGGGTATGTCTTCTGCAGTGAGCAATTTCCCCAAGCTGTTTTAATCACCTTAGAGTGTTAAGATATTTTGCACTCTATTAATGAGATTAGCTTTATTACCTTTATCTAAAGTTTCAAAAGATGATGTAATTTTAAATGATTAAAGCAATAAAATCGAGGAGGGTTTTTTTATTAAAAAAAGAGGGGAAAAAAAACAACCAAGCCCTAAAAAGTTTGCCAGCACTGTAAACTGAAAAAGAAGCAGTCAGAACTGGCAAAATATTCAACATGGATAAGGCAGGTTATGACTGGGAAATATGGAAAATTATTTGTCCAACTGCATAATGACTTAATAAAAATACATACTTTACACAGTGCAGGCTACTATGCCACCATTTATACTTGTAAAAACAATCTCCTTTTATCTCTCCAGGCTGTGGAACATCTGGTAAGCAGCTTCCACTCTGCATTCTTTGTTGCCCACTAAAACTTTAGGGTTTGAGGAAAACCCATTACCCAACTTGCTCCTAAAAAGTAAATATTTTAAGAGATCCACCAAAATGTCTGAGGATAATTCACTTATTTATGGACATGCTATTAACTTTATAGTTCAAGCCAGTTCGGCCTCAAAGCTTCTGCTTCTGATGGTGGGAAACCTGTTTTTCATGGCAGATGAATAGGAGGGAGGATAGCCCTTCTCAGAAGGAAAGCTTTTAACAACTTTTGAGAACTGAGCTGTGCAGTGCAACTCAATCAAATGTAGTAAGCAGACCTGAAGACTGGGCTTCTTGAAAATATTTCCACCATGACTGTCTTTGGAGGGGAATATTCTCACAAGTGTTTTCTTTCTAACTTTATTTTTTTAATCTCTCTCATTAAAAAGATCAACACCCAAACTCTAAAACTTTTTCTCTGTGACCTGCCGCATCAGTGTCCCTCAGGACAGGCATGCTCTTCCTCATTTCCCCTGTCTTGTGGTGCTTCCTTCAGTTTCTCTCTGGGGATACTTATGGGTGACAGAAGCAGAGCTATGGGGCAACCATGGAGCTGAGATGGGAGGTCAAATTCAGAGGGTCTCCTTTGGAGCTTTGCCTGATCTTGTATAAAAATGGAGGACATGGGAGTGGAAAAATATTATCCTTAAACCTACAGATTTAGTGCAGCTACAAACCTGCCAGTATTTTGACATTCCCTTTGCCCCAGAGTAGCAAGTTTTGAAACAGCAATACTGTTACATGGTTCAATATTTGCCCAACTTATTCCCAGCTCAGGAAGGGTAACTGGATGCCATGAGATGGCAGGAGGCAGAAACACCTTTGGAGCAACATTTCCTTCCAGGCATGCTTCTGGGTCTGTCACTGGGGCTCAGTTCTTTACCATGCTCAGCAGGATCTAAGCGCAGGGACCTGCTGGGGGCTTAAACAGCACAATATTCACCACTGCCTCTGCCCAGCACTTCCAGAGGAGCCATACCAAGGCCATATGAGGGACCTCATGGGCTTTGAGCTCTTCTCCCTCCATAGATTTCTAGGTCTGGCTCTGGCTTCACACCAGAGCAAATGTGCAGTGGTAGCCTGACGAAAAGCGGTACAGGGACAGTTGCTCTCACAGGAAAATGTCTGAGTTGCAAACAGTTCTGTTTTAAGAGTCTGGGCAGGATAGGTCAAGTAACGGCATGGTCCTAAGGATGAAAGGCATTGGAGTTACATCATTTCTAGACATTGCAAAAAGACACTGGAGCATGAATCTGAAAAGGTTTTCTTCTAATTAACATTGAAAACATATGTACAGGTTCTCCACTGAGCTCTTAAGGCTCATACGATTTGTTATACTGGCACTTCCCGCCCCTGGCTTTGTTTAAACCTACCCAGATGTGCAGTATTACAGAGCCCCAGACATAAGGCATGCACATTTACTGCTCTGCCCCAGCCCCACAGACTGTCCAACAGGTGGGACTGCTGAAGAACATGTATGCTGGTGGTACCAAATGAAGATTAGGAGGGAGATGCTCTGGGTCAACAGGAAAACACAAGGCAGGAGAAGGGAGTTTTACCTGTTTTAATAACTAACTGGTGGGATTCTCTGGAGGGAGCCCATGATGCCAAAGAGAAGGTACAACCATCTGCCGTGGCCTCCCTATGTTTCCTTACTCCCATCTCAATTGCCATTTCCTTCCTGACTTTGCAGAGGAGAAAGGAAGAAGACCCCTCTCTTGTTCTTATGAAACAAAACTCTTCCTTTCCCTCCTGCCCTGCGCTTTGGATGAAAAGAAATGATGAACACACAACCACCCCTCCCCCAGGGCTCCCGGGCAGGGTAAGGAGGCACCGCTGGCACAGGTTTCCTTGTTTAACTTACAGGATTGCATTTATGTCTTTAGCTTTTAGCCTGTTTCTTTTTAAGAGAATATACTGGATAAAAGTCATTCCTTAAGGCAAAAAAAGACATTTGGCTTTGAGTTTCATTCAACTTATTAGTCCAAGCTGCTTGTGGTGCAATTGTAATTGTGCCAGCTATCTGGTTAAATGTCCAGCTTGCTCCGGTTCTGTGAGTGTTTCTCCTCAGAGCAGCTTGTAGCTGTTCAGAAAAGAGTACAGATCTTAGCACTTGGAGGAGACAAGGAAAACTATTACTGTTAAGTTCACGGGTTTCAGTATTTAAAGGGTAGGGTGGTTTTAATCTGCATGTGCTGCTCTTAAAATGTTCTCTTTTGTGATTATTACTTCAAAATTACCTACTGGAATGCAAACATGAAATAAAAAAAGAAACATTCAGCAGAGAATGTCAGCAACAGCAAAACACTAACAGAGGAGTGACAATCTACCTGTAAGAAATTATCAGAAAATGAGTTCCAGCTGAATAAATAAAGTGAAGAATTTTCTTAAGTTTGACCTGCAACACTCTTACAGACCTAGGAAAAAGGATTAGCATAGCTAATCTGTTAGCATAGCTACTGGGAAAACAATGGGTTCTGGACAGGGGAGCTGGGATGCTCTGCCTCCTTCAGGAACCAGGGTGGAGCTCTTGGCAGCACTTATCTCCCTTCCCAGATCTCCAGGAGACCTCTTTGTAAATGCTGATGGTAGTTTCCAGGCATCTCTTTATTTGCAGACCCCCTAAAACATTACACTGGAGAGGCAGAGTACATGGTAGTGCCTTACATCCTACTGCCACTGGGCTGGTTTTCCTTACCTGCCATTTACTGGCTTTTTCAAGGCAGTCCTCGGGCAGTCCAGAGGTGGAAGAACACTGCCCTTGGACTCTTGCTTGTGGCAGCAAGGGAAGACTGAGACAGTGGCAAAGCTGAGAAAGTATATATCCATCACAAGCAAAATTCCAGGATGGGCAAATGTTGACAGAGGATCCTTAAAGAACTTGCTTAGGGCTACCCTAGGAGCTTAGGCAGGTCAGCAACATGGTAGAGTCTATCAGAAATGCCAGAAGATGCTATATAGGGAGCCCTGTTTCCTCTGGTATAAGACTTATATGAGCCAAATAAATTGTTCAGTAATGAAAGCCGCTCTCTTATCGTGACAGGGACATGGCCGATTCTGCTCTTCTTCAGCCTCTTCTGAAAGAGAGGAGATTTCATGATCTGCAAATACATGGAATAGTAAAGTACCCAGAAAACACAAGTGAGAAAGCGTACATTTCTCTGGAATTCAATGAAGGTTAATTCACTGTTTTCAAAGAAAGCAGTAACAGCCCTCTTCAAAGCAGAAGTATCTCGTCAAGTGCCCACAAGCACAGAGAGAGGGCTTTGTGATTTCAGGATCAGACCCTTTGGGAATGAATAAAATAGAAGGTTGTGTTATTCTGATAACATTCTTCTGTACATTTCAGTCTCCACTGTGCTCTGGACACAAAACATTTAATTTAATTAGGGACAGAACAAGAAGGCCATGTTATGGTTTTGGTTTTGAAGAACTACATTAGTCGGGTTGTGATTTGCACAACCCAAACTGGGGATGGTTTAAATCCAGGTTCCATTTTTAGCCAAACCACCCAAGTCCAGAGGGGATAGAAAGCCCAGATAAAAGGGTTTGAGTTTAGTCTCATGTCTATAATGAACAAACTGGAGTGGTTTGGGTTTAAATGTCGCAAAACCTCATCACTCAGGTTTTGGTTCTGCAAAAACAAAAACAACCTGGGGTTGGTTTGGATGTCATTCCATTTTATCTGAATCACTAAATATGGGGGAGGGGATGGGGTTGATTATGCCCCATCTCCAGCTTTAGCAGCAGCTTTAACAGCGCTGTTTCAAATTTTCCTGTGAGTTTTCAGGAGACAGAGGAAACCAGCCAAAAAAAACCACCAAAAAACCAAAAAACCACCACCACCACCACAACAACAACAAAAAAAACAGTTTAGAACTCAGTTTTTTGAGATGCTAAGAAATTGTGCAAGGTATCAGGCTAACACAGCTGCTGGCACCCTTAGAAAATGTTGAAAGCAGAGAGCATTTTGTAGGGGACTGAGCCAGCGGCACTTTACAAGTCAGGCCTTTGACTGGCAGAGCTGTCACCGTGCCCCTGAAGTTTGAGAGCCAAGGATCTGCTCCACTAAGCCAAATTTCACTGCTGTAACCAATCATGAAGGCCCCATTCATAAAGTCAGTCAACTTGGATAGAAGTAATCAGAACTATAAAACGTTTGAGATTTAGGAATTCAGAGGGCATTTGAAATTGAGACGTCATATTCTCTGAGCTGAAAGGTTAACACTGTCCAGTACAGGACACGTGTTGGGAATGATTAGAAAAAGAACATCTGATTCACAGTTATGAAACAACTCATTTAAACAATGCTATTCATAGAGTAATTCAGTAATTCTTGTTATTCTTTCTTCTGCTTCCTCTGGCTCTGTATTGATTTTACTTAAGTGCAAGTTCATCTTTAAAGTAAGCTGCTAACATTTTCAGAAATTAATCCTAGTTGTGTCCTCTAGAAACAATTTCCCTCTTTTTTGATTGCTCTATTTACAGCAAATGAAAAAACAATATATTTATATAAATTTCTATTTATACATTTTTCAATTTTATTAAGAATCAGACCCAAGCAGTTAAATTTAGGTACTCTTTTAATTTGGACCAGAAAAAATGTCAGTACAAGGTTCATTGAAGATACCTCCTTTGCTTAAAACAGTGTTGGATCAGTTCTGTAATCAACAATTGCATGTCAGTAGAGTGCTATCAAGCTATCAAGTAAATAGTGAGAATATATTAATGAAAGGTAAAAGATTTCTGTCATCTTCTTCCTATCATCTGATCTCTAGGTCCCTCTTCTCATACTGCTGTATCCATTCTTTCACACTCAAGTCCTGCATATTAATTTCCCCAAAATGACTGCTTCTTCCCCAGATTCTGAAACTGGATGATGATTACAGAGGCTATCTGGTAGGGCTGGACCAGCAGAGACATCTACTCTCCAGTGTCCTGACCAACCTCCTCAATGCGTCCATGTTTCCAAAATGCCCGAGTCCATAAAGGACCACTCTGGAAGACAAGGAGAATTGGAGGCACATGTGTTCATTGTCAAATTACTCATTCTTGGTCATAGTGACTATATAATACATTAATCAATCTTTTTGTAGCTTGTCTTATCCATTTTCTGATTTCTTTCATTGTCTCTTGTTTATGCATTCTTTTTTTTTCTTTTGTCTTTTCTTTCCCCTCATTTTTTCCACTTTCTCAGCTAACTTCAGACTACACCCTTTTCCCTCCATCTCCTACCACAACTCGTCTATATCCCTTCTCTCTCCTTATACCTCTATCCTTAATATCAAATGCCCATCTTAACCCATTCACATGGATTCCTGACCATTATATTGTTGTACTATAATGACAGCAAATTGCTCTAAGGAGTTGCATGTTCCCTCACACAGAAACCAAGGATTATTTTATAGCTTCTGTAGTTGTTTCACACACTGCATTCATCCCAGAAAACTTTGAAACCTATGAGAAGGAAGATTCTCCTTTCTAATTCCTAAACCAAATCTGATGTTTACATATTCTGGCATAACTGACTTACACAGCATGAGTTAAAACCTGGCTTTTTCCGATTTCCTACCTCAACCTCATTCAGACTTCCAGTAGCACTCCGGACTCAGTATTGAGTAGACTCAGAAAAAAAACAAAACCAGAAACAAATAAAGGTAGATAAACAGAGAGAGCTTCCTTTTGCTGATAGCAAAATTTTTAAAAAAGAAAAAAAAGTGAAAAAAGCTTTGAGATGCAGGGTTCTTAGTTTGGCAAATTTTGTCAAAAAGGGCTGTGGGTGTGGGTTTTTTCTGCCTTTCACAAAGGAAATGAAATGCAAACAAGTCTCCTTTATAACTCATTTGAGACTTTTTAAACATTGAGAACTCAAGAATTTCATTACTAACATTCCCATGGCAACTGTAACTTGTCCATACTGCACATGTATATGGCACCATAAAAAACTAACACTCCAGACAATAATAGAAAATTTCTGAACAATGCTTTTGTACTGTGGCAGTTATTGCAGAAATTAAAAAGCTGATTTCCATCATACATGTTGTATCAAAATGTCAGCCAGAAGGCTGAAGCAACATTGGATAATTTTCTCTTAAGCATTAAGACACTCTCTTAACTTCCTGGGAGAAGTTCCCTTAACTTTGGCATCTTCTTGAACATTCTCCACCTTCACCCATGAACCCTCTCCACCTTCACCCACCTTCACACTGCGCTTGGCTCTGTCCACTACCATAAACATGAGGTGAGAACAGCTGCAGATTTTTTGCATGCATGGGAGGATGCAAGAGGCTGGCAGCACATCTGCTGGGGTTCATCACTGACCCTGTTTCACAGGAACAGGCCGTAACAGAGATGTCATTAGTCACACTGGCCAACTCTTTGGCCCTACCAGCAGATTTGAGGTGTTAGATCCTTCTACAACTTGAAATGCAAAGCTTCCCCCAGTCTATGGGTTGAACTCCTCGCTGTTATGCACAAATTTAATATTCAGGGCAGTTAATAACAGTGGAAACAGAGCTTTGATTTTTTTTCACAAGGCCTCAAGGTTATGCTTGACCATCAGGCAGGAAGTTTTTTTCAGTGCACCCACATTCAAAAAATACTAATAATCCCTCTGTGAGATGTGTAGTCTGTTATGAGCAAGTTGTTGTGGTACTGTCTTCAAATGGAAAGATGAAAATATGAGAGATTCCTGCTTAGGCTGTGGTTTTGGCAGTTGTGGGACTGTCGCTGGCTTGAAGCACGGTACATGATGGGCACAAAGAGGTATTCGGAGGAACAAGGGAAAGGAAACACTGTATATTTCATATACCATTTGACCTTCCATAATCAAATTTGTTAATAATAACCAGTAAAGAGCTGAGTGGTAATGAAATGATACAGAACATGTTCTGTGGAAATTTCTAGACAGCACCAAAACATTCATGCTGAGTTCTGTAAAACACCACCCCTTTAAGAAGGAAAGAAGCCATTTGAAAAACAGCCTTCCCATCCTCCCGTTGGTCAGATGCAGCAGATGGATTCAGTTATGGCAAAATCAATGGAATGAAGAAAGGAATTAAAAGTAATCAGGTAGCTGAGCACTAATACATCCAAGCAGTAGAGTCAAGGCAGCAAAGCAGGATGTATTGCCAGTTACTGGGGGCTGAACAGAGAGAGAGAGGGAGAAGAAGGAAAGGAATTTTGGGGAAGGAAACAGCAAAGCAGAGCTAGAGGCAGACTCCCAGTGTTGGGAGTTTCCCCAAGCACCCCTGTTTAATGACACTGCACAGGCAAAGTGTAGCTGCTCTTACTGGGGAGCAAGCTTAGCTGGCCTTGGCCACGAAGTGTGGTTAGGTGGACTCCCCCAGCAAACTCTGTGTGGTGCTGGGCAGGCAGGAGACCTCGGGTCTGAAGGCACATCTACACACAGAGTCCTAACAGGGATGTAGAGATAAGTTTGAGAAAGGCAAGACCACTGAAGCCAAATAAGGATTGTAAGCAGTGAAGATGAAAAGGTAAGTAATAGGCTAGTCTGATTTTTTAATCAGATAAAATAAATTCAAGCTCCGTGAACTTGGTGATTCTTACATATATATAAATATTTATGCACATGTGTTTGTGTATGCATATATATATATATGGTACATTATGATCCACATGGTGAGGAAGGTCAGAATAATTTATCATGATGCTTTCAGCTGGCCTTACACTCCATGAATCTCTGAATATATGAATTCATATTTGAAAGCACAGCCCTCTCTCATGCCCTGCAAGGTACTCTGTGGCTCCAGCAGCACTCCAGTAGGAGTCACACAAGGAGAAGCCAAGTAGGAGGCACACAAGGAAAGTCACAACCAGCCAAGCAGTGGGGCTATTGAAATAACCTTTTATGCTAACATTTAAGAAAAATCTGAAACATTTCCCAGTATTTTTTCCATATTTAAAAATAGCTGCAAGATCCAGGTCTCAGCATGGGGATGAGTATCCAGGCCTGCCTGGGAAGGTTCTGCTCTGCAGCTGGTCATTTTGCACTGCTTATGTCACTGCCACCACGTAGTTTTGTCAGCACAGTGCTGCTTCCTGACTAGTGCACTCCATAACTCTCATCTGCTGTCAGTGCATCATGGAGAGGGGATGTTGTTTATATACACACATGCATGTGTGACACAAAGCTCCCTGGAGTTCTGTGCATTATAACCTCCGCTTTGACCTTTTCCCTTTGCTGGCTTTGATCAGACTGCAAGATTTTTGTTGAGGCCTTGCTGTCTACCCAAAGTATTCAGGCAGCGTGATAAGGATAAAGCATTGCAATCCTAGCTGAAAAAAAAACAAACAAACAGGAAAGACAACAAACCCAAACCGTCTCCAAAATTTAAATTTTCCTGCCACATGATTCTATTTTGGCTTCTGTTTGCACCATTTAATGATAACCGCACTGGTGGCTGAACTTGAAGAGCCTTGCTGCAAATCCAAACCCCTCTCTAACTTTGCTGTGTTCTTCCAGATAACCTCATAACCCCCTTTTCTCTCCTTCATATTTTCCCCTATAGATCACTGCATTTGCAATCATAACATTTGAAATCATAAACACTGAATTTTTTTGTCTCCCTGCCATGGAAAAGCTGCAGCCACTCCATCTGTGTGCACATTCATCTGCTGCCTTTCCACTCTGCTCAGGCCACCTCTGGAGCTAAGTGCTGGCTGTCCTCCAGGCTGGCTGGGGTGCCCGTGCCCTGTGGAGGGAAAGGGTGCCCTTAGCACAGCTGCGAGAGCACACATGTGGGCAGGAACCCAGAGATGTCCCACTTCCAGGAGGGGTTCTGGTCAGGGCTGGTGCCTACTCAGCCATGGGATACAAACCACAGCGAGTTAGGCTCCTTCATTACAGCCTATGGGGAGCCAGTTGTTTTTAAAGGGAACTTTGTAGATCCTAGTGCCACGTGGAGTGGCTGTAGCCCCACCTGAGTTCATTTGGGGTGTCACCAGGGACATGGTTGCTCTTCACAAATGGGTCTCAGAATGACCCAAATGCAGAAGAGGGCTGCAGGAAAGCCTGTGCATCCCCCGTCCCCCAGCACCCCTGTCCTACCAGAAAAATGCTTTGGCAAGACAGAGGAAGCTTGTCATTTTTGTTGGCTTGTATTTTTGTTGCATTTGAGAGACCTGGGCAGAAATTAGTTATGCTCATCACAGAAGGCAGTGTGAAAATAAAAATGATAATTCCTGCCCTGTGTATCCCTCTGTCACTTCTCTGCGAGATGTGTAGGTTTTCTGATGTGTTGTCTTCCTTTGTGTTGCTGGGGGTTTTGCACAATAACATGCTCAAAAGCCTCCAAAGGTCCACTTAAATATAAATAGCAAATTTGATCTACCCAGACAAACCTGTCTTTATGCTTTAAAATAAATTTGCAGTTAGAAACTGAATTTGAAGACGTACAGTTATCTTTAGATTTTACTTTGCACATCTGAAAAAAGCAGTGACTGCCTAGCTTTCTACAAATGGTCTTGAGTTTATTTCTGGAGTTATCATACACTGAAAATGAAGAATGAAGGAGAAAAAGTGCAAGAAAAGATCTGACTGACACTTCACTATGTGCTCTGCAGTGGTCACTCCACCAGCCAAGAGGAGTTAGCTTTCAGTTAAGGACTCCGACCTGTAAAGGATTACATCACCGAGGGGGATATTTCCTCTGGGTTAAAATCTTGGCAGAAGAGGTCTTACAGCTCACACTTAAAAACAATAGCCCTGAGAAGGGCAGGTACCAGAGGCTGTGGGTTTTTAATATCTCTGTTGTATTCCTAACACTTGCGCAGTGACCATATTCTGAAAGAGGTGGATTTTCTGTCTTTCTAAGATCTGATTGATTTAGATTAGAATAGTTATTTGGTTTTCAAGAAAGAGTTATTGCTCCCATGTGCAGCAATTTTTATATGGCCAACAAAGCTGTGTGATGTTTCTAGCATATGGTGTGAGTGCCTTTAATGGTTGGACTTAGTGATCTTAAAGGCCCTTTCCAACCTAACGATTCTATGATTCTATGATTTACTTGACAGCTCCCTTTATATTTAATCCAGAAGCTTGGGTTAGAAGTGGGAAAACACAAGCAGTGATTAGAAACTCTTTAGCTCTCACCTGGCTTTTCTCACTGACTCCCTGTGTGGCTTTGGATGCTGAGCTAGAGCAATTTTTTAAAATAGCCTCTGAGCAGGACTGCTGAGCTTATGGCTAGTGTGAGACACTGTAGGCCTTCTCTTTATCTTGCTGTAAAAATCAATTTTTTTTTTCTCCTGGAGTGTTCACCTAAAAACTTAGTTAAAATTTACTGGCCCCAAATGTCTGTATCAGTTTGCCCATTTCAGAATGCAGTATGCTAATATGAATCTACTTCATCAACAAGGACTGAAAATCAACTACGTAAAATCTAAACAAAGCTTTGATGTTCACTTTGCATCAGTTCAAACTCAGTCTCTATTATTTCAATACAGAATTAAAGTCAGGTTGAATCAGGATGTACATGTGCTATATAGACAGCATAAGGAGGCCTTCCTTGGCTGGCAATCCATAATGGTCTGATCTCAGCCCATTTCTAATGGCAATTGATTGAAGTGTTTATTGCAAGTCCAACAAGTCCCAGCTGCGAGACTCCTTACACAAATGTGCAGGTTGGCTGTTGCCACTTATGCCAAGCAGCCTTCATACAGGATTTCTGGACAGCTGGCAGACTGGGAGCTCAATATCCAGTCAAACAAAGTGGCAAGGCAGTAGGGAATTGCTAAAATCTGTGATCTACTACCAAATCTTATAGAGCCAGCAGGGGTTTAATAACGCCTGATTGTATCTGCGAAAGAAAATTCTTCCAGCATAAGCAGTCTCTGAATAAAGCCACATTCTGGCGATTGCTTCGGATGACTTCACTCGTACGAATCACAGGCATTCACTTTTTCTCAAACATTGTTGCTCTGCTGTGTCTGCATAAAATGGTGGGGTTATGAAAGGGCTCCCCAGCTTCCTTACAGCAAGGTGAGAAGTGTCCAGAATGAGAGCGATTCAAAAAACAAGTGTCATGAAAACAATTTGCAATTCACAGGTGACCGACCACATGAACACATTCGCTCCTCTCATGTCTCCCAGGCACTCCCCAAGGACTTCTTCTCCGGGTTCTCACCTGTCAGTGCTAAGATGAAAAACGTTTTATTTTGTTTCCAGAATTGTCATCCAAGCAGGCGGTGTATGGGGAAGTTTCTGGGGCTGAGGTCTCCTTACAAATCATTGTTCTGGGTGCTGCTCCTTGACTGAGATTATTGGTGGGCCTGTGAAAAATGAAATTCATCCCCCTCATCTGCATCATCACGCAAATTATACACTTTCCATAAAGAAGATTTTAAAGTAAATTAAAGCAGTAAACCTCTATATAAGGACAATCAGTCGTATAACACAGCATAAGGGCCAATGCCACACTGACCACCTGATGACAAGCAGCTCCTTTGGCAAGTACTGTCTTTTCACAGGCTGTCAACTGTTGTATTCCTAAAATTGCTAGGATCCCGACTCCAGGGTTAAGGAGACATGGGATCTTCACAAGCAGTTGCCAGTTTCTGAGCACAGTTTTCAAAGTACCTTTGTTAATAAGCCCTGGTGATTTTGAGCGGTACTTAGAGATCCAGCACACGGTCGGGTCACTCAGACTTGGCCGGCCAGGAGTTACCAGAGGTTGTGCATAAGCTGAACGGCAGTAAATGTCTGGGTGCACACAAGCACAATGTAATTTGACCTAATTTAAACCTCTCATGCCATGAGGTAAATTCAGATCTGCCACAGGCTGAAAGCAGGCACACAGGGAGGTATGGCAGCTTAGCGGGCACGAGGTAACCTGCTGTGCTGCAGGGGTTGTGAGCTTGATTGGGCTCTTAGGTTTCCAAATCTCTTTCCAAAATGGAACATAAGCACATCAGAAGTTACACAAATTCACATGTATGTTGGCAGCCTAAACTCAGCTTTGTGAGCACCACACGAGTTTGGAGGCACTTTTAGAGATGGCTGTTACTAATAATCATAATGCTTGGAGAAAAAGGGAAAAAAAGGCTTTCAAAAATAAAAAGGAACCCTATAGAGTTTCTCCTTCTACTCATTTGAAGGAACTATGGGACCTTGCAACTTACAGTTTCTCTCAAATAGTCACAGTGAGGAGATGGTAGTGGAAAAACTGAATTACTGTGTACTTAACTTTATTTTCAGAGAGGTTTCTAATGAACTTATCATGTAATTTTCATAACAAAGTGTGTAATTATTCCTCTTTTTTATTGAATAGTAGCCTCAGGTCTGTTGCTAAACCACATGCTACAATAAAGCTGTTGTTTTGTTTGAATTTAATTCATTGACTTAACAGAAGGACACCCTGGCACAGCTTGTTTGAAGTGGAAAATTGGCTACATCCCATGAAGCTCAAAGAAAATACAATTTATTATACAGTCTTTTCAATGTCTTCATAAGCATTGTCCATGTTCTGGAAAATCGTGTCAGTAAATCAGCACTAATTGTTGTTTGAAGGTCAGGCTAAAGGTTCTGTTTTTCTTGTAGTTGGCTTCTGTAGGTGAAGAGATATTTGGCTTCATGGCTAGACATTCTTGGAATTAATTTTTCACCAATTCTTACCCTACTGAATGTAAAATATTTCTGCCTTTGAATCTGTCACATCATTCTGAGGAGCTAAATCTAATTGCCACCTCTTTGATATATTTCTTGTAGCATTTCTGTGGCTTTTTAATTTTTGTCTGTATTCTTTCCTTTTCTGCCCTTGGCACTTCTTTTTCCTTTTTTTTTTTTTTTCTGGCTCCAAAGACCCTTCTGAATCTAAGAGCCTTGTTAGGAGCCAAGCTAAAAGCAAAAATTGCAAGTGAAGCTTCACCACTGTGTGCTGACTTCCTTATTACTGTTGAAAAGAGTCTCACCTGCCCCACAGAACTGAGAGGGGGAGTGTGGGTGGCTGGGTGGAGATGCAGCCACAGGAATTTGCTTTACAGGTGTAACAGACTGCATGGAAAGAGATGTATGTACTGCAGATGGACATGTATGGACAGGGGCTGATGAGAAGGGTACAAAGGAGAGAGCAACTTTGCAAAACTGGCTGGCTGAGAGTTTCCAGGCTCCAGCTGTGGGCACTGCGAGTGCTGTAGGAAGCACAAGAGGCCATAATGAGAGTCTAGCAGACCAAGTGACCTGGAGTCTGGATGCCTGAAAACAAGCTAAAGGTAATTACAAGGATGCAACTCTTCTGTGATCTCATACAAGGAGGCGCTGGAGGGAAATGCTGTGTGTAGGACATTAGCACAGTTTCTCTTCCATCGCTTGGGTTCAGTCATCATATACCACTCGGCACCAGTCCCAGGAGACTGGCTGCACCAATGTGCACGAAGCCCTGGCTATGCAGCCCATTTCTTTGCTCCCTGTGATGTGTCAAGGTGTCATCGCGCCCAGCACAGTATGAATGGCAGTGTCCTTTCTGCTACAGCCACCAAGGCTACCTTTCTCTCTCACCTACCACTCATGGGCTCCATCTTAGGCCCTGTGCTCAACATATTCTTTAACAACCTGGATGCAGGACTGGAAGGGATACTAAGTAAGTTTGCCAACAATACTAAATTGGAAGGAGCTGTTGAGTCTCTCGAAGGCAGAGAGGCCCTGCAGGGAGACGAATTGGAGTTTTTAACAAAGACAAGAGCCAGATCCTGCAGCTGGCATGGGGCAACCCTGAATGTACATACAGACTGGGGAATGGGCTGTTAGAGAGCAGCCCCACAGAAAGGGACCTGGGGGTCCTGGTCAATAGAAAGTTGAACATGAGTCAGCAGTGCCCTGGCAGCCAGGAGGGCCAGGCTTGTCCTGTGGGGGGCATCAGGCACAGCATCGCCAGCCGGGCAAGGGAGGGACTGTCCTGATCTGCTCTGCACTGGGGTGGCCTCATCTCAAGTGCTGGGGACAGTTCTGGGCTCCCCAATATAAAAAAGAGATTAAATGATTAGAAAGTGTCCAAAGGAAGGCAACAAAGATGGTGAAGGGCCTTGAGGGGAAGCCGTACAAGGAGCAGCTGAGGACACTTGGTATGTTCAGCCTGGAGAACAGGAGATTGAGAGGAGATCTCATTGCAGTTACAACTTCCTTGTGAGGGGAAGAGGAGGGGCAGGCACTGATCTCTTCTCTGGGGTAACCAGTGACATGACCCAAGGGAATGGCCTGGAGTTGTGTCAGGGGAGGTTTAGGTTGTCATGAAAAGATTCTTCACCCAGAGGGTGGCTGGGCACTGGAAGAGGCTCCCCAGGGAAGTGGTCACAGCACCAGCCTGACAGAGTTCAAGAAGTGTTTGGACAATGCTCTTAGGCACATGGCGTGACTCTTGGGGTTGGCCTGTGCAGGGCCTGGGAGTTGGACTTCAAGGATACTTGTGGGTCCCTTCCAACTCAGGGTATTCTATGATTCCATGAAAATAACAAGGACCACACAGCAGACTGGGAGCAGACTATTTCAGAACAGAACTGAATTTTGGACAGGAGTCCAAAATTGTTAGATGGAAAAGAAAATCTGGGTTCAATCTTCTAAGGAAGGAAATGAAATCTTTGCACAAGAGAAAAAAACCTAAAATGAGAGAAAGGAAGAAGATCAAGAGTATGAGAAATGAGTGAGGGCACTTTGGGACGGCTGTCTATAAATCCCTCTCATCTTCTGCTCTGCTACAATCAGACCCCATTTTAGCTAGTGCCCTCCTTCCTTGTACTGCCTCTTCCCACAGGCAGCTCATGGAATCATGGTGTTGCCCCTGCCCACGTCTTTGAGGAGTGAGCCTGGCCTTTAACAGCAGCTGAGGTGAGGGGGTAAGAGGGAAGAACTGCATGGAAGATGTGAAGAAATTGTTCTGCTCTGTTTGGATGGGAGACCTTTGTACCCTACTGAGATCTAGAAAAACAAGTGGAAATTGCAGACATAAGTTTTGAATAAATAAAATAAATATTAAAAAAACCCCACCAGCTCTGCAGTTCTAAGGACAAAATAATATTTGATTAAAAGACAAAACATGTATGGGGAAACTTTTTCATTTCCTGTTCATGATGAAGGTATTACTGACATTATTTAAGCTGTGTTGAAGACATATAACGAGAGTCTAAGCAGATATAAATGTTCTTTTGGAATGTTATTTATAGTTCCTTGGTACGCAATGCCAAACATTAATAAGGTTTATGAGAAACCAGTGGAGACTGTATATTGTTAGACTTCTAATTTAAATCATGTTGCTGACTCCATTTGTTTCCTACACATTGATCTGGCATTCAGATAAATCTGATAAAATTCTCCAAGTTGGAGAGAGATTTGTTTTCTGTCAGTGGGAATCTAACTATTAGAGAGACAAGTTGTGAGGTTATTGGGAACAAAGCCACAGGCAGTAATATACCACACTTGAACACTTCTTTATTATTTATTTAAATGTTACACTATTTGATAAATTGCTTATGCAGCCATTTAACTGACTCTTCTGGAAAGTGTTTATTTGCAGTCACCTCAATGTCAGCAGTGAAATGAGCTGGGACTGAAATTTCATTAAGAAAGTCATATTTCATTATTATGGCCCCAGCAATCATCACCCTGTGTACATTAAGTCCAAAACCTATAGAATGTTATAATAATAATAATACTACATCTATGGCAAAAAATGGGCATGAGCCAGACAGGATATTCACTATTAATGCACTGGCCATACCAGCAGCTTGGGCTCTTGTGGGACAAATAGCTCAAAGAGCTCTGTGGGTCTTAAGCTGTGAATTTCCTTTGATTTGCCCATTTCAATTTGCAGCCTTAATTTCCTTTAGCGCAAAGAAAAGCTCAAGGTACCTGCTCTGTGTCAAAATGAGCCCTGCTGCTGTAAAACCTGAAGGAGAAGGCCAAAAAAGGAGGGATAAATTACAAGGATCCTTCCTGGGACATCTTCTCTGAACACTTCTCTCAGGACAGAAGGTGGTTTCCCTCCTGTGAAGAGTGAGGCGACAGAAAGAGGTCAGTCCCCTGTCCCCTGGAGAGCCACAGGGTGTGGAAAAGGGGCTGGTGCTCCCCGGCTTTTGAAATGCCCACCATCTTATTTCTGTTTTTAGAGCAGCTAAATTTTTCCTTACTCCTCTGTAATGTGTGTCTACAAACCAGCTTGCCCCAGTTCAGCTAAATTGGATTAAACATTTCTTCTCCCAGACCACAAGACTATGTTGTAAGGGTTTGGTATTCCTATGGAGGGACAAGATTCAGAGCCCATGAAGCCAACAGAGAGAGGAACAGATGGACACAAAGACAGGCAGAGCTGCCCAAAGCAGGTGAGACTCTATGGAACAAAGCTCAAAGCAGTGTAAGCCCCTGCTTGGAGGGATGATTTGCCCAAGTGTAGTCCTGCACCCGAATTTTTCTTCCTATTCCATACCCTGTCACCTAAGCAGTGTGGTGCACCCCAAATGTCACACACACTGACGTGCAAGCAAGCTGCAATATTTGCATCTGACTGTGTTATGAAAGTTACTGTGGTTTAGAAGCCTTATTTTGATGAACCAGTATTTGGAAATAACAGCCTGTTAAGAACCAGGACATGGAACAGTTTTGTGGGTCCTTATGCCTTATAGAGATTAATGGTATGTGGGATTTTATTCCTCTCTCCTGTCAGTCATAAAAGTCCTCAAGGAATATGGGCATACCAAAATAAACACAATTCAGATACAGTAAATAAAATTAATCATGGCAGGTAGGGTTATACTGGTGGTTTTGTTTGTGCCTTTGAATATATCAGGTTGAATCAAATGAAAATCAGAATATCACAGGAAAATGGGATCAAGGGGAACTGTGAAAGACATGCAGCTCTTACACAGCTTATCCACACCTTGCCTCCCAACAGTGTGATTCAAACTCTGCAAAAGTTGATGTGTGTCACAGGCTTCAGTGGTTTTAACTCAGCTCCTCAGCGTTTTACAGTCCCTTTGGAGCAAGAGAAATTTAACTTGCCCCCTCCCATACACCAAATAAAGTTTCCAAAATGGCACCTCTGCCTTGCTGACTACAGTCTTTTCTTCTTTAATTGTACACGTGAATCCCTGAGAAACCTCACTCCAAGTTCAGGATAAACTCATGTTTCCTCTGCTTGCCAGAAGAAAATGAAAAGTAAAGCCCCATCAATTTTATTGCTCATAATTGTGGATAAAATGCAATATATTTGGCTCATATAAATTTGCTAGCAAATTATATTCAATAAAACCCTGGTGAGCAATTTAAAAGCATAAATCCCCCCATGCTGAAAAAAAGCTCATAAATTATACAAGAAAAAGGAGTGATTTCATCAAAGAGCCAAGATCTGCCCATGGAATGTTTCAATAGTACTGGATTTATAGTTTTCTGGGAGACGATTTATGATCCCTAATTTTCTGCAATAAAAAGCTCAGTGGGGATTCTCTGAATGAAATATCTTTTAACAAAGAAATAAATTTTAAAAAAAATCAGAGAGTGGATGCAGACAATGCCATTCTTGGAGATCTGCCCCTTTCGTGTTTCTGCTCCAAAATTAATCATGGAAGACCCTAATAAAGATTGCATAGCAAGAAGGGAAGGAAGACCATTAGGCTTTAAAATAAATGCATTGCACAGTTGGAGAGGGTATTTTTAGTAATAAATTCATCCATGATGCTTCATAGCTGTTGTCTTTAATTAAGAATAAAATGATCATGCTGGTTTAAAGGGAAGGTTAAACATTTCCAAAATGCACAGGGATGACTGTGTTATACAGATAACCTAGAGAGAGAGGCTGTGTGTGAATCTTGTGCACAGGCCTGACATGCAGTCACAGCTAGATGCACAGAGAGATTCACTAACTTTCCCTAGTTTTAGGACTCTGATTCACAGCCCTTGTCAAATCTAGTGGCAGTGACTGGAGAGGTTACGGTTCCCACGAGCCATCAGTCACCAGGCAGCAGGGACCAGGGATCAGAGCACTGATCTGCTGCAGGTCACAGACCAGGGCACTAAGGTGAAGTGAGAACAAGATTTAACTTAATATGCCAGGCTGTGAATTACGACAGCTGAGGAGGGAACCTAATGTCTCTTTGACTGCAAAAGGGATGGCATAGTAAAAAAAAAAAATAATAAAAAATCTTCAATCACCTTTTAAAAATTTCCCCATAAATCACCAAGGCCATGACCAAGAATTCCTGCTTTGGGAATCTGCTACTGGGTGGTAAGAGAGAGGAGATAATGGGAAGGATGGATACTTGCCATAGTAGACTATGGTTGTTTCTCAAAATGTTCTTATTTGGATTTTATTGATAAGAAGGTGAGGCATATGAAAATATAAAGACCCGTGTGAAAGATCAGACAAGCAGACTGACAACACTGCGATCTGAGCACATTATCCTACATGCCAGGTTGAGGACTGTCCTCCCTCTCCACCTTACATTATCCACACATAGACCATGGGTGTCTTACAAAGGGATAGGGATAGCCACCAGGATAAGTGTGAGCAGTGAAAGTTCCTGCTGCTGAGTACCTGCATCACTCAAAACCTTTTGCTGTCCCTCCAGAGTTCCAGACTTTCAGAAACAGAAGTGAAGGTGCTGTTAAAGCAGATTTCCCACTTCTATCCTTTGGATTTTCCCTGTTTATTTCTCCCATGTGAGGGGTCTAATCTAGGAGCTCCAAGCTTTCAACTTCCATGGCAAAAATACAGACGTGGGCAGTTAGGAGCTGATTCAATGTTCACACAAATCTGTAGATGAAAGGACTCTTGCCTTTGATAAGTATTAGATTGAGCCCTTGCCTAAACACATGTAATACAAATGAAAAGAAAATGCTAAAAACATTTTGTTTTGACAGCAAACAATGGACAGAAAAGGCCAGAGATGATATTTGACTAATCAGTCTTTTTCTCATTGAGTTTTATTATGAAATAGAACAAGAATTGTTGAAAATAATCTCAGTTCAACTACTCTTTCTTACACAGCCCAGCAGATTCAATTGACTGCAACAAGGAGGAAGATTTTTCAATAAATTATTTTAAACTCACACTGCAGCTCTGGAGATCTACCAGCTAAGAGTGCTGAGGCAGAACAGCTGGCTGAAGGGAAGGAAGTGTGTCTTTGGAAAGGTAATTCATAAGTAATAAGCATGCAAAATTTGCTATCTATCATCTATCCCTGCTCCAAAACACTTTACAAGCACCACGCATTTTGCCCATGTCTATCTGGCAGGACCCAGGAGTACTTCCTAGCTCCTGTGCCTAGGTATTCATGCCAGCTACATCGACTTCTATGTTGAGAGCAGATCCAGCTACAGACTGGTTCCCTCCATCCCATGTGGTGGGATCCCTGGAGGGATGGCCCAGGAGGTGACTGCAAAGTGCCCCTGCTGCTCCCTTGATTGGACCAGAGAGGGTGTCAGCCTGGAGCTGACTTACTCTGTACTCTCACAGTGTTTGTGGCTGAAGCAGACCAGGAGAAGGCATTCATCAACATCTCATTCAGTGTTCCCTTAGGAAAAAAATACAGGCTGCAGCTTGATCATTCACTAGCCTTAGAGAGCTGGGGTTTTGTTTGGTTCTTTTTTTCTTTCAGAGGATCTGGACTGTATTTTTAATTGTTCAAGAATGCAAAATAAGACTCTTTTTTTTTTTTTTTTAGGTAAAAGTGTTCTGATTATCCACAGATTTTCCAGTAAATACATTTATATTATTTTCATCCACTATTGATACCAGAATGTACACGTGTAGCCATATATTAACATGTCTACTTGGCATCCCAGTGTGCCAAAAAATTTGCATTTTCTTATGCAGACAGTGGTATCTGGCATCCCTACCAAACAGCAATAACAATTATTTGACATAAGTAGAAACATCCCTAAGAAACAATTTCCCATAAAATAGAGGCATTCAAAACTGGAGCTTTGTGATCCATTCAGTCAGCTGAATAAATTTCAGAGACAAATTTAATATTTTTTTATATGTCTTGGAAATAATTCTAGCATTTCAGTAAATGAGACATCGCGGATGCTCCAGTGACCGAGTGTGTCCCCTGAAGTACATCAACTGGTTGCCCTGGGAAGGAGCTGTTTCTCCTTAGGAACAGATATTCCTGAAAGGGCCTTTTAAACACACCTTCTGTGGATTTTTCCAGGACTTTGACACAACTTGGGGAAAAAAACCCTGACATCTCTATCTTGATCCATAGAATAGATCCAAAGCAACCCTCTAGACTTTTACTTGATCCCGCATGGCAGCTCAGGTCAATTGACATGACAATTATTCGTGCCATTGTGCAGCCTTACTGCATCAGTACAGGCTCTGTAACAATAAAAGCAGGATTTTTGAACAATCCACCCATTATTAGTGCCTAACATAGCAAAGTTGGATCCCCAGAAGTGGTTGCATTCAGAGAAACAAAGGAGCCCTTCCTGAAAGCTTTCCCTTTTTCTTGTTCAGGACTATCAAACTGACCTACAAGACATCTTGCAGCTACTAGTAAGAGAACCAGGCAAATATGAAGCTGATTTTGCAAACTGAAATGCATAACAGGACATACAAAAGGAGACAAACCAACTAAAAGACAACTGTACAGCAGGCATAAAAGAAGCAATTTGAGTTGGAGGACATTCCACATATATAAGACTGAAAACAGCCAGAGGTGTCCTGCCTGGGGAGGGATCCAGCTTGAACAAACAGCCTCACAGGCAGTATACATAACACACAGGGTAATATTTTTACATAGTGTGTTGTAGTAAAGTGAGAGTCATAAACATCCCAGAAACAAAGCTGGAAGGGATCTCAAGAAGCCATTTATTCCATGCGCCAGTATAAGGCAGGCTAAATGCAGCTGACAGTATATGTTGAATCTGTTCTTAAAAATCTCTAATAAAGGCCAAGCCACAGATATATTAAGGGATAGTAAGGTAAGGAAATTAATTTGAAACACACTACCAGCCTTACAAATGGCTGGGTTCCCCAAGCTTACCTACATATTATCTGCAAAGATGCTTTATTGAAGCAATAAATTATATCTCTATTATCATTTACAAAGAGAAGTACTGGTTGTTGGGATCAGATGCCCAGTGCTAAGGCTGGTGCCTTTATTATGTACAGAATGGTCAGAAGAGGATAAGGAAGAAGTGGGAAGTGGCCCCTTTGAAAAAAAATCCGCTGCTATTGACACAAGAAAAAGGGAAGTACCTCAGTACATCAGTGGGTTGGCAGCTGGATTCTGATGAGTTTTCAATGTATTGAGGAACTTCCCAAAATCACAGGCCATGGCACTGATCAGACACGAATCAGGAATTATGATCCTGAAGTCAGCCTCAGAAAAGTCACATCATTCAGATTTAATGCAAAAGTTATTTTTGTTTGTTATTGTTTCTGGAAGCCCAAGGCAGAGAAGGCTCTTCCCAAATTTTGTGAAGGTATGTTCCAAGACCCAAGTGCAATACAATCAATATTCAGCAGCACCCAATCACTTATGCTCGTGAAAGAGAATTATTAAAAGGAAAGGAAAGTTCAACAGTAAAAACAGGTGCTTGCCAAATAAACCATAAATGAGCCAGGGACCTCTGGCCTAACTTATTCCTTTCTCCACCTAATTTCAGACATAGAAGGGCTGAAAATGGCTGAAAAGAAAAGCAGAGCAAGAGAGGACTGTGTGCTTTACTAAGGGTTAGTTCTAGGATACCCCCGGGGAGTGAATCAATAGAACACAAGTGAATAGAAACACAATAGAAACGAGAGAAAAAATACCTGGAAGTAGTGCACTAACCTTCCTATGTGTCGGCTGAAGCAGTCAGATAGTTCACGATGAATCTGGGCTACAGTGAGATAAATCAGTGCTGATGTTCATGCCAAACCACAGATACCACACTCAATTTGTTAGGGAATAACCCCAGGTCTTTCCAGCAAAATATTCACTCCTTCCATATCCTGTCAGTGAGCAATATGGAAAAATTTCCCTCTAATGGGTGAGTGCTGTGTCCTAAAACAAGCCTGGGAAACCATAGCTTGTACTTCGTGCATGAAAGTACTGGACAATTAGAAACTCAGCTGAACCATGCAGATTGTCTGCTGATGAGGGTAGACGCTTATTAAAAAAGCGTGGAGGAATTTATTCTTTGAAGTTTACAGCTGTTGCCATTTCAACCACAAGCCCAAGTTTACATCCAGGACAGACGAAAAACACAGTACAGAAAAGAAGAAATCCAGCTTGATAATTGCATGATGATTTTACACCTTTCTGAGGGAGGCTTTTTTCCCTTCTATTTCAGTGGCTTTATCCAGCCAAAAGCTTATTTTTTGGTACCTTTGGAAGATGAAGTCTCCTGTTCCCCAAGATGGGGTAGCTGGTACTGAAGGAGTGTCTTGGAGCAGTTCCTGTCCCCTCTGGGTGGGAAGCCAGGTTGTTTTCAGCCTGAGTGGGATTGCTATTTTCTCCATAATGCCTTCCTGTCTCCACATTCCCCATAAAACTACCTCCACAGAAATGGACCTCCCTCCCAGAAGGGAGCAGGGATGTGACTCAGCTAGGGATGGAAGGGCACAGAAGTCTCCATGTGCATGTTCTTTTTCAGTTACCTGTTAAGATCCAGCAAAGAGTCTGGAGATGTGTTTTTCTTTCTTACCTGGATAAAACGATTATGCTCTTTAGACACTGCAATGACACTCTGATGTCATCTGTCTAACACAGTCCATTGGACAAATGAAGACAATCTTCCACTACCTTTGTGTTATATCCTTGATTAAACTGAGCTGCTGCCTGTTTGTACTTGACCTCAGACCCGGATGATCTCTTCACCGTTGTTTCAAAATCAGTGAAAAAATATAAAACCAGCCAAGACCAAACCTTAGCGTTGCCACATGGCCCCAGTTCAAATCTTCATAATAAAACCTTTTAGGAAACATCCCTGAAGCTGTAGCTTGCTTAGCCTGACTGGAAGAGCGCAGGTGTCAGGGCCGGCATCACTCTACGTTCATCGTGCTGCATGACATGTTGATATCCTGGGCTCATGAGTATATGTGATGGACAAGGAGCAGCCTGTTGCATATTTAGCTGGGTATTGCGTGGTGTGATAGACACAGAGCTATCCTGCAATAATTTTAACAGTGTGCACTGGCCTAATAACTGCTCATTGCACAAATATTTGGGTTATGCTTAATAGCAGACTGTAAAGAAAACAATCAAAAAGGAAGAAAAATGGCTTGAACTCAGCCAGCTCTGCAGCTAACACAGGACAATGGGAAAGTCATGGGCTCCCAGGAGTCTGGTTCAGCTTCCTGCAGGGCCTACTGAACCGGTTGGGAAGGACAGAGCCAAAAGTCTGACAAGCGCGAAGCACAAATGAACTCTGGCTGCATCAGCAGGACTCTCTTTTCAGAGCCAAGGAGATCTTGGGGAGCTGTTCAGGGGCACCAGACCGAGACTCAGGCACTCGCTGTAGTGTCTGCAGAAGTAGAGACCTGCCTCAGTTGCCAAAGGGGCAAAGCTGTGGATAATTTGGAGGGTGGGGAAGAATTGCTCATTTTGTAAATGCTTTTTTGGAAAAGGAAACAATACTACAGTTTTGAGAAAGTGGTTTTGACATTTTGTGGGCATCATTTGTCACATTATCCTTGAGGGAAAGTCCACAGGCATCCAAACATGGCTTTTGGTGAAACCTTTCCTCCCCGTACTGAGTCCCTGGCAACTCAAGGGAAGTGGAGACCCAGACTCTTGAAATGTGCCCCAGCTGGCCAAGGCCCAATGTCCAAGGTGAGGCCAAGACCCAATTTCTAGTAACAAACTCTGCTGGAACTGTGGATATGAGCCCCACAGTCCAGACACTGGCAGTTGTCTCCACCCTATGTCTCATGCCAACAAGAGCATCAGACAGTGCCTGATGTCTGAGCCAACCTGTCTTCTTCTCCTGTTTGTGGCCCACCAGACACCAGAGGGGCAGAAGTGTGGCCAGTCCTGTTGTGTGAGGGCTTGAACAGATGCAATGGGGCAAGCTCGTACCAGCCTGAGAAAGTGCTGCCTGTTGGTGCTGAAAATGGTAATGCTCTTTGCCAGGGCCTAGTGTCCTCTGCTCTACTGCAAATATGTAAAAATAGGCTTGTTTAAGTCACCTGAAATCATGCTTAACCTATCAGCATGTTAGCGATTTTGCATTACATTGTAATAGAGTATGTGCCAGGTCTGCTCAGCTCCCACCTCCCAGTTCCAGGGCAGTAACAAGTACTAGTGCATGCCCTGTTTGTGATCATCTGAGCAATATCTGCACAGCAATATCTGCTTTTCCATGCTGCATTTCAAGACTAGCAGTTCTCCTCTTCCAAAACCAAACTGCTTATTTAGATGAAATTTCATCAGGGCTGCTGTGGGCATTATAGCTGTGCACCAGTAAGAAAGGACACAGCCCTTGCTGGACAACAGCAAAGACTCACTGGCTTATGTATATGAGGACAAGTGACTGCTAGGTCATATTTAATTTACCCTTACCACACAGACTGTAATTCTGTCTAACCAGAAGAAAACATTGCACTATAGGGAAAACAGGCAGACCACAACCTAAGTATACACCACAAAATCCAGTATAGCATGTTAAGTAAGCAGATGTCACAGGAAGGAAAATGCAATATACTGTAGGTGCTGAAAACCTTCAACTGACATCTGCTCTTCTTTATTTCTGTCTGAAATTCTCCTTTAGTACCTGACATTATGATCTCATTTTTATTCTTTCTGATATAAAATGGTGATAGCTTATATCTGCAATTCTCTAAAAGACATTTTTTCCCTGTTCAGAAAAACAGGTATCTTCCTGTTACAGGTGAATTAATCTTTATCTGAGAGATTTCTGACCAACCCACCAGCAACACTGGCGGGTTACTTTAGAAAAGGTCATATATGATCATAAAATGACATTTAGCTGAAGAAAGAATCAGCAGCAGAAACAAAAGGTTTGTCAACCTTAGACAGCCTGAGCAGCACCATCTCCCTTAGCAGGGACCTAGTCTCAAAAAGCACTACTAACAAAGGAAGAACTGGCCCATAAGAGCATCAATCTTTCTTCTTCTGTCCACAATCACTCATAGAAACTACAGCTTAAAATCTCAGCAGGGAGCTGGATGTCAAGTACCTCATGCTTCGGAAGCACAACTTGAGAAATATTCCAGGGGCCCAATTTTAAGGAGTCCTCTCAAAAATCAGTCTTTGTTTTGGACATCATAAGCTGTTCAGCACCACCAGTCAGATGCTAAGATCTTGGGTAGAAAGTACATCTTGCCATAAGCAGTGTGCATCTCTTCACAACAGGAACCCAGCCTGCTGTTTGTAATGCTTGGCGTTCTAACCTCAAGTAAATACACCACGTAATCTGCAGGATATGTCTCCGAGCATGCTTACATGGTAATAATGATGTTAAAGTAGAACGGCCGTATGATTTATTATGCCTTGTGAAATAAAGCAAGGCCAATCTCTTCCCACCATGGGAAGTACCAGCACAGTAGAAAATGGAAACAAGAAAAAATTAAATACCACCCAGGCCTGGTTTAAACATGCAAACTTTCTAATAAAATATCAGAACCAGATGCTGCTAAAGATGAGTGATAATTAAAGAAGATAAATTAAAGAAATGTTTTTCCAAGGAATGACTCTGCTGCACACAAATTGTTTCAGCATGGGAAAAAAATATAATAAAATTACTGCTGCTGTCTGTTTTCAAAAGTTTCCATTAATAAGTCAAGGCAGGTTCCCTGCTAAATTCCCTTATATCCAGGCTCTCTCTTTGCCTCTGTTGGTTTAATCTCAGTGTGGTTTAGCAGAGTGAGCAGAGGACTGAGCGCCAGGAATTCGGTTCCAACACTGACTCACTGTGTGGGCTCCCTTATGTCATGCTCAGGGCAGGTCAGGCCTGGAAAGCACATCTCTAAAAATGGTCCTGAGGGGTCCAGAGCCTGACGATCTCCCCACTCTTGTGTCAGATGTGTACAGTTCACCAGAGGTTTTCCCCTGACTGTCAGCCCAGCAAACTGATCTCAGGCTAAGCTGGTGCAATGCGATTTTTTTCTGTCTGGTGTCTCATCGCAAGGAATAAGTACACTGGGAGCCAAGTTATGCAGACACCTGTGCAAACTCACGGCAGGAAACACGGCTGGAGCACTGCAGATGAAGGGCGGATTCAGCAGACCCACTAAGACCACCCTGGAGCTTTATGTGCCTGTGTATAAACTCATCTTAGTCCAGGCTGTTGTTAAGCTTCACCTTAGCTAAATACAAGACGATGTTTAAGCCCCTCAAAGACTTTTAATTTCTTTAGATTTCTCACATGCAGAAAAGTGTCCATCTAATTGCCAAAGGCAATTTTGTAGCAAATAAAATAATGTGCTGCACCAGGAGAGGAAAATAATAAAACAAACCCTTGTAAATACATGGCCTAGTTCCCTTTTAACCACATGTTCCCCAGGCTCATAACCTCTGCAAAAGCCTATGAGGAATAATGTGGTTTGCAGTGTGCCTGTAAGGTCAACAAATCCGGCGTGTTTCAGGCTGAACAAGGGCTCAGACACAAGATCGGGTTCCCCCGGCTTAAAGAGCCGCGCGGCCCCGCTTCGCGCACGGCGAGCGCCGGCTGAGACAGCGCGGCCCCTGCCCGCCCCAGCCGGGCTTCTACCCCCGGCTCCCGAGCCTGAGGGGCTCCGAGGACGGTCACTGCTGTTTGATGGCCGCATCCCCTCTCGCAAAACCAGGGTAAGGCAGCTGCGTGCCTCGTGTGCGAACGTGAAAGCAACGGGAGCTTCCTGAAGGACACCGCGCTCTCAGCTCCTTCTCCTGCGTAGCGAAGTCAAATGGAATGGATGAACACACACGGAGTCAAGAACAGGGACAGGCCTCCCGAGCACGCAAGCTCCCAGCTATTTGCAGATGTTTCAGCTCAGTCTGGGAATTTATACTCGATCTGAGACTCTGTGCAAGCTAATCTGCGCACGGCCAGCCTGTCGGCCCCAGCCCAGCCACCCAGGTGGCGAGGCCAGCTGCTCTCAGCACCTTTTCCTCCCCAGCCTCCTGGGAGCCACAAGGGGACAAGGTACGGATGACAGTAGCTAGGGGCTAACTCCAAAATGGTAACAGGCTTGCTCTGCCGGTCAGACTCAGAGACAGAAGAGCAGTGTTGACCACACTCTCACTCGATCCTTTAAAAAGTACATTTACTAAGACCCTTTACTCCCTGCAGACCACTGAACGTGAAATAAGAAATATTGGTTACACAGCTAATAGGGAGATTGGTGATTTCTCCTCGATCTCTGTTTCAGTCCTCATGCTACCAGTGCTGCAGGGCATCTGTCCCCAAACCGCACTTCTCACCTGCTGGACAGACAGACTTGCCCAGAAACATCGGGTAGAAAATTCAGCGGACAGAAGTGGAAACAAGAGGAGATGAGAGCAGATGAGAGGAGGAGGAGGAAAAAAAGTAAAGAAAAAAAGAAAAGAAAAAAGAGGAAAAAAAAGAGAGGCAAAAAAGGAGAGGAGAGGAGNAGAAAAGAAAAGAAAAGAAAAGAAAAGAAAAGAAAAGAAAAGAAAAGAAAAGAAAAGAAAAGAAAAGAAAAGAAAAGAAAAGAAAAGAAAAGAAAAGAAAAGAAAAGAAAAGAAAAGAAAAGAAAAGAAAAGAAAAGAAAAGAAAAGAAAAGAAAAGAAAAGAAAAGAAAAGAAAAGAAAAGAAAAGAAAAGAAAAGAAAAAAGAAAAAAGAGTAATGAATCTGGGTGTGTAATTTATATATGAGAGAAAGTTTAAACCAGTGTGATTGGCAAGAATACAATGTTACTAAAAGCCACAGACATGCTAATTGGTGAGTCATTTAAGTATACCCTATTGATCTTGTAAGTTTGCCAATTTTCAATTTTCACTTTTGCTTGAAAACAGCTCAGAAAATAAGACTTAACCAGAAACTCATGATCAGTGACTTTTTCATCCAATGTTTTAGCAAATGTAATATCTGTCTTGAGGGGTGCTTTTGTTTGACCAAGGGAAGAGTCACAGAGCTTCCTTTGACTCACCCAAGCCTCCCCCAGTATGGGCCGGAGATGCACACTCAGAGCAGGCCACTTCCTATCTGCTTTCCATATTCCCATTATTTCCATATTTCCATATTTCCACTGCAGCTGCAAACCAAGATAATTCTTTTCAACCATGATGTTCACTGCCAGCAAACAGTCTTAGGTGTACGAGGCCTGTGACACCTCAGCCACGCCGCTGCGGATGTGGGGTATTCCAAAAGGTCAAGCTTGGCTCAGCTTAATTTCTGCAGCCGTGCCCAGCACAAGAGCTCTGAGCTGCTCAGAAATTTGACTGACATTGTCAGTTTGAAGACAGTAAAGGAATGTGACTGATGTCTAGTGGTTCAAAGATGAATGTAGTTTGACAATTCACGTAAAGGAACAAAAAAAATAAAGCTTTTATCCCATTAAGCCATTCATCCTTTACTATTTGGGCTGTAGCTAAGGCAAATTTGATAGAGTGGGTAAAGCAGGTATCCTTGGCCATCCACCCTGCTCCTCTGCCACAGGTTAGGAAAGTCTTGTCCGCCCTGAAAGAAACACCATCATCCGCTGGGTGATCCTGAGCTGCCGAGATAGAGGGATGGGCTCCTTCTCCCCCTCAGAGAGAGTTCAGTAAGCAGGCACAGGCTTTTCACATTCTTAAGCAAAATATTTACTTTACAAGCGCTGAAACAAAATTTGGAAAAGTGAAGAATAATATTTATTTTGATGATGTTAAATTGCATTAAAGTCAAAACTGAAAATTAGATGCATGCACATACACCAAGGGCATTACTCACTAATCACAGGAACATAAAAGAACTGGAAAATACCCTCCTTCACTGCCACTAGGAAAGTTGATCTGGAATAAATTACAGGCAAAATGTATAATTAAGCAAACTATTATTATCCAGTGTCTTAGCAGATGCTGACCTCATTTATGGTGATTGGGATAAGAATTCAAGCGAGGTTTGATTTCACAGCTGTGTCCACGATGCCTTGGACCTGTTGTATTATCCCAGAAATTCCCCAAGTCTTAGCACTGGTATCTAAGTGTGGTGCTTATGGATTCTTATCCTCCTCAGCTGCTGACTGGGGAACTCTTCTTTAGCTTCTTGGGAAAGAGAAAATTGTTTCACTGATCTGTCAGCCAGGCTTTATACTTGAAACCTGTGTTTAATTACTTTGAAGAAGCTTTAATATTCCACCAGTACAAGGAGGGGGGACCTTCCACTGCAATGCCATTCTCTTATTTTTATTTTTTGCAGGTGTAAGCTTGTGGCTTAGTTACTGAAATAATAATTCTGTTGAAAGTATCCTTGGCATGAGAGATGAGCTGCCAAAGTGTTATGGGCACAGTAATTTGTACATGGAAATGAGGATCCGGGGAACAACATGAACATCAGTGTCCTGAGGAGCTTATGATTAAAACATTATGCTGAGCTTTTATGATTTCTACAGCTAATTAGCAAGATTTATAAGCATCTAAAAAAACCCAAGGCTGAATAGAGTAACGATCCTTATTTTCCACTTGAAGCAGAAAACTGCTGGGTTCTAAAATAGCGGGGAAAGGAAGAGAGGGAAAACACCCTCATCTTTTCATTTGCCCACAATTAAGACTTAATTGCTTCTCTCTTTTCCATAGGATGAGTGGATGTCTCTCAGGTGGCGAGCATGAAGTCTGTGACTTACTCACATCAGTGGCAATGCCTTGTTGATTTAATAGAGAAAAGGTTTCCTGCTGTTTCGTTATGGATTCAGACTAGCACCGGTTTTGTTTTCCAGCGGCGTGCTGGGGGAATGCGAGGTGTCTGAAAAAGCCACTTCCACCAATATACACTTGGTTGATTCTGTTCCCCAGGGGTGCAAAAGGAAAAGGAGGGGCGTGGGAGGAAAGAAGAAATACCAAGCTAGTCTGTAGAGGAATGAAGGTCTTAGTCTGCAGCCACAGACCTGTGAGGGCCTCCACTGCTCCCAGGAGGGCTTCTGGCTGGCAGCACTGGCATGACCTGCTTGGGAAGTTCATGGTGTGCATGGAGGGGCTGTGCACGACCCCAGCCCTTTCCCTACCATCTCTGCATTTTCAGAAGCCCAAACATCTCCACGTAGTCATGGACCAAAAACCCCTGGCCAGTGTCATAAAACTCTTCTGCTCTGTCCAGACAAACCTTTCAGGCAGAAAAGGAGATACCGTCCAGAAAATGTGAGTGTGTGGACATCTCATTGCATAGGGTGAGCCTTGCTCTAAGTGAGATAAAGACCCATGATCATTACTGAAGCCATGGCAAAGGAATTGCTCCAATACAGACCCAAAGAAACTGAAGCCAGATCTGATGACTGTTTTTGTGGTGGTTGTAGCTAGCTCCTGTGTGCAGAACACCTGAGATTTCACCCAGAACACAGCTGGTTGTTTTGGCCAGGTTATCCCTGGTCCAGGTTTGCCTTTGGGAAGAGACTTTCCAGCCACTGTGGGCATTGCCCTTTCTCAGAATCTGCACTGGACACTCCTCCTGTTTCTAGCCAAGAGTACAAGGACCACAGGTGGGTCTGGGCTCCTGTAGCTGGGAATTGTGATCAGTGGTGGGGGATTGAGAGCCACACTGGGCTCTCAGCTGCCTGGGCACAGAGCTACACGTAGGGAGATGTACTGTGTGTACAGCCATCTCAGGCAAGTGTGACCTTCAGAGGGTTGTACTTAATTTTTTGGTGGCTGCAAACATCTAGTACCAGACACAACATATTCACACATTCCTGGGAAGTGCTTTACCAATGCTATATGTCACCACAATGTAATAATTAAAAATACACTGTCTTGCTGCACAGCTAGCGTGACCACAAAAGTCCATTTATAAAGTTCCATCTATTTATACTGGAGCTCTGTTTCTTCAGCTTAGAGATACACAAATACTAGTATGCCACACTTAATAGTATCCTAGCATTTTATTATTTTTAATGAACCACTGTCATCACCTCCTCCAGTAATTTTTTTTCTCATTCCTGTATTCCTAGACAGTTGGCCTACACGGGTATAATAGCATAATTTCCACTCCAGCAATGATTTGGCACTTGCATTGTACAGTGCTTGGTAGCTTCTGCACCCTTGAGACAGAGAATATGCTGAAGTTTAGGTGAGACCCACACTGGAGTGATGCCATACTCTCCATATTCACCTACAAAGCCAGTCCATTTTTTGTTAACATGGAGTGGGAGCAATTACAGAGAAACATTTTTAAAGATTTTCTGGTCTAACATTAGATAGGAAGGTTTAGCCAGAGAACTTTTCACTGAAGTGGCACCTTAGCCTCCTGTGTTCTTGGCCAGAGGTGCTTCAGACCATGGGAATATCATGCTGGCACTTCCTACTGCAAAGTGTCCAGCGAGAGGAACATCGTCAGAGCTTGACTTCTTCATATAAACCCAGGGTTGCAAATGGATACAAAGCTTTCAAAGCAGAGCTGTGGGGGAAAGGATCCCACCCTGCTGGAAAGAGGGAAGTGGAAAAAAGACCTGGCTGAGGCAGCATTGCCCAGATGCCAGCAGAGGTAGAAGAGGGAGGGGAGCAAGGCAAGGAGCACCCTGTCTCAGGGCAGCCCCTGCATCCTCCCTCCTCCAGCACAGGGAGCGGGGCCTGCCCAGCCTCTTTTACAGGTGTGCAGGGGACTGGGGGAGCCACAGGCTGCTGGGGCTCTCCTCCCAAGCATGTGCGCTCCAGATGGGCCAGGACTGAACGCCAGCCAATACGGAATATTATTTATAATAACAATAATAACAATATTAATAACATAAGAACATCTGGTAGCATTTTTTTCCATCTACCATTTGGCTGGAGGCAGAGCATCCGGGTGACATGACAATGTAGTTCTGTTTCCAATTTAGCCCCAGCTCAGCTGCTGCAGTGACTCAGAGACAGACACTTCCAGGGACACATCCCTGCTCCCGGTCCTGGCTGGCCCCACAGGTGTCCCACCACAGACAGCAGAAGCACCTAAGATCATCCACGCTTGGATTTCCTTTATTGGCGGATTCACAGGAGACTGCAAGGGGGTTTTTATGCTTCCGTGGCTCCTTTCCATCCTACCCTGTGAGGAAGTTACCCAACTACAACGGTGTGCGGTTTCAGACAGAAAACAAAAGCTGGCTGTTTTGAAATCAAACCAGAAGCGGCTCTATTACACATTTCATGCTATTGAAAGTATATTTGACTAAATACATATTTAAACTAGTTTGGTATTGTTTTGAATTCTAAGGCTTTCAAATGCGTCCAGTGAATATGCCACTTCCACAAACAAAGATTTCAGTTTTGACACACAAATCACTTCTAGCCTAAAAAATTAATGCTGTAGTTAAAAACATACTTTTCTTTCTTCATTGTACTGACAGAAAGCTAAAAGCAAAATTATCATGGAAGATGAAGCTGCTGCTCCTAAAGTGTATACAGATAGTTGCAGTAGGAATACTTTTATCCATCCTGTTCATCATTAGTTTCTCTCAGCAAGTTCTAGATGGGGAGTTGATTTCTTTGGGATCTAGTGAACTGAGGGTGGATTCCTCAGTTGTGGAACAGGCTTTCACTTCAAAGCAGTTAACACATTGTGCACGGACTCTCATCTGCTGTAAATTTATACAGGTTGATGACAAACTTAGAAGGTGCCCTATTAAAACTTCATGTTCAAGAATAATGTTCATTCAAGTATTTTAACATTCCCTCTCAAGTCACTAAAGACTGAGATTTATGTAAAGTAAATGAAGTGTCCCCCTGATGCCTTTGGAGGCACGTATCCCATTCCGGTCCTTGGGGTCAGCCAGCTCTGCACATATGCTCAAGGACAAACTAGGTCTCAACACTCATTATATTATCAAATTTACATATTAAGTAGCAAAAAACTGCTGACAAACAGAAAATCCAGGCCTTTGGCTCAGAACTTGTCCAATTATTAAAATCAGTTGCTTTAGATGGCATCTGAAATAAAACCATTTCTCCTAATGCACTTTACACACTACTCTGTGAATAGATTAAATCTAATTATGCAGCTTGACCTCATAGTTTAATCAGATGAATTTTTAGGGCAATGCAAGATTCTCCCATCACCTTTGGCTATAGTGCCATTATTCTTAAAATCCTTAAGACGAAAATTTCAATAGTGCAGCATTATTGGTAACTGACAAAAGCCAGGAATTTGGGTTAATTCTACCTCCAGCCTTATTTTAATCTCCTCATAGGTTCCCTGTTGTCACAAATATTATTAGCATAGGAAATCTGCTGACTGCTGAAGTTTGGGGAATTCCAATAATGAAGGAATTTCCACACCCTTGAATCTAACACAATTTCTGAAGCAGATCCTCTGCCAGTGTACATTGTAAAGCTCCCCTGGTTGGTTCAACACTCAGTGACAGCAGCCAGGAGCCTGGAGCTCTGGTACACAAATACAGGGCCAGACTTTCACCTCTTGGCCTGGAGAGGCAGTGGCTCCCTTTCTTCTTGGGGATGCTTGTGGTGCCACCCAAGTGGGGACCAAACATTTGCCTTTCTTCAGGATCTCGTGGCTGGCCCCAGGTGCAGTGATTACATTATGGGGCAGAACACAATCAGACTAGAAATTTGGCAGCTAAACAGCCAGAAGAAATGGCAAAAAAGCAGAGAAATGAGCAGACTTGGGAAAAGAAGACTGGGAAGGAACAAAGAGAGAGCTGTAATCAGAAATCATCTGAAGCAATGCTGTTAATATGTTATGCATAACAGAGTCCTTGATGACAGTCCAGGACTCTCAGCTTGGGCCAGGGAACTGTCATCTGGAAAGGAGTAAATTCTTACATAGGTTCATGCTATTAATAGTGACAATGTTCAGTAAATCTTGCCATGTGCACTGTAAACAAGCTTTTATTCCTGTGGCTCAGGACAAGTCCTTCCAAATCCAGAAGTTATCTGTCTTCAAGCTACAAAGAGCAGAGGTCCAGTTTTGCAGGCAGAACTAAAACTCTGTGACACTGTGTGTGCATGGGTTACATACATCTTTAGCATAAATAGGTATGATTCGCCTTCCTCTTGCAAGATATTGACCTTCTCAGTTCAATGTCTCCTCCCCTCCCACATCCTACCTCTCCAAAATAGGGTGTTCCCTCCATTCTGTAGGGCATTCCCTCACATACAAGCTCTCTGCATTATGTGAACTAAAGAAGTATTTGTGACAGTCACCTGGGAGGGGGAGAAGTGGGTTCCTGCCTTTGTCTTAAAGATTTGACACAGCAGGAGAGTGAGAACTACATCTCCATGGTCTCCAGAGAGGTCTTGCAGCCTGGAGAGACAGCCTCACCTCTTCCATTGCTTCCTCTAAATGTGATAATTCCTTGAGCCCAAAGATGACAGCTTCAATGGGGAGACTGAAGTCCACAATCACAAAGCTTTCTAACCCTTTTTCTCCTACAAGGTGGGTTAAAAAGCCCTGGTTCTCCCTGGTAAAGGGGTGTGTGTGTTCAAACTGTGTCCCACAGACTGGGTAGGCAGGTAGAGCTGGAACTGAAAGAGGGTAGGTTTAGATTTGGTATGAGAAAGAAATTATTTACCAGGAAGGTGGTGAGGCACTGGAACAGGTTGCCCGGAGAAGCTGTGAATGCCCCATCCCTGAAAGTGTTTGAGAGTAGGCTGGACAGAGCTTTGACAACCTGGTCTAGTGAAAGTTGTCCCTGCCCATGTCAGGGGGATGGAACTAGATGATCTTCAGGGTCCCTTTCAACCCAAACCATTCTGTGATTCTATAAAATACCTTCTCAGTCCTTCAGAGTGTGCCTTACTTTACCATTAGAGGTAAGCACTGAGCCAGTCAGCCAGTCTCTGAATACTGATTCTCTGTGTAGCAGATGACCAAACACTTTCAGACAGAGGTGCTCTGCTCCCCACTCCAGAGTTTCAATAGTATATTTCCAATAAATCCTGCACATCAGCGCTGATTTTCTGGTAAGATTTTCTTTGCTTTTTAAAATGCAGGTGTGGAAGGCTGATGAAAGATCCCCAGAGCAATGTGGGTTATGGTGTCAGCATCAGAAAACAAGACAGAATATCAGTGATTCACTCTCGTATTTCTGCCCATATGTCATCTGAAAGAAAATCTTGTTTAGTGCTGAGCATCATACTGTTACGGAAGGACAGGGATATCAAATAATAGGAGAGGGCTTGTGGCCACACTAAAAAGTATCCCTAGGAATAAATACTGCAATTTATTGGCTCTGGCCATGGAAGCATGGATTACTCTGTCTTCTCAAAGAGCATGCAGCTAGCAGCAAAGCTCCCTCCTGACACCAGCTTAGTGTTGCTGTTAGTGAGCTGTGGGCTAATGGTGTCAGGGAAGGAAGAGAGCTATTTCTTGGATTGATAAAGAGAGGACCCTGGAGCGGTCAGTAAATTGGAGAAGACATGAAGATGACTAGCATCATATTGATTGCTGTCAGCAAGTGACTCAGAGCACAGTCCCTTCCAACATCTTTTTAAGGACAAGTAAAAGGCTAGGGAACAGGAGAAGCCATCCAGCCCAGTAAATCAGAATGGACAGTCCATCTCTGCACCGAGTAAATGAGCTGGTCCAGCTCCTACCACAAAATAGCAGAAGCTGGAGGGCTACACTCATTTAACTTCAACCAACTTTTGCTAATGTGGGACCTTCAACCACACATTTTGGGGGATCAAGAAAGAAGAGTGCTACTGGCTGCATTACAATGAACAAAATCAGCAGCAAAGTGACTGCATGTGGGTAATAAAAATAATAGCCAGTGGGAAACATGAGGAATCATTTAAATTATGCAAGAGAAATTATATACATCTGAGTATATTTTTTCATAGGCAAACAGATGAAAATTGGTCCTCCAGCAAAGCTGGGGTACAGCCAGGGACTTAGATGTTGCAATGTTTTAATTTGCAGATTTCCTGTTGCCTAGAAGACTCCTCAGCCAAGAATTAGACAGTCAAGATACAGTTCCCAGGGAGAATTAGGTGCCTTAGAAGAGTATTCCTAGAAACGAGCACACTGAGTATGAAGTTATTTACACTTCCCTGGAGAAACCACAGAAGAACAGAATGGGACCACGGTCACAGACAGCAAAAATACCAGCTGCCATGAGCATGACAACAGACAGAAATTTAGGTGGACAGCACGGCCAAGTGTGCCTAGAAATCAGGACTTAGGTGCCCTGAGACATCCACGCATCTGACACTAACACACCAATCCCACAGCTGCCTGTATTACCCACAGGAAATGTGCAGACCTAGATAAACTTTGTAAAGGCCTAATGAGGAGGTTTCATAGCCAGCTCTTTGGCAGGATTTTCTCACCCTTTGTATTAGGCATGGAAGGCTGACAGACAGATTCTTGTTATCGTCCCTTATGTTTGCTACCTTGTGAATGAAGGTAGCATCTCATCATTTTCTGCTCTCCTGGGGAAGAAAAGCGCAGCTGTGTATTTCTTCTGTATCAGAACTCTGTCAGTAATCGACCTTCTCTTTATGCTCTCTTATGAAGTGTACAAGAGAAATATTAATGTGAAATCAGCTGATATAACCAAGAAACAACCATCCCAAAGAATATGTATGTGATTTCATGCAGCTAGCAGTAAAATGCTTCTGCATGAGCAGAATCTGTTTAGGTAATATTACAATTATGACAGCTGTATACTGCTTGCAAGGAACTTCTCCACTGATTTTGGTTGTTATGCTGACCTTCAAGCACTGAAGAAACCTGCTTTAAAATTATTAAAATATACTTCTTATTGTCCAATTAAGAATAATCTTGACAGTCTAACTTCAGAAAATAAGAAACATTTTGAAGCTGGCATGAATTATATATGCTTTAGACTTGTACTAAGGATTTTTTTTAAATTTAAGATAAATGTGCACTAACTCATTTTCAATGTGGCATCACTTCCAGTCTCAGATTCAGCAGATTTCTCTCTCTGGGGCTGCCAGTGAACCTTTCCTTCTGCAGGCAAGTAATTTTCATTAGAGTCTTACCTGGCTCCTTAAGACAGGCTTCCCTGCTAGATAAACCACTGCAATTTGAAACCACAGGGAAGCAAACTGCAAACCTCTTTGCCCAGAGTGACTGTAAACATGCAAGCACGAAACAAACAAAAGAACCTTTGAGTTAATGAGGATGAATGCCAATAGCCACCTTGTTTTCTGCTGAGTATTCTAGACTGAAAGGATTGAGATAAGCAGGACTCAAACAGTGCTGGTGATGTAGTTTGATTTACCAGTTAATGGAATGTTGTTCAGAACAACATACCCAAACTGGTCTAAGTAAAAAGAATCAAAAAATAGACAATTTTTCTGACCATACGAGACCACCTCCCACCTCTCAACAGTACCCCAGACTACTCCCTTGTTATAATTAAGGGTATATGGGGTATTATTGGTGGCAAAACTTTGTCGAATACACAGGACCTATTTAGCAACTGGCCAGACAAAACAATAGCAAATAGACCACAAAAACAATAATCCTGTGCTGGCAGAGATGGACACTGGATGATCTAATTGACCTTCTGCATTTGAACCTTGTCATCTATCACTGGCTATGGGCTGCAGAAGAATGGAAAACGTGTAAGATGAAAACAGGTTTAACAATAGAAAAAGAAAACACAAATGCAAATGCAGAATGCAATACGATTGCTCAAGATGCAAATTATAACCAGACCCAGGGACAGATTAAGAAATGATGAGTATACTCAGAGTGCCAGACTCCAAATAGTAGGTTACTGTAATGCCTCCTTTTTAACCCCACTCAGACACTGAGCCAGCAGTAAACTTCATTTGCAGGACTTGACTCTTCTCATGTTCAGGCATAGGTAGAAATGCACGCTCAAAGCTCCAGTTTTACTTCTAGGTCTACAGCACATTAGAGGCAACAACTTAGACTTCATTTTTCAGTAGGAGGAATCACAGAAAGTAGATCATTTCATCCAAGACAGCTGAAGACTGGATAAAACCTGTGTCTGTGGAAGGTGGTATAACTAACATATGATCTCTGAACACAGCTCTAGAAACTCTGATTTCTAGTTTACACTAGGAGCTATGTGAATGGTACTGCTGCCATCAGCTGAAAAAGCACCTTGGACTTCTACTATAAGCAGCGTGCAAGTCTTTGGTTTGTAGAACACGTCAATCTGCAATTCTTCAATTTCTGCAGCCAGCTCCATGGCCTGAGGACAACAGTACGCTAAATGCTTCTCAGCATTCTCCCTCCTTCAAGATTTTCCATCTTTTTTCCAAGGCTCAGGCACATCATCTTCCTAGGCAAAATACAGGAAAGGAGACTGTTCTCCTGCTCTAGAATTGTTCTCCTCTCTTCCTTTGGGAAACAATGGACTTGCTTCCCAATTCCTGGTAAAGAAGCAACACAAATGCATCCCCACTTTGTCCAGATGAAGCTCAAAAGCAGAAACTCTATAAAGGAGAGAAAAGCAAGAAAAGGGAGAGGCCAGAGCAATGCTCACTTTCATCTCTGCTACTCAGCTTGGGCTCCACAGAGAACCAGGGTTTCTACAACACCAGGAGGTGGCTGGTAAAATGATTACACCTTGTTTCAAACCCACAGTTTCTAAGGGAGTTTGCTGAGAAGCATCACCACCTGCTGGAGAAAACAGTGGGAGCCAGTCACTCAGCCACCAGTTTTTGTGGGTTGGCAGGACTTACTGGCAGGCATAAAGACATTTTTATTATCAATACATATAATCAAATTGTCTGGTTACAAGATGAGGCTAGGATTCTGCAAAGTGATTAACTTGATTCCCAAAGATTTTCTCACTTATTACTGACCCTTTTATCCAACAAAGAGAGGGAAACAGAAAGGTTCATAGATTTTATAAGACTATATCATTCTTCAATTAAGAAAGGTTGAGAAATACTACCCTTACTCAAAATATTCAAAGACAAATATAATTTTTAAAATTCCCCTGTTCTCCACCATACGATTTTCAAAGTTAGATTACGAAGGGCAAAATATAACCTTAAAATAGACCCCTCCCAAGATCCTTGTTGCAATAGAAATGGAGCTGAATGTATATGAATGACCTTCTATTTTGTGTTTCCCAATTTCTTCTCTTGCAAGTAGGATTAAGAACAAGTTTAGGTTCATTCTATTAGTTAGACCCTTGAATAAAAGCAATTTCTGTCCTCTGTCTCTAACAAAACATCCTTGATCTCAGAAGTACCACAACGGCTCTAGTAAGCGGTTACAGGTCTCTGTTGATCTCTGTTGAACAATTTCTTTGCAAATCAGATTGACATGGAACAATTTCCTTGGCCAAGAAAACCAAGAACTCAGCCAAAAAAAGAAAAAAAAAAAACAAAAAAGACCAACAAACCCCAACGAACCTTTCCCTTCAATTTTCATGCAAACACACAACTGTAATAATATTTGAGCATATTTTATCATCAGAATCAACTACTTCACTCTTAAACAACTTACAGTATTTAGCCAGCCATCCAACTAAACTGCTGGTTTGTCCAAACAATTAGTCATATTTTAAACCAATGATAACAGGCAAGATCATGGTTTCCATAACAAACATATATAAGTTGATCATCTTAGTAGAAACCATACTTTGTATCTGTTTCTCTAATATATATCTTACTGTATGTATTTCGAGGCAGTTAATAATCAGATGACAACTGTTGGAGAAGAGAAAAGAAACTGAGTCTGGCATAGATCCTACCTCATCCTGAGTTTCTGCTTCTGGGGCAGGAGTCAGGAAAATGAAAGGTCTCAATAAACTTCATTCTGTCATAAGAAATGAATGGGAAGGAGGAAGGTGAACCCACAAAGAAACCAGAACAAGGTGAGACCTTGGCATTTCAAACTCCCTTCCAATTCATATAAACAGATGCTATTTCCTTTGGGTTTAAATCCCCACCCCACCCTTTTGCTGTGCTGCACACAATAAGTAGAGGCCCCAACCATTTACTTGACTGGATAACTGCAGTGTGTTCCCAGAACTGTGACCACCAGGAGAGCCCAGGTCACCAGTGGCCAGCCAGAGAGACTGGCTGCTCTGCACCTGCTGAGGGGCGAGTGGTTTTACTGGCATGAAGCAGACACATTTAGAGACAAGGACATGGCACACTGTGATCCTTCCAAGCCCTGCACCACAAGGCACAATGGTCTGCTTTGACAGGAGAGGTATCGACAGCACAAAATAAAGCAGCTGACTTCCCACTGCAGGGGGGAGAAAGGGACTTTGGGAGAATGGGGGTCTTTGGTGGCCTGATCTGGGCACAGATCCTCTTTTCCTCTGACTGCCCATCTGGGCAGGTGCTCGGAGGAGACCTGACACTGGCTGCTGGTACATCGACTCAAAGCCATCTGCAGCAGTACCCCCTTCTCACGAGGACTGTCTGAAAGAGACATTCAGAACAAAAACCCAGATTTTGGCGTGGGGATTTTTGGGGCTGGGTTTTGTTGTGGGTTTGGTGGTTTTTTTCAGGCAAACATTAATGTAACAGAGAGCACCTGAACTAACTGAAATCTAAGTAACAATGTGGGGAAAGGAGAGGGGAAGGAATGGGGAAAGGAGTGGAAAAGCTTGGTCATCAGTAATTCCGTACCTATAATAATTTCTAAACCTTGCTAAGCACCTAAGCATGTGCAAAACTTCATAGACTGAAGTCTTCGTCTGGCTCACCTCGAAGACATTAATGCAGATACACTTATAATTAATGAGATTACATATTTCATGAGATCTCATTGTTTCCAGCTTGATGTAAGAAGAGTAATTTTGGAGGGGTCAGTCCTTATCCAAAGAACTTGCGCCAATGTAAAATTACTAAGTGGGAGGAGAATTAAAGCATGTCATGAGAAACTGGACAATTTAAGTCTCTGGAGATACACATCTGGCTTTACAGTTCATTCTTTGATATTTTTATTTAAAAGCCTGAAAGAGTACAAGCAATTGAATCCCAATTAAACCTTTACCGTATCTGCAGGGCATTTTTTCCATTACAGGTTCAATAACCTAAATGAGGTATTTTAGGTACTTCTGTAGAGTCCAGATTTACAAAAACACACACACACAAACACGCATGCCTTTGAATGCTGAAACCCCTGGTTTATAGAATCACATATTGAGATCAGTTCTACAGAAACTCAGGAACTACAGTGCAGTTATGTGTCCGATAGGACAGTCAGCAGATAGGGATCATTTTGAAGAAAGGCATCCCCTTTGTCCCACTTAGAGCAGCTCTGAGTCCAAGTGAAGCACACCCAGCTGCAAGGGAAGCACACTGTAGCTGCAAATGCATCCTGCAGCTGTGGCAGGGGCTCCTGCAAAGTTACAGTCCTTGTGCTTTGCTATAAGTAAAGCAACTTGTGGGACTGGGTGCTTCATGTTTGCGATTCAACCAGTGTTCTTTACCTCCTTTTTCAGAACTTTTGTATTAACACAGCAGATTAGTTGGACACTTTACAAACTGCCCTATCTGACTTCCCTGGTGCTCCAAATCTGCAAAGCAAAAGGTGACTGGTACGAGAAGACTCCCGGGTACCAAGCTTACAGACTGTCAAAACCTTAAGCCAAGGAGCTGTTAAGTCTCTTTTTCTCTGCCCAGACTATAAAGAAGGTGTAATATTTCATGGTAAAATATTGCCATGGAAGATATTTGCCTGTGCTTTTTTTAATAAAGTCTGTTAGGCAGCTATAGGGAAATGGACCATTAGGTATTTTTCCATCTCTAGAGTCTATTATTCCAACTTCATTTAGGAAGAGCAGCCCAGTATCCATCTGTAGCAGTAAAGGCTAGAAACTCAGAGTTAAACACAGACATAAAATCACAGGCTGCTGGAACAGCCATCACGATCAGTTATCCATATCTGGTAGCCAGTAATCTGATAGTCTAGTTTTTTACCTTTAAGACTGAAATTATCCATCATCATAGAATGGGAATTCATTTCTAGAAGAACAAACTTTGAAAATAATCTTCTAGGCTTGTGCTGGAGGTACCTCACCACCCCATCCTCTGTCTTTGCGCTGATGTGTTGTATCCTGTGAAGAAGGCTAAGACAGACTCTCTGAAAAGTTGTGATGTTTTTCTCTTCACCTTGTCACAGCTCTGCTGAGTGATGGAGGAGGACTGAATGGTCTATTCTCTCTGGAGTGAGAGAATAGTGTCAACACTGCTCTAGATTTCAGATCTGGCAAAATGTGCCTGAAGGTGACACGGAAGAACAGTAAGTTTTAAATGACATCTCCGCTCTCATATGACTCCCGTGAAGATCTGCCATTAATAGCAGAAAGCTTTCTTAAAAATTAAATGTTATTCTTGTGTCTCTCATACTGAGTATCTCAGCCCAATGCAGAGTTAAATAAGGCAGATGCTTTGGATGTGGAGGATAAACAACAATTCCAGTTTTAATGAAAATCTATGAGTGTTTTAGTCCCAGCACCATCAGTGCTCACAGGCTAGCAAAGCTCCATAGATAAATTAGTCTTGCTTGAAATTAGCAATCATGTACATTCATTTTTTACTTTGGAAGTCCTAACACAGATGGGGTTTTTGTGGAAAAAATCTTTCAGACAAGCTTTGAAGATAACCGCTACAATAAAGGATTGATTTTCTCGGTTTCCTAGGTCTTGATCTGTTTGCTGTAGTTTAGTAGAAAATAAAGAGTACCCTTCTTACAACTGACAATTCAGAGTGAATGAAACCAGTTGTGCAGATTACAGCCTTTGAAGTTTTATTTCAAGATCATACTAATTGTCCAGAAAAATTTAACAGTAATTGACAAATTCACTTGCAGTGTTGGTCATGGTACCAAACAGTTTTGTTCAAGAGAAAGTGCATATATAGTGGATAACTACTTTAGATTTCACCATTAATTTCCCCACTCATTTTTAAATCATTCTTTCTTTCATGTATTTTTAGTACACTCCTATGGGTTATCCATTCTTTCCAGTTAGAAAGCAAATGAGTGTAAGTGATGCCCACAAGCACTAAAATATTAAATGCTACAACAGAACCCTACAAAATTACTAGTTTCACTGATAGATGCAGATTGAGATTTACAGATTCACTACATTTTGCTTCCCTGATCTCCTAGCACAGAAAAAAATCCCAGTGGATGTACAGCATTGTGAGCTGATTGTGATTGGCCCTAGAAGAAAAGCTGGTGGAGTGGTTTGGGAGCTAGCCTGAGACTTGGGAGATGTTCATTTTCCTGCTCCACTATGACATCATGTATGGCCTTGGGCAAGTCACATTTCTAAAATGGGAATAATGTCCTATTTCATAAGGATATTCTGAGGACAAATGCCTTCAACAATGCAAGGCACTGAAATCATAGAATCATAGAAACATAGAATGGTTTGGTTTGGAAAGGACCTTAAAGATCATATAGTTCCAGCCCCCTGCCATAGGCAGGGACCTTCCACTAGACCAGGTTGCTCAAAGTTCCATACAACACTCCCAGGGATGGGGCATCCACAGCTTCTCTGGGAAAGCTGTTCCAGTGCCTCAGCAACCTTGCATTGAAGAATTTCTCCCCCATATTTAACCTAAACCTACCCTCTTTCAGTTTAAAACCGTTACTCCTTGTCCTATCACTACACTCCCTGATAAATAATCCCTCTTTATCTTTACTGTAGTTCCCCTTTACGTACTGGAAGGCTGCCTGAAGGTCTCTCTGGAGCCTTCTCTTCTCCAGGCTGAACAACCTCAACTCTCAGCTTGTCATCCTAGGAGAGGTGGTCCAGCCCTCTGATCATCTTTGTGGCCTCCTCTAGACCTGCTTGAACAAATCAATGTTTTTCTTTCTTACCTGGAGAGCCTGAGAACTTAAGATTTATGTAAATACATAAAGTAACTTTGTAAGCTCTGTATTTGGAAACATGGCAGGATAAGGAGTTCTGGGCTCCCATATAATTTGCGGAAGGAAAGGCCACAGCAAAAAGAGCCTTAACCCTGCCTTCCTGAAGGCAGATGTTCCACACAGGAAGATGTTCCCAGCCTCAGAGATGAATGTGTTCTTGCATGTCACACAAAGAAACCACCTTACTGCTTCAGGCAGGATATGAGCTCTGGGTTACCCACTGCAGTCACAGCTGCTGCTCTGTCACTCTTGTAGCACTTCATCATCTCAGCTATAGGGTACAAATATCCCCACACGGCACCTCAGTCCAAACACCTCCCAAAACTCCACTGCGTGCTGCTGTTTGCTGGGTAACCAGCTTAACCTGCTACACAACACTGCTGCTCCCTCATGTTATTCAGGGTGGGATTAACGAGTCAGTGATCTCACACCTTGAGTCTGGGTTATGTCCTGCTCCTCAGGCCTTACCCACCCTTGGTGAGACAAGGACTGTCTCACCAAACCACAGAGAGAAAAAAAAACCAACAGCCCAGCACATCCTCACACCAGCTACCCAGGCATGCTCTCTGAAATGCCTGGGTTAATACAATGAGCATCCAAATGAAAGGAATCCCAGGACACCCCTTGTCTGACACACTGAGGGGAAAGGACTGATTTGTCAGTAAAAATCAGCAGCCACTGAGATGCAAATCCAAATAGGCCCAAGACCAAAGCAGAAACATATTGTGTTCCAAAAGGGCCACTTTCACAGTGTTGGAAACTATTATAAGCCAAATCAGTGTGGAGAGAGAATTTTTGAAAGGAAAAGAGAAGTAGTAATTAGGAGGTATTAAAAAAGAGAGCACTGAATGGATAAATAAATATCCACAATCATACACCAAAAAAAGGAAATTTTTGCTCTGACACATGCTGTGGTTGAACTTCTCTACACCTTAAAACCCTCCAAAGTCTGAAGAGAGGCTGCAAATGCTGCAGGGCTGCAAATGGCTTTATGCCCCTCCGAGGTGGTAAATCCCATGGACCACTTGTAGCTCCACTACTGATCCTCATGGCTCCTCTGTGTTAACTTTGGCACACCTTGCCCCTGGATCACAAGAAGGAAAGAAAGCTTTCAGCAGCCACAACATAGCCCTTCAGTCAAGGGAAAAGTGTAATAAAGCATTAAGTCTCAAGTGAGTAAACAACCCCCAAAGGCAACACTTCTCACTTTAGTGTATCTTCCCTTTTCTCAAAGGCATGGGCTGAATTTCCTTCTTCTGAGGTGAGCTGTTGGATCACCTCATTGTGGTCATGAATCTGTAGTCTCTGTGACCTTCTGCCAGAAGGTTCTTGGGCAATTCAGCAAGGTGCTTCACAGCCCCCACAGTCAGCCTGAGGTCTAGGAGTGACGTGACAGATACCATGGCTCCATGACCACAATGAGCTGATCCAAGAGCTTACCTCTGAAGAAGGAAATTCACTCCCTTGGAGTAATCTATTCAGCAAAATAACCAGTTTTATGCTGGTTTAGTATGCTGAACTGGCACAAGAAATGCTCCACTAAGAATCATGGTCAGTGTAGGAGTGGGTAACTGCTGAGCAGAGGGTGAGAACAGCCAGGACCAGGGAACAGGGAAAAGGCACAAACCTTACTCCTTTCAACAGCACTGCACTGTCACATTAGCATCCATGCTTGTGAAACCGCAGGCTGAGGACTTGCTGCGGAGCAATAACTCATCTGCAGAACCTTTCATGAAGTGTAATCCAGTACTCCCAAGCAGGATTTGTATCTCACCCATCAGCTCCCCAAAGCATCATACATATAAAGTAACAATCTAGTGAAAGGGGAAATAAAATTAGCTGCACAAATATTTAGATAACCCATGATAAAAGGAGAAGTAGGCAGCAGCTCATAGAAATCATGAGCCAGAAACCTGGTAAGATGGACAAAAGGACAAAAGGAAATAAATTCTGTGACCGCCAAGAGAGCAAGACAGATTTGGTCTTTGGGTGTTCGCTCTCCTGGGTGTTTCTTGAATTATTGTTTTTTCTTTAATATCAAAACCAAATTGGCTCATTTTTGGATAGACAAAGTAGATGAAAATGAAGAAGGCAAATTATTTCACAAATATTCTTATCCAGCATAAGAGAAGCAGGAGCCTACATGCATGTATGAAATGAAGGTTAATTAACTAGCCTCACTGTAAACAAAGAAGTTCAGTAAAAATCCAGACAACTAGAGTAGCTCCTAAATGAGCAAGGCTGAGTTGTGCACCTGCAAGAGCTCTAGAAGAGCAGATGGACAAGTGCTCTGGACTTACTCCTCTCCACTGACTAGAAGGCGACTAACACAACTGCTTGAGATATGGCACTGACATATATGGCACTGACATGAAAGATTAGGTGCCACCTTGAGACTATACTCACCCTTACCTCAAGGCATCCTGAAAAGGAAAGAAAAGCTCAAAGCAGCTGGGGACAGCTTCTCAAGCTCATACTTGCTGAACAGTGATGGAGCAAAACAGCAGCTAATGGGGACACGGCGCACACCCCATTAAAACAAAGCCTTTGGCCCACTGGAAATGAGTGGAAAGGGCAGGTCTTCCACAGAAGAACAGAGGGGCTGAATGTCTTTCCATGCCAGCAGGCACAGCCTGGAGACAGGAGATGCTGCTGTGCCTACACTATCTCCCATAATTCTTAAGAAGTGGCCACTTCCTTCAAAATCTTCAGGTTTGCCAGAAATTGCAAGTGGGGAAAGTTGCTGTTGTTCCTTATGATTAACAGACTATGCCATAAATACACCTGGTAGTACTCATGTTCCTTCTCCATGCAGGAGGTGCTCCAGGCAGGCCAGCAAGGTGCTTGGAGCATCTGCAGCAAGGAGCTCCTGCCATCCCCTCTGGGAAGCGCTGGGGTCTAAGACAACGTGCTCACAAGTAGCTTTCAGATGCCTTTGTGAGCTGCAGCCTCACACCTGGAGGGGCTGTGCTGGTGAAGAGGGCACCCTCTGGCAAGGCCATGGGAAGAGGCTGTCAGCATCCCATGGCATTGCCCATGTTCAGAGCACTGCCTTTTCTCTGCCTCAGCACGGCCATGAAGGGAGGAACACATCGAGAGAGGGCTTAGTAAGCTCACAAGTTTCCAGAAGGCTCTCCTGGCGAGAGGGAAGAGGAGCAGGAACATGGGCCACTTGCCAGAGATCGATTTGTCCAATTTAAGGAAATTAATTTGTCTGTGGCAGTAGGAAAGCTTGCAGCTGCTGGCTCCAGGAAGCCTGGACAGCAAGACAACACGGCGCCAACACTGCTAGAATTATGCAAGTGAGGTGAACACCCAGCAGCTGGGACTCAGGAAGCTTGGTGGCTTCACATCCCTGCAATGACAGGCTTGCACACCCACCGTTTCCATTCTGACCTGTTACATCCCAGGGTAGCAGCTCTCTCTAAAATCCAGGCTGGCTGTTAACACCTAGTGTAGCTGGTACGAGATAGTGTTTGAAAACCCCACCATTCTGCAATTAAAACCTCTCCCTGCAAAAGCCAGGGGTCTGTCCCACAAAGGGGAGCTTTGTAGTAGGCTACTGGGGTGGTGGGACACTGTGTCCCAGCCCAGGGAGGTGAAAGGCAGAGAGAATACTAACAACTGTGTAATCACAAAATTATGTTTCCTTATTTTTTTTCTTTTTTTTTCATCAGAAGATAAGAACAGTTGGAAAAGTATATGCTGTGGGGCCTCAGCAAATCTACTGCCAGGATTTGCTGTTTGAGGCTTTCATCCATCCAGTTTTAATCCAAATTAGTAGGAGCTTCAGAAAGGGATTCTGGCAAAGTCACAGCTGGAAGGATTTTCATCATTAATTCTGCCAGGCATATAAAAATACAATTAAAAAAAAATAGGAAGGGGGTGGGATATAACAGCTCTTGGCACAAACTTGTTTTGGTTTGCTTTTAGAGTAAAAACAAAAACCAAAATAAAATCCATATTTAATTAAGAAATAATCCTTATCTTTGTCTTCCTTGACATTTTTACATAAGGCTAAAAATACCATTCTATGATTATTACAGAATTAATTTCTTTGCTTCATAAAGAGGCAGGGTGGCTGGGGGTGAGAGGGGAGGGCCGGCTCCCCTGGCCCCAGTGGCACAGGGCTGTGCAGATTTTTGGCAGGTCATTCTCTGTAGCAAACAGCAGTAGTTTAACGAGTTCAGCCTGCAGCTTGTCAGCAAGAACACCAGAGCAGGGAGACAGCACAAGCACAGGTGGTGCCTGGCACTTGTGTGCGTTCACCCAGTGAGCACCAGCATTTTCACACTGCCTGGGACCAGCTCCCGGCAAGGACAGGACCAGAGGTGCACACACACTTCTGTGACAGCTCCTCTTCCAAGCTATGGAGACTAAAACATGACATTTTGCAAATGAAACATGAAATTTTGCAACTTTGACAAATACTGCTTAAGCAAAGCAGCTCCCTTTCTCATGTAATTTAATTTATCCAGGGAGTGTTGCGTTAAGGAATGAGGCTCGAGCAAAGGCACACAAGTATTCTCTGCCAAATACACATTTGAAGAGAGACTAGGAACTTCCCAAAATGCTCTTAAATTGCTATGGGTCTGTTTATTAATGAGATATAAGGTTCCCTCCAGGACAGAAGCCTACCTCCTATGGTGCTGCTCGTGATTCTGGTTATCCTAGTCCCTGTCACAGCTGTTATTGCAATAAACCCATTGCACCTGCCCAGCACTCCTAACCTCAGATCTCACAGCTTTAAGCAAACTACCTCAAAATAAACCTTATGTATGAATTGTGACCACAGAGGCATCATTCCACCCATCACATACGTTCACACAAAGAAAACGACCACAAACAACTCAGTGGAGAAGACTGCCTGCATGTAAATGTAAGGAGCTACACTGGGGAGTCAGACTGGGGAATGAGATGCTGGAAAGCAGTGTTGTGGAAAGGGGCCTGGGGGTCCTGGTCGATGGCAAGTTGAACATGGGTCAGCAGTGCCCTGGCAGGCAGGAGGGCCAGCTGTGTCCTGGGGGCATCAGGCACAGCATCGCCAGCCGGGCAAAGGAGGGGATTGTCCTGCTCTGCTCTGCACTGGGGCGGCCTCACCTTGAATATTGTGTGCAGTTTGGGATGACACAATCTAACAAAAACATTAGACTACTAGAGAGTGTCCAAAGGAGGGCCATGAGGAAGGTGAAGGGTCTGGAAGGGAAGCCTTACAAGGAGCGGCTGAGGTCACTTGGTCTGTTCAGCCTGGAGAAGAGAAGACTGAGAGGAGACCTCATTGTGGTCTTCAACTTCCTCATGAGGGGAAGCGGAGGGACAGGCACATCTTCTCTCTGGTGACCAGTGACAGGATGGGAGGAAATGGCATGAAGCTCAGTTAGAGGAGGTTTAGGTTGGATACCAGGGAAAGGTTCTTCACCCAGAGGGTGGCTGGGTACTGGAACAGGCTCCCCAGGGAAGTGGTCACAGCACCAGCCTGACAGAGTTAAAAAGCATTTGGACAGTGCTCTCAGGCACAGGGTGTGACTCTTGGGGATGTTCTGTGCAGGGCCAGAAGTTGCACTCGATGATCCTGATGGGTCCCTTCCAACTCAGCATATTCTGTGATTCTGTAATAGGTCCAACTACTCACAGGATTTTCTCCACATAGCTGTTTTTCATGCCTAGCCAAAAATCATAGTATTTAAGGAACCTTGGCTATTAGTTTTTAAGAACTTTCATAACCAAATTTATTCTGTACTGCAATTACCAATTGCATTTCCCCATGTGCTACATCAATAGAAGATAAAACAAGGATTAGTTTTGCCTCCAAAATACACAGCATAATTCTTAGTGTTTAGTGGAAACCTTTCATATTGGTCTCAGGTTAAAGCAAAGACACTCTGGGCTGTCCAATCATGGCACTGAACATCCATCCCTAGACATCAGTCACAGGCATCCCATCTTCTGGGACAGACTCCAGAGAAGGAAGTATTGCGATTCACTATGACTATTTTGCCAATGGTATCTCCTTATGGAGATGAGACTGTTAGGAGTTACGTATTTGATTGGAATTAACTACTTATCCCATTACATATAATAACATGACCTGCTATTTTGCACTTTATTAATGAAGTATTTACTAGAATGAATCCATGAAGAACAAATTTTAAAACAGGATTTTATACATCAAGTGGCATTTTCATTGGGAAAAAAATTTCAAATAAAATTTCCTTTTGGAAAGAATTACCACAGTAATACTATGCTGTCTTGAACATGTTTAGATTTTTTTATTTTCACCTCTTTTATGTAAGGCAACAAAAATTTGGATTAGAATCTCGGATGATCACTAATACATCATTGTACCAAATCATCCTTTTCCAGCACCTAAAAACTGAATTAAAAAAAATTAACTTTTGGGGAGTTTTAAATGAAGCAAAACATCCTGATCCTACTTTGCTACTCAAAGCACTCCTTGCCAAGCCTGACCAAGTCTCCTGTGCCTTGTTCTGCTGTGGGTTTTCAGCAGCCTCTAAGGCACCTCCTGGGCACCTCCCTGAGTGCTTAGTCAGCCAGTATTTCAAGAGCGGCAGCAAAGACGCTGAGATCTCCCTCCTATCAATGGATTTTACATTTCAGCTGCCCACGTCACTTTATGCAATCTACAAGAGTTAAAAAAGATCTTACTTGGCAAACCTGTCTCGAGGTCCAGTGCCCTCAGTGCAGCCAGGCAGGATGTCCATTCTCCAGGACCTTGGGGTACTTTAGCTAACAGAGAGCTCTCATCTCGTTGGGAGTGGTGTCCTCCCCACCCACAGGCTCGGGAAAGCTGGAACTGGTGAGAGGCAGTACAAAATGCAAAATACAGTGTACAAAATAACAGCATCCAGGACAGAGAACTATAATGAAAACAGCTGTGAGGATACGTACATAAACACAGATTTTTACAGCCCAGTGAGCCAGTAAGAGAACATCAGAGAAATATATTAAAAAGGGTAGCATGGGGGCAGGTAAGATAAATTTTGCCTTTTTAAATTATGTGATCACCAAAATCAATTACAGGAGAGAATAAGGTTAAAGAAACAGGGTTTTTTTGCAAATATCAAACAAGAAAGAAAGGTGGAGAGAGATACTGGTCTCTTCATTCTCCTGGGTACCCACAGCTCTAGGAAGAAGTTTCCAGACTGAAAAGACAGCCTTGTTCAACTCTGGACCTCAGCTTAAACTGCAAACCAAACTAAACAGCAAAGAAAGAACACATTAAATTTTTCTTCCCAGCTTCTATGAAGGGGTGGAGAGTCAGAAAAGAGAAACGTGGTGATGGGAGCTGAGCCAGCAGCTGAACCTCCTGCCAGCTAACCCCAGAGCTGCTTCTTGTCCAACAGGGAAACCTGCAAGCACTGTTGTATCATCCACGTCCCTCTTCCTTGCTTCAACTGGACATTTTAGTCTCTGGAAAACCTGTGGCCAGAGGACAATGCAAAGTCACAGGGTCACCATCTGTGATACCCTTCTCTGGCTGATGGCCTTGAAGCTGTGACACTGTCCTGGAGACACTGGAAAAAACTATTAAGAAAAAATCTTAAAAAGCAGAGATAGAAGGAAAGCAAAGATTCAGAATTCTTAAGGCTCTTCCTCCCTGTAGCATTTCTACATTTAACCAATATCAAAACAGCCTCAAGGCCCATGGTTTATCTTCTTAGCACCACTTTTCAGTAATTTTGGACTGGTGAGCCTTGACTGAGAATTCACAAAAATTTGACTGCCTTCTGGCAGCTGCGGTGTGTATGAACACCCGTGACCTTGTTAAGTCACAACGCTGAGTGCTTGTCTAATGGAAAGAGACCCTGAACTGTTAAGGACTTCCACCACAGCCTGCCAGCCCTCTAGAACAGGCAGAGAGGAATAAAGGGTCCACCAAAACCAACCTTCAAGAGTTGCTGTTGGAGAGCCCATGTCTAGTGAGGGGACATTGCCTCTCTACTGGAAGGGACCCAGAGCCAGATGTCATCCCATTAACAGACACCAGTTTCTTAGGATGGTTTACAGGGAGACCTGCACTATCCTTGAGAAGTTCACCGAGCTGACACATCTGCTTGACTCCTCTCATCAGTGATAAGGAGAAACTACTGAGTCTGAGTTTCTGTGAGTTTGCCTCATAGCTTGAGTAGAAGTAGGAAGTTCAGCCAAGACACTTGTGCTCCTACTAAAAAATATTTTTGCATGCTTTTACTTGTGTCTCTTTGTTTTAATGAGAAGATCAAGAAGCAGCGGGGCCAGCACTGGTTGTAGGAAAAACAAAAAAATATTGCTTAGAGCTTTTGTCCAGGTCGTTTCCATGTGGGTTCTCTGATGTTTAATGAGAGCTGAACTCATATTACAGCCTTTACCTTGGAAGAGATTGTCTTCTTCAATCCCTCTGCCTATTTCAACAAAAAGTGTAGCTCCATTATCTGTAAGACGTCATCAAACCTTGACTTTCTGTTAAATTTGGTCAAATTGGCCACTAATTATAAAAAGTATAAGAGACAGATGGCAGGTAGGGCACACAGTGAATGCACAGAAAATCTATTTCCGTTACTTTTCCCCTTTCTCTTCCCACAGATACGTGGGAGGCTCGCAGCCAGAACACCACCACCAGGTAAAGGGATCCTGTAAAAACAGGGGGCTCTTTTCCCTTGTTGCCTCAACAAATTGCTCTCTACAGCAAGAGACAGCTTCTGCCCATACGACCTCGCAGCCGTTTTCAGCTCCTCCCTCCATCCAATTTGCCGCAGCACAACAAAGCACTCCAAAAATAACATTTATTTTTAAGAACTGGAAAATGGCGGAAACCACCCCAAAGGAGAGAATGACAACGGCATGAGTTCAGCGCGGGCTCGTGAACTGACGCTCCCCGCCAGGGACAGGAAACTGGAACCTCACGGAAAGAGACTGAATGGAACCGGAGTGAAGGGAAGTGCCAGAAGCCGCGGACATCGATGGCCAAATCCCGCCGAAAGGATAACTCAGCCGCCCGGCAGCCCTGCGCTAGGGAGAGCGCCAGGACTGTGTCACAGCTCTAGATCTATAAACGCCTGTGCTCTGCAAGTCTGCACGCACAACGGGCTGGAGTGCGCACGCTAAGCAAGGAGAAATTTAAAGACGAGGAATATTTCCAAATGATACCTTTAAAGTTGGGGATCAGCAGAGTTTGAACATCTGATTTCAATTCTAAACGATTTCTGATTAGCCAATGTTGATGCGGTACCCGAAATACACTGACAGTTTCTGTTCAAAATGGTATCCTTCAGTAGTGACAGAGCTGGTATGTATGGACTGCTAAATAGAGGCCACACCACTGCTGCTGAAGGGACTAGAAGTTGGACCAGGTGGAGGAGAAATAAACTAAATCATTTTCGCTGAATAGACAGAGCCAGATTTGCCACTACTTACCTCTTGTATAACCACTTAGACCATGTGTAAGGTAACTTTCACAAAAATGGAGCTATAAGAGCATAATAAATACATCTAGAAAAATTTCTTGCCTATGAAGAATGGAAATTAATTTTAATTTGTTAAGTAATAAAAGCTGAATGCTAAATTGTAATGCTGAAGACAGGTTTTCAGAAGCAGTAGGTTTTTGATGTCATATTTGAAAGTGATCAATTCAATTTCTGCTTTTCAAAAATTTTCTGAGCTTTGATCTTGCTCCAAGTTGAGTCCAGAACAACTATTACATGGCTGACATTAAAAGTGTCAAAACAAAGTGATTTATAATGGAAACACAGAAAATAAATCACTCTTTGAGAACTTTTTAACACACCACAGATTAGATCCAGAAGGCCAGACTAAGTTGTCATTGAGTTTGCAAGCTTTCCTGCTGCAGCTGAGGACCACAATACACAGAAGAGCAAATTCAGTTAATGAACTCTATCAGATACACAAAATGACCTGTGTCTTCCTTGGAGAGGCACTTAAAAATTATGATCTACAAAGATTCTAACATGACCACAGCCAGCGACCTGCAGCAAACTGAGAAGCAGGGTTGCTCTGGCGGGAGCACAGACGCGTTCACCAAGGCCCTGCTGAAGAATATGTGACCATATGTGGCCACCAAAATGAGAAGAGCCATTAACATCCTGAATTAATGGGCTTAGTGGTTTTCAAATGAGGTATTTTCATGATGGACGTGGTGTGGATTCAGCAAAGTCTGCCCTTTAACAAATACAGCTTTGGTTTCAAAGATTTGATTAGGCTTAATACCATTAGGGAACCATTACTGATTTTATGCTGTTGTTGTTACTGGTTTAACTATCAATTTCTGAACCAAAAATTGCAGAAGTTGGCTTGACCAAGAGTCAAGGTTTAGGAATGCAAAAGCAAATCCAAGGTACAGATGAGCTTCAGATGTGGACAGGCTTCACAGGGTTTAATAGGCTCTCCAGAGTTTGTCAGGTCACAGAGGCTTTTCTTTTTGTGGGGTGTGCATGGGCCCAGTTGTTTCTTTGCATTTGCTGTTTGTTTTGAACACTTGTGACCTCAGCCTGAGCAAGCGGAACTCATATGAGCAATTATTGCAGGCAACAATTAAAAAAAACTCACGCCAACCTTCGTTTATTGTACACCATTTACAAAAAAAACAAAACAAATGAAAATGATCTTCTTAATCAGCAACCCTTGATCACCACCACGTGTTTTTAAAACAGCCAGATGTTCACAGTTTAAGAAGCCAAATAATACTACTACTTTTTTGTAAACGTTAATGGTGAAAGAAGAATAATAACGGTTTTAGTCAATCATCATTAGTACTTGAAAGTACAAATATAAATTAAATAAGACTCAAAAAACTTGTACAATAAAATCTGCTATAAACAAATCTAATTAAAAAGAACTGCTCTCAACCTGGTTGTGGGTTTCATCTTGTTTTAAAATTAAAAGCAGTACTTATTTTTCTGAAGCATCCAAATGAATGTTCATATCCAGATGTCCTTACAAAGAAACACGGTCTTCATTCTTTTCCCATTTTTTAATCTGTTTATATAATATTTTACTTCTGATTGTCCTTTTCTTCCTTGGCAATCCTCTTTGTCACACCACTGAAATACTTCTCACGGAAAGAATTGTGTCCCCTGTACGGCATATACTGACCATCCAACAAGTAAGAGTTCTCATCTTGATCCTGCATGGCATCAAAAGGCAAACGTTAGACTGAGGGTAGTGTGTTCAGCACGTATTGCCACTACTTTGCTTCCAGACTTTTTCAAACCATTATGCGCAAGGATAAAGTTAGGTTTTTGCTTTACAGTTCAACGGCACACACTTGTCACTGAAAATATCTCCGCTGACATCACCAGAATCCCACCCTTACATGACTAAATGAGCACAGGTACCATGCCACATAGACTTCTGCAAAGGAAAATACATAGGTTACTTTCCAGAAAAAACACTGTGGAGAATTCAGTCAGTCAGAGGACTGTGGAAGGTAGGTACAAACAGAAGAGGCACACAGATGGCTAAAATGAGTTCCTACAGTTATTGAAGCACATTCAGAGAAACTTTTTTGTGTGCAGCATTCATATATTTCTGAAAGTTAAAGCTGACACAGTAAATCCCTACACATAATATCTATTTGACACCAGCCAAGAATACAGTATAGAAAATTGGCCCACTGTATATACAAAGGTTTAGTTCATCGTGTACTGTGGCTTTATACAATTAAGATACTTGTCAGCTAACATTAGCAATGCTGTAAGATAAACATTACATCAAACTTTAATCTGAGTGTTAAGGAAAACTGATGGCAACTTCTAAAAACAGTTTCACGCTTCTGGGTGATGTCAGTTTATTATTATGCTCAATAGCAGGAAGGAACAGTGACAAGCAGCCTCACACAGAACAGCTGAACGGTGCGAGGACAAAATAAAAACAAGCACACAACAGAACCAAGCCTCTATCTCACCACGTGTTTCTTCTCAATTTTTTTTTAACCAATGCAGTAACACACACGTTGGTTTGTTACTTTAAAAAGCATACAGTTATTTGTTTAAATCTGAAAATAAAATTACTGTGGAATGCTTTAGCATTAGTAGGAACATGTAAGTAGATTTTAGTCAGTATTTTCACATTACAAAAGTATTACAATGCAAAGATGAACAGAATCCTAGTGGACAGTCTCTCCCTTGAGCTATTTTGTAGCCTTTCCAGGTTTTCACCTAGCAAGATCAACACCTCTCCTAGCTTCGGACATCTTAATGAGCAAAGGAGTGAAAGAAAAGGTTTTTCAACAGAGACGCTCGTGTGCATGTAGAAGGGCCCTCTTCTGGACACAATGAGACATTACTGTGAAGTAGCTCCCACCTGGTATCCCAGCAGACATCAGGAATGTGACACCAGCTTAAATTAACTTGCTAAATGTTCAGTGTCAAGTAGATATCTGTTATGTAAAGCATGTACACCAGTAGCAGCAGCTCTATTTAAATACTGCACTGTTGGAAAACAGCAGAAGAAAATGACTTCAGGAAACCCACTGCAGGCACAGTACTATCTGTTGTCTTTTGGTCACCTGTGAGAGACTGCCATCTCCGTGACTATTCTCAGGCTGATAAGAACAGGCTTTTAACATGTTTGTGAAAAAACCCAAAATTACAGAACTACTATAGACAGGCAGGAAACATGAAGGATTTAAGACACAGTCCTCTCACAGCCAGCCTGTACTCACTTCTCCAGACCACTCTGAGGAAAAGAACACTTCTTCTCTTGAAATTGCAGGTCAGAAATCCTTCTTCGACATAAACATGTATTTTTATATCATTGGGACGTGTTTTAACAAGAATGCCATGTAATTCACTTACTTTGAGAAATGGACGGGACATTTGACCCTGAAGGATAATGATATATGGATCAAAGATGTTTTAAGATAAAAATTAATCCCCGCAACCTCTAGAGGTCACGCATGTGTACAACATTCGTTTTGATTCCATAGGAAACAAAATGCTGATTTGGGGGAAAAGGATGAAAGAAGAAACTACCCTCTCCTCTGCCTCCAAGCTGGTTAGGGCAGAGAGAGGATGTGCCGTGCAGAAGAACAAACTTCAAGTAAAACACAGGTGTAATAGGGGCATCTGCATGCACCAGATGGAAACAGGCTTGGTGCACCACTGCACAGCAGAATCTCACCTCAAAAATCCAGGCCTCATCAAAAGCTCTGCAAACACTGCTTGCTAAATGAGAGATCTGCAGTCAGGCATGGATTTCTTCGGAGAGATTACAAAGGAAGTTCCTGGCCCACATTACAATAATTCCATTGTTTAAGAGGTTCCATTCCCTATCTCTCCTCTGTACAGGAATGACTGTCTAATAAAGATGGCGATTGCTTAAAAAACAAAAACCAAAAAATCCCAAACACCAACAAGAATGGGAATTGCTCCTTAAAAAAGGTAAAAGAAAATAAGAAATCCTGAAATATCTGGAGATACCAGTCACTGTTGAGAATTACTAGTCAAAAAAGTTTTATAGGCAGCATGAGAACTGATCAAAGTAACTGAAATGCTTGGATTTCAGACTAAGGATTTCCAAACAGATTCTAACTTATAGTATTTTTGTATCAGGGAGCTGAANAGTCACTGTTGAGAATTACTAGTCAAAAAAGTTTTATAGGCAGCATGAGAACTGATCAAAGTAACTGAAATGCTTGGATTTCAGAGACTAAGGATTTCCAAACAGATTCTAACTTATAGTATTTTGTATCAGGGAGCTGAATGGGTACAATCTGAACACCAGGGATAGGCTTCATTTAACTCTACAGAGAAAATAACTTGTCAAAAAAATCTTAATTAAACCATTTTTATTTGTTTTGAAGACAACACTAAAATAGGTGTTAAGAGATCTCAAATGATGAAGAGGTGGAAGAGAAGGGGATGCTGAACGGTAACAAAAAAATGTTGTTTTTCTTTAAATCTTGGCAAATATTATGTGACATTATCTAAAGATTTTTATTAATCTAGCATGCCCCAGTTCAGCTTCAAGGTAATTACCCATGTTTAGTTTTTGTTTAAAAAAACCAGTCATCCTAGCCTTATCACTGCTTCCTACCACTCCACATCTGGTGCTGGACAGTAGCTATAGAAACCACTTGTACTAATGTTATACAGCTATAAACAAAATGGAGCAGTTACCAAATCGGGGACAGCAGGGTCATATATCCAGGAACAGACACTGCTAAATTCAGTAGGAAAAATTCTACACCAGTAACAACTCCGGAGTGACCATGTGACATGGAAATGCTTGACCCATTCAGCAGGGTGGGTTCGTGTGCCTGGTGCTTCACAGTCCCTTCCTGGGAAATCATATGCTCAGAGTTTGTCCTTCAGTCAAGTTTACTGTTTCATCTTACTATGTAATCTCTATGCATCTCTGTTGGCATTAAAAAAGTGGGATGCCTTCCAGGGAGGGAGGAACACAGGGATCTGGGCTGAGGCTGCAGTTGCCCTCACTTCACTCACCCTGGGTTTTGGGGGGACAAGTGTGCAGAAGTGCTGTGGGGGAGACAGGAGGGGAGTGTGCATTTTGGGGTGAATGCTGTGCTGGGAGGAACAGTGGCAAAAGTTGTCTGAAATGGTAATTAAAAAAAAACCAAACCTTAAATGTTAAAAACCAAGTAACTCCTCTGCTCATATTGTGCACGTTCTGGAAAAGCCTATTCGTATCAACACTGAGTTCAGGAAGAAACCTTTTCCAGTTGGCACAATTTCACTGTAAACTTAAAAAGAACAGACTGGATGCTTACAAGACAGTGAGTTATGTACCAGTTTTGTGCGGTTTTTAATTCAACACATGATCTTCGTGCTTATGATTTCTCACGATAGATCAATACTCCATCTAGACATACTCACCTTTTGCCTTCACTTTGGTCTCTTTTTTATTACAAACAATTCCAAGCAAATTGCACCACCAATTTCAGCAACTGACTGAATTCATTTCCAGTTAAGAGTTTATTTGAAGTGTTAATAGTGAAATCAAAATTTGCTGTGAAACCTGCAATTCCTTTTTGCTGGCAAACACTGGGGAAACCGAAGAACTGCATAATAACAGTAACATGATTTGTAACATTTCTCAGACACTTGCAAGTGGCTGAATTAAAAGCTGAATTAAAAGGCAATTGAGGGCCTGTTACAAACCAGTTCAGTAAAGCAGACAGGAACTGTCTGGAACCATAAATGTTTGGTATAATAATATCCATAAAAATTCGCTCTTTTGTTTAGGAAAAAGAAAAGCACACAAAACTCTGACTATTGAATTTTATGATCATATCTGGCAAGTCAGAAGTATCCAATTCAAAGGTTGCTCAGGATATTAAGACAGGAAAAAACATGTTCCAGGTAAAGGACACTGGGGCAGGGAAATCTCAGACACCAAAACAAAGTCCTAAACCAAGTAGGCAGTAGCTAAGAATTCAACATGCATTTTGTTCTCTAGACAAGTTTTGCATCATCAGAAACCATACATGGGTATCTTTTAATTATTTAACAGACATCTGGAATACTGAGTGTAAGCACTTGCACAGTCTTATCTAAGCAGCAAGCCTGCCAACTAGTCTCAGGTGCTCAGAGCTAAACATTTCCAGACATGAACCTGTCAAACCATGTACTGAAGAACAGGTGATGCACAAAAGGAGAGTAACAAATGACGAAAGTCTATTTGCAGAAGGGTGGATATATTTTTCAGATTAGAATATGTTACCCTGCAGCACTGGTAGCAATAAAACTGCTGTCGAAAACCTCCCTGAACACCCTGAGACGCACATGTCAAAAACTTTCATCATTTACCCTCCTGGTTTGCTACTGGTGAGGCTGGCAGCTCCAAGGCTGAACTCCACACAGAATGTTTATAAAAAGTTCAGGTGTTGCTTGAGAACTGCAGTCACCACGAGCATTACAAACACAGCACTGAAACCCTGCTGTGTCATTAGTGCAAGCACCACACAGACACAGCAGTCCGACTGCATCGCCTGCCATCTGAAACAGCTCTTCCAGCCAACAAGGAATGTACTAAAAACGCTTGCTCACTGAGTGCATTTTCATTAAGAATTTGCCTCACACGTGTTTAGCATCTCTTTTAACGGTATGAAGTGAGAGAAGTAGCAAGAATGGAAAGGAGAGCTGAATGCAATATTCCCTGGTCCCAGTGCCTCAGGAGATGCATTTAGTTTGTCACAAAACACAAAAGAGACAGTGTGCTTTGCTGTATTTGTTACAACTTCAATATTATTTCAAAAGCTAAAATGTACCATTCTAAAGATGAAGTAACAGAATTAAATAAAGTTTACCTGTACTGCAAGACCCACAAAGACATTTAGTATTTACTTGGGCATCGAGATACACTTTGAAATCAAAGAAAACTTGGGCATTAAGGCAAAGCCTCTGTGGATGGGATTCACAAGTACCCCTAAGTTCAAAGATCTTTTTCACACTATCAAGGGGCTTTCTCGGGATGAAGAGTTTACCAAAAACTGAGAACAAAAAAGAAGAAACCAAAACCAGAACAGTCCCTTAAATCACTACTCAATTTTATAAAAGCTTTATTTAACTCTGATCATAAAAACCGAAGTGTGACAGAAACAAGGATCAAATGCTGAATAGCATGAACTTGTCACGAACGCAACAGGTACTTTTTTACACAATATAATCAAGAATTCAAGCTTACCTTGAATTCTTTCACCTTTTCCATGGTTATGAGGCGCCGTGATGTGTGGCTGGAAAGCATCTGCTCGCAGTTGCTAATAAGTTTCAGGCACGGATGGCGGGGAATGATCTCTTCTGTATATCTGGAAGAAATAAACGTTCACAGCGCTGTAGGCTCATGAAGTGGAAGACTAGCATCTGAAACAAAATTCTTACAGACTCTTCAGAAAAAGGCCCAGAGTAGAAACTTGTCATGCACTTTAACCTGATTAGATAAATTCAGATATTGGTGCTCCAGAATTTTGACATCATATATTCCAATCATCTTGACATGCAGTGTGTAGAATGAATTACAACCTCACAGTAAAGAGACACTCCCCCCATTTTCTACATGTATTTAAATTTTGTTAATGTATGCACACACAGGCCTGCCTGTATAATTTCAAGAAGAAAATATCTCAGCCAACCAGGAATAACAACTTACCCAGTCAGAGCTGTGATTTTTAAAACATATTCCACAGTCAACATATATGAAATTGCAGGAATGAGACACTTCACTCTAGCTCCCAAAAAGGGGATCGTTGCACTTCAATTTCAAATCTTATTAAGTCAGCTCTTATTAGACAGTGACATTCCTGAACTTCAAAATTTGGTGTTACAAATGTATCTCATTATAATTACTTTTTCTAATGGCAAAAAAAAAAAATCCACTATCATTTAACATCAGATAGAATTTAATTATAAGCCAGCGTTGCTGCTATCTGTAGAAGCAAGAGTTACAGTGCTTTAAATGTTCCACCTCATAAGCATACTATTTTCTATACAAAAAGTGCTTTCTCTAGATTGCTTTCAATCTTTCCATTTCTCCAAATGCTGAAAGAGAAATTTAAAGATTTAACAGCTTTGCATGGGACTACAGCAGCAAGAAGTATTGACCTAGCTAGTATGATAAATATGAGATGAGATATCCTTCCTATATACTGAAACATAGATCAGTCATTTATTCTGAGATCTTGTAATAAGCTTTCATGTAATAGTTACTAAAAGGTAACACAGAAAATGGGTTCTGGTATTGTTAGGGACCATGATTTTGTACAGAACACCTGTTCCTATGATTCTCCAATGTCTGGGGGTCAACAGAAGTCAGATACTGAAACGCAGAACTGAACAACTTAACACCTATGATTTGAATTTAAAAGGTACAAAGGAGGAGCTTTACATTTTTCCTAAGAGGTGGATTTTCTGAATGAAAGTAAAGGTGTTGGTCTGGGAAAAAGAGAAGTCAATGTAACAGCTTAAAACAGGATCCATCTAGGTGCTGGTGGAAAACCTGGCATTTCTTAAGATAACAGTGAATTGTTAAACAAGTAATTCAATACCAAATACAGATCTGCAAATAAGAAAAAACTCAAACAGTACTGCCTCTTTGCTTTGCTCCAACATTTCCACACCACAAAACTACCTTTCAGTCTCTTCTCGTGCAGAAACAAGTATCTTCTTCTGCTAGGAGAAGTCAGAACATGCTTTTGACAAAGGAGAATGAAATTAATTCTCAACTGCTTTTTCTACTACACGAGACTTTTGATGCATCTAGTACCACCAAACTGTCTCTTTCTCTTACAAAGGTAGGCACTCTGCCACAACATTTTAAAAGTTTCTCTCCATAATCGTATAGAAGGCTGACTTTAATGGAATTAAAAGAATTTGGACTCAACAATGATTTCAATGTCTGATTGAAAGCGTAAACTTTGGAGTAAGATGCTATCGTGAAGAGGGAGAGATCATTATCACTTTGTTAAAAAGCCTTTTCTGTTAGCATTAATCAATCTATTTCTACATTCTTTCAGGTAAACCTCAGAAACAAGTAAGAAATACAGAAGCAGTGGTTTTAACAGACACCCAATTCAACACAGTTTTGGCTTTAGTTTAAGGTAATATACAAAGATCTGAAAAAATGAAACTGAAGGCAGGTGTTGCCAACTGATGATATTTGATAATGCAACATGTTAGTAGAAAGCATCTTCTCTTCACCCCACTTAGTTGCTTTAATGCCCCATGTTCATTATCACAGCTGAAAATAAACTTACTAACCCACTATTCTATGCTAATTCTAGCAAATTTAGTATTTCAATTCATAGTAGGATGTACAAATTCACTTTTTAAGAGGCAACTCAACTAGACCTCCCCGAAACAGCAGCTGAAGTAGATCCCCAACGTGCAGTTCCCTAGTTATCTGAAGTGAAACACTTTACACTGCTGTAGTGAAGAAGCATGCTTCTGCCGAAGTTCAATAAGCAGACAGAAAAACTCTGGTATCTTGATGAACAGAGTAAGTTCAGTAATTTCAAACAGATTTTATTGACATGAAAATTAGCTATAATACTGTGAGTGGCATTCATTGCTTTGTCTGTGAATTGTCCTACAAGAAAAAAGGCCTACAATACCAATTCTGTTATTTACTAAAAAATGCAAACTACCAAGTACACTCTCCTGTTACAGAAGCATGTAACAGAAATGGCTCCTTTTGATTTCCAAATTTTCAAAACAGCATGTGGTATATAGGACTATCACAAGCCATTTCCATGGTGAAACCAGGGACAGCCACCACTTTTATATATCAGAACAGTTTGACTGTACATAGAAATATATGACACTGTAGAAACTACCTTCAGAGCACATCTGTTATCTGCAAGCCACTTTGAAACAGCTACTGTACATCAACTCCTCAGTTCACAGTGAAAAATGTTTGCAAAAACAAAATAAAAACCCCCTCAAACCTAATCTAAGAGATGCTGAAATAAGGCATGCAAACAGCTGTTTTTCCTTATAAACTCAGTTCTGATCCCAGGCTGCACTATGGAGCAGACAGGATCCTGCAGTCTCTGCTGGCCTCTCTCGTCCCTAACAGGGCTGCTCCTGGATGCTTCTTGCCTCTCACTGCCATCTCTTGGTCACTGGACTTTTGTTTCTCAGCAGAAAGCTGTATCAGTAGTGCCAAACCCCAAAGAACCAAGGATGATTTTTACACACCTCTATCAGCTACTCTATCAGAAACATGTACTACTACCAGCCTTGCTTCTACTGTCTTAGAAATCTACCTGCACCTTGAAAGTCTTAACTTTTTAAGCTTAAACCTCAACCCACTGGACATGCATTTGCAATGACAGGCAAAGGCATTTTCTGTTTGGTAACAGTCAGGAATTATCTCCGTTCAAAAGCTTCGTTACAAAATGTGGTTTCCCTCATACAGAATTTTAAAATATGAGGCCTGGGCATTACTCTTAAGTGCTGGTACTATGGAAGCTCCAGCTGTAGTGTGTCCCAAAGGAAAGCCCAGTGAGAACACAGCATCCATTCTGACACAACACAGCAGAAATCAACAGTACATACTCAGGCCTGTATACGGGCAGCCAGTAAACCAATCTTCCTCCCATCACCAGATGCTCTGCCGCAAACTTCAAGAGGTCAAAAAAGATGTCACTTAGATGGTAACTGGATGAAACGAAGAAGTGATTTTCTGTGCTAAACAAAAAATGTACAAGTGTAAACAAACACAAGAGCACAGGTAAAACCTAAATTTCTAATAATAGCAATTAAAAAAGAAAAACAATACACTTAACCACAAAAGCACCATCTGAGCTTTGCAAAGCTACCTAGGACAATTCAGGAATACAACTTCTCCTGTGAGGAATGTAACTTCTCAGGAGCCCCTGTAACTGTCTCTTTGACTTCCACATGTATTAAAGATGACTCTAAAGAATCACAGGTATGTTGGCAATAGTTATTTTGCACAGCATCTTTCTAAAGCAATTACAGTAAAAGCCAGAAGGCAAGGAAGGCCAGGCAGTGGAAAAGCCACGTGATAACTCTGAAGAGAAAGGAGGAAAATGCAAAAGAAAAAAAGGTTAAGGTAAAATTACAGGTATTCCATTTTAGACTGATTTTGCAGCCTGAAGAGACCAAAGAGAACTTTGTGTGAATAGGAAATACAAGGTAATGGTGGCTCACAGAGCTGAGAAATAGGATTCAAAATCTGAGCACATGCAAAGGATAAGGAGGGGGAACAAAACTGAGAAGTTTTCAGGAAGGGACATGGTGATTTTGCAAACAGAACAAAAAGTGGTTTTCTTCTTTAATTATAATTGCTACCATTTTTTAACTGCTGACAGCCAACCAAGAAGTAATAAATATCCTAAAACTGCAACTGGGTTTCCATTAAGACATTTATATTCTACAACAGATGAGACAGCTTCCCTACCTTCTTTCAACTGACTTAACTGTTTCCTTTTGTGATCCCATTCTGCGAGGAGCTTCTCTGATACCATATGGTGCTAGACAAAGCAAAAGCAAAATGCAGAGATGAGAACCTCACCCTTTGTCCAAATAACACAGAATTACACCATACATATACAACAGTGCACAAACCGGTTTATACAAAGTTAAAAAATAGAAAAAGGAAAGCTTTTACGAAGTTTAAGTCAGTAAGGGAAATTTCAAGATCTACTGAAAGTTTCTTACTCCAGAAAGTTATTTTAAAACTGTTTCAAAGAAATTCCTTCAGCTGTAAGAGCTTCTAGCAGCCTACACGTTTGCTACATGACAAAGGACAATGCTGTGTTGTTTGTTAAAAGATATTCCTTAGATCTCCAACATCTGATAAATAATCCCATAGTTTTTTTGTTTGACAGACACAAACAGGTCCCCTATAGCATTTAACTAACCTCTTTCAAAATGAAATTAAGTGTATCGGAATTTCTTGTCAGCACATTACATAAATGGTAATTCTCACACATAAGAAGAACCAGAGAATGCTATTTCTCATACATTTTTTGCACATTTCTAATAGCATAACATACTTATTTCATGTTCAAAACATCTGAGTTTGTGACACTTGTTTCAGCATCATGGAGGCACCAGTGTAACCATTGCAGAAGTTTTACAAATTGTTTCACACTCAGTTCTAAGTCCGTATTAGTATTCTACACTGTCTTGTTGCCAAACAGGCTAAATAAAAATTAGCAAGCAACACGCAAAGAAAAGTCACACTTCCTATTCCTAACTAATATGAACGTGTCATTGTAAAAGCCAGCACCTGAGATCAGAAATTGCTGTATCAAGGTCGTTCATTTATTCCCTCGGTTTCTTTTCCCTCTCATACAAGACAAATGGTGTTTAGCACATAGGTTTCTAAAAGACCAGAGGATCCTTTCAAACTGCTCCTGCTTCCAGTAGTTAAGCGTATTGGAAACACATTAAAATTTCTCTTTGGAAGCATGACATTAAGCACTTAGCACAAGTCTCCAAAAGTCCATCAGAGACGCATGGCAGACTCCAATGTGCTGCCAGCAGCAATGCAGACCAATCTGAAAAGAAGTCTCTACGCACCAATCACATTATGCTTTTACTGAAGGAGACTTCTTCTAAGGATGATGTTCAGCCATATTGATTTCTGAACATAACATTCTCTCAGTGGAAGAAAGTGCCATTGACAGCTTTGTTACACATTTGTAACTATCCTTAAAATAAATGCAGACATCAAATGCAGGTCCAATTTCCACAGTGCTGCTCCCAACAGTCATCTTTGGAAACATAGAAGCTGCAGGCCTGAGCACTCGTCCAGACATTTAATCGATGTACATAGGCAGTAATGTTTCAGTCACTGTTACTGGGCAACAAAAGGTAGTAACAAACTCACGGTCAGTAATGATTGCATCAAACAACATCCCTTTTCTCCATATCGGTCTTGAAGAATCAGCAACAAGTGCATCGAGGTAGTATTTCTCTAACCCATACTGTCGGAGATTAGCTCTGATATTTTCATCTGGCCCTCTCCATTTCTGGTTCTTTCTGCTTGCCTTGCCTGGGAGGGGAAGGGGAACGGAAAGGGGGAAAAAAAAAAAAAGCACACTCAACAAGAAAATATTCCATAAGAAAAGCTTTCATACACTCTACCATTCAAATTACAGGAAAATAATTAAATGACACCAAAAAAACCTGTCAAAAGTACTCGCAATAAACTTCACAAGTAGTAAGGAAAAATGAAAATACATGAGAAAAATTCTGCTGCATCATCTGCATAGGGTGTCAAAGAACACATTTACAAAAATGCTGGTTTGCAAGGTGCTCTCTCCCCATCCACCAGTCACAATCCTGTCCACTAGGTCAAATATAATTTGCATATTTTCAGAGAAGTAAGAATGAGATCAGGGTTCCTGGGTTAGGTTATGAGGAGCTTCCCACATCACACGTTGAAAGAACACACAGCTGTGGTAATTATTATTTCGAACTTTGTTTTAGTTTTCATTATTATTTTTCAAAAATATTTCCTGCTTAAAAATAAGGTATCTTAACTAGGATGCATGTAAACTCATGAATAAAAATAAGTATGACCAAATAAATCCTGTGAAGATTAATGTTGCTTTAAAATCCGCTAAGTATCATCCACTACCATCAGTATTCTTAAACTCCAGAGAGTAAGATTTCAGTGGCTTAGAAATACGTAACATACCTAATCCATGGACTGTGTTGTAATCTATATCAGCACCACACACATATGCCCCAAAATGTGCTGAGGAGATTAGAAGGCCACCTATACAGGGGAGAAAAGAGGAAAAGTATAAACTTCTGTCATAAACGTTACCTGTGTTAGGATTTTTTCCTCAGGAAGCTTCAGGAGTCTACACCAGCAGCACACTAGACCCAAGGAAAAAAAACCAAAACAAACACTAAAAAAAGAAGTAAAACTATCAACCAGTTAGAATCACTATGTAATTATAATCAGACATAATAACACTAAGTCCTTTGTCTGCTATACATGATTTTCCTTATCTTGATATGCCCTATGTCACTCCTTATCTCTGGAGTCTGTCCAGGAGTTTTGCTTATGGTTTTCTGTATTTTAAAGCAGTAAGATCCTTTAATCATTACATGAACCAAAACTTTTGGTTCTACTTTGCAAGGAGCAGAATTTCAAATTGTTGTCAAACAATCTGTAAAACCATCACCAAACAAATGGCAGTTCTACTGTGTCTGTTCTCAAAGCCAGGTTCTTTAACTGTGTTTAAAAATCAAACTTGTATAAGGTGGTTATTCCCATGTTGTCAGAAACAATGGTTGAGAGCCTTACAAACATAAATGTCTCTAATGCAAACATAAATACCAAAAAAGTTTCTGTAATTGTTTTGGAGTGTGAAAATACATATAAATGGATTTTTCTGTGAGTATGCTGCCTATTTTGTCAGTAGTTTTACCAGTGTACTTATTCTGTAATAAACCCAGTTTTTTATCACTGCTATTACAACCCACCTTCCTAATTAAAAAAAGGGAAAAAACACCCTACCAAAAAAGTGTGATTTCCCCTTGAAACTGACAATAGCTGAACAGCCCATAGAAAAGAATAAATGACATTATCTCTTTAACAGATTCCAAATGAATCAATGGACAGACTGCAGAAGATGACCAGATACCTGTGTGGTCAAGTTATTAATAAAGAGGTCTGTGGCTACCAGAATGGTTTAGAACAGAACAGCAACTGAGAACAAGGCTGTGAACCCCACTGATGTCAACAGTCCAGCTAAATAAAGGGGATGACTGTTGCAGGATAAAGGGCTGACAAAGTGCAAGCTGGCTGGGGGGTTCTCCCATTCACCAGGAGCATGGAAAGAAGCATCTCAGGTGGCTGCACTGTCCTGAGCCACCCACTCAGCACCAGCAAATCCCTAACGTGCCCTGTGTGCACCAGAAAACTTCTACACCATATGGTAACAAACTCTACCAAAACCAAAGGTGAGTGAGAACAAAAGAACTTTTAAAATTCTTCTGCTTTTTCTTGTGAAATGGGTCAGGCAAAAACAAGGTTACTCACCCCAAAGGAATCACCCATTTCCCTTCTTGGCTGCAATCCCTCAGAACAGATGGGCAGTACATCCAGAGGGTCAAGACAAATTTAGCTAGCCCTTACCCCAAGTATGGCATACCACCCAGTCCTATAAAGAAAGTAAGAAGAAAGTCCTTTGCCCATCTAAGAATATTCTTAATCACAGGAAAAAAAAAATAAGCTTGGAAATAATGAATTTACAGCTTTTGATAAATCTCAGCTTGTACTAGTTCAATTGTGTTCACACAGAAGGTGCATGAATACTTAAATACTCTCATATGGCCAGCCCTTTGATCAGTATATGAAATAGATGCATACAAAGGGTTAATCAGGGAATCACTCTGTCCCTGGTGACTTTTAGCAGAATGATGGTGGCACAGAACTTCATGCCTTTCTATCATACACTATTCTTCCACCTCTTCAGCACAGATGGGGTCTGGTCCTCCAGGATCTCAAAGAAAAAAAAAAAAATCCTGTCATTTCCAACTATGCAGTATCACAAGTATCTTCCAAAGGTGCCATCAACGACATTCCTGAGATAACCTGAACTGACTGTCTAGGAGTAAGCACAAAATATTCAGGTAAAAGACTTGATTTATTCTTCCAGCAGCTTCCAGGCTTCCTTCTGCCCAACAGTGAGGAAAGAATACCTAAACAGTTTATGGAAGTTAAAAACACAATCTTGGCCATTCCAATTCTGCTCGACAATAAGAAGTGGAATTAAGTCTCCTAAAAGCCAGCCTGGTCAAAGAGCACTTTATATTCCAAGGACAAATGCCAACTGTCCACTCTTACACTAATATGAAAGACTTGTGATTTAACTTATGCAGCAAAAAATAGTTCGTTTCCTACAAGCAAGAACCATTTTGCAAGGCCATTCTGATTTGGTACTATTTACTTTCCCAGTATAAAAAACCAGGAAGAAACTCAGCCAGGTAACAAAGCTGCACCAATAAGGAAATCTGAACTGCAGTTCTTCAAAATGCTCCTCAGATCCTGAATATAAGTTTTTCCAAACCCATCAGCTCAAAATCACTGCATCACTCTCAATTCCAAACTATCTCCCAGAAACTCCAGTGACAGGGCACTGTTGTACTGACAATCTTGAAAATCTTCTGAAAGTACTCAAGAGACAACTGAAATTCCTGGGGTTTACTCAACAGAAGTGCAAAAGCCACTATTATTTAGTCATAAATACACTCTACTCACAAATGGCATGCCACCCAATATCTCCAGGGTCCCCTTTAATCTCTAGCCTTTATATTACAAATATATAGAGAAAAAAAAAATTAAAATTGTAATTCAAACCACAAGGCAATTTGGGGAGAATTTTGACTATGTTACCTTTTGAACTGAAACACAACATTTATCTTGAATTTCTATAGCTTCACCATTTCTATGAGATTTTTCTTCTCCTGTCTTTGCCCTTTCTATTTTTCTTCAGTTTTCGCTCCCAAGAGAAAGAATGCTCTCAGATTTTTTTTCATGATTTAAGTTAGCAGATTTTTACAGTAAGTCAAAAAGCCATAGACACCAAAATGAAACCAACTGCTCAGAAATAAGTAGATGAATTTCCTGAACCTTTCAAAGGACAAGCACAAGGAAGAGGAGAGAATTCCATAAGATATCATTACACACGAAAAAAAACAGAAAATATATGAACAAAAATCTAAGACAAAAACCAGAGTTCAACAAAGCCTTCTGTTTCTGAAAATATTATATCCATGCTCTGTTTTCCACGGCACAGAGAAGACAAATGCTAGTAAGAATTTATCCTACTAGTGACCCTACTAGTGTTGTCTTCTCCTTGCCTAACTTCTCTGAAGTGATTTCTGCATAGAATTTTCTTCATCTTCCCCTTAATGTAAGTATTTTTAAATCTATGCTTCTCACATGTGGTCACCTTGATTAAAGTTCAACAAGTTGAACGTAAGTCGGCAGTGCCCTGGGAGCCAGGAGGGCCAACCCTGTCCTGGGGGGCATCAGGCACAGCATCACCAGCCGGGCAAGGGAGGGGACTGTCCTGCTCTGCTCTGCACTGGGGCAGCCTCACCTCGAGTGCTGGGGACAGTTTTGGGTGCCACAATATAAAAAAGAGATTAGAGACTAGCTAAAGGAGGGTAATGAAGATGGTGAAGGGCCTTGAGGGGAAGCTACATGAGGAGTGGCTGAGGTCACTTGGTCTGTTCAGCCTGGAGGAAACCGAGGGGAGACCTCATTGCAGTTACAACTTCCTCATGAGGGGAAGAGGAGGGGCAGGCACTGATCTCTTCTCTCTGGTGCCCAGTGACAGAATCCAAAGGAATGGCCTGGAGTTGTGTCAGGAGAGGTTTAGGTTGGGTATTAGAAAAAGATTCTTCACCCAGAGGGTGGTTGGGCACTGGAACAGTCTCCCCAGGGAAGTGATCACAGCACCAAGCCTGACAGAGTTCAAGAAATGTTTGTGCAACGCTCTCAGGTACGTGGTGTGACTCTTGGGGTATCCTCTGCACAGACAGGAGTTGGATTCCAATGATCCTTGTGTGTTTTTTCCAACTCAGGATACTCTATGCTTCTATTCTAGGATTCTAAAATCCAGGTCAGAAACACAGCCTTTGTCATCTTTTTGAAGAAACTACTATAGGTAGCTTAACACGATATACTCTGGTATAATTATATGGCACTATCTGACACAATAGATCAGCTATTTCACGTACAGCCGAGTTTCCCTGAGGCAAAAAGCACTTCTACGCCATGCACAGTAATACGTGGAATAAAAGCTCCCCCTCCTGGCTAAGATAAGAAAAGTTCAGCTGGGGAAGGATACCCTGTGTGAGCAATATTATCCTGCAGACAGGCTGTAATGGCACAACAAAGTGTTCCTCATTGAATGCTATGACCTGACTGTTGCTATATTGTGTTATACGACCACAAGTGCCCTGAGCACTCCCCTGAAGAGCCAGCTCTAAAATGCTGCTCTTCCTACTATCCTGAAAGCGATTACAGGAAGTGCTTTAGCCAAATTCCAATTCTTGGTCACTTTGATCTTAAGCAGTCCATGACACACATGGATTGGTGTTTAAGCCATGTGGCATAAAATACAACAGTGAAGACAGACTTTTTAGAAGCACAAAATAAACTATTTACATCTTTGGAAGTTGGTCTGCTTCCCCCAAAATCCCTTTCAGGTTAACAAAGCATCTATTTTATAAACACCATTTTGCCTTCGGTATCATCTCAAATATCAGTTGAGCACCAGAAACCATGGCACCAGGTAAAAGAGTGGTGCAAGCACCAACACAATCTTCCAGTTTTTCCCACCAGTCAAAAAAAATACATATACCTGTTCCAACAAATGGATCATATACAACATCGTTGGGTTTTACTCTTGCGTGGTTTGCCATGATGAAAGACAGGCAGGCATCCATGCTCGTGTTTCCAATAAAGTGTCTCTTCTTTACACTGTAGGATTCAATGAGTTCTCTTTGACCATCTGCAATCTGTTGAAACATTTAAAATCCCTGTCAGGTCCTGGATACAAGATATAAACAGACAGGCTAACAGACTTGCTTAAGTGACACCATCCAAAACCACGTAACTTCACTTCATAACACATCACCTTGCCTTCTGACATCTGAAAATACGACAGACTTCTTTCCAAGCAACACATATCTTGGTTCAACACCTAGGTAAATTCTCCAAAACAGAGGTTAAAAATATACAAACATTTTAGAGGGAAAATTCTTTTGAAGAAATTGCAACCAGAGAAATTTTGGTATTATTCTAAACATCAGAAAAACAATTCCTGGCAATTCAGAGTTAAAAGGATTTCAAAAATAGGAGGATTAGAAATGAATGTTAACACATATGTGCACACACAAGCATGCTTAAGGTCATACAGAATTTCCTTCTTCACTGGCATTTCTGTCCCACTCAAAATCTAAATTTAGGATAGCGTTGACAGATCAGAATTTAAGGGAAAAGCAAACAAAGACAAAATGCTAACATTTTTACATCAGACTTCTGAAGTATGTTGGAGAAGTCCAAAGCAATCTGGAACAAAACACATTAAAACACTATCCAATATTATGCCCCCGACCCCTGCTGAGCATCAGTCTTACTGGGTAAACAAAATACACTTGCCTCTTTTTTTCAGGTTGGTTTACTCATTTTTAAACACTTTAGGAATTTGGCACAGATGGGACAACAGCTGCAATGTTTTGCAGCATTGCCACAACCCAGGGTGCTTACACATTAATCACAGGCATGGAGAATATTCACAGGCCCTAACAGATCACTTGAATCTCTAACTTCCCTGTACACAAGCCCTGACCATGGCTGTACAACCTCTGCAGTGGTTCTCCCTCCTTCCAGCTGCCCTTGACCCAGGACATTGCAAGCGCATATTCCCATCAGTGGCTAGTGTCATTCTGGGAGATATCCTTTGAGGAGCCACTTTTTCCTCACAAAAACATGAAAGACCAGATCAGATTTCCTCAGAACATCCTAATAATGCAGCAGGTTTAGAGTGCTTATGGCCAGCAGGCAAGAACATTTGTAGCAAAGACCACAGATGACAGGCTCCAGACAAGTTTTGTACTTGGCTCCTTCTGCACTGTCGGTGTTCCCTCGGGCAGGTACCTGCCTGTGGGCTGGATTCCCTGATGACCAAAGCCTCAGGGATCAGTCTCTGCTTTTCCATGGAGGTGCCTGTCAGGATCACTTGAAGCACTCACAAAACGCTCCAGTGGGGCTGATGCCACCCAGCAGGCCCACTAGCCATCTACAGCTCTGTACATCTTTCTGTGTGTTTGAAACAGGTGGTTTCAGCTGCAGCTGCATCCAAAGAAGTGTAACACACCACCCTAGCTGTGCAGTCTCACTGCTGTGCGGAGTTCCCTCAGTGGATGGCGAGATAAAGGTGTGTTCCCAGATACAACTTCATTTTTTTCCACCTCTAAATTGTTCAGTAAAGCGATTTTTTCCTAGTCACAGTAAGGACTCCCAAGACTTGCATCAGAGCGTTATGCAATGACAGATTCAGACAACTGTATTTTCTGCTTCTATTAAAAGTCAAAACATTTTTTTACATTTAAACTGAAGTACACTCTTCTGAAAATACAAGCTTATAAGAACTGAAACAAGCACACTCACGCACCCATCTACCAAAATACAGATGAATGGGCTCTTCTGGAACATCATTTGGGTTCATTCCATAATCTTCCAAAATCCAAAAGATGTGTTCTGGATTCTTTAAATTTACTTTTCCTTTGAATGGCAGAAATTCAAGAGCCTATACAATAAAGAAAAACAGAGTCAAAAAAACACAGGGTCAATTTTTTAAATCGGTACCTTCCCCCTCAAGGAAAAAAAACCCCAAAACCTAACAAACCAAAAAACAGCAAAAAAAGCCCCACAACTTCACTTGTGACAAATGGTATATTAGTATTAAAACGTACATTCAATTTTCTCTGGATTTTTGAAATGCCTTTCTTGTAAACAAAAATAGCTCAAATGATTGAGGATTAGAAATCAGGAACCATACACTCTTTATTAACTGAACAGAACTCAACTTTAGAGGAAATTAAATGTGCATATTTCAAGTTATGAAAACAACACTGACGATGAACAATGGGATGTGAAATTTCAGTGACGTGCAGTTACAACAATTTACATACTCAGTATTATTTCATGTACACAAAAACTGAACAAACAGGGAAGAATAGCTACTACTAATACAGATAATTTCAGTCTCTGTAAATTAAGTAAATTGAACAAATAGCTGCCAAAATAGAATGCGGAAGAGCAGAAATAAATAGTAATTTGGAAAAATTACCATAAGCAGTAATTTGGAAAAATTTCCTAATTGAAATACTGATATAGTTAGGAGGAGAGCACAAGTGCAGACAAGAGCATGATGATGGAACAGGAGATCAGCACACAATCCACAGCTTGCAGCTGAAGTCACTTGTTCCACATTCTGCAACAATAAAAGCCTAATAAAAGCCTAATAAGGAGGTCAAGTAAACAGATTTTCCAAAAATCTATCACCTAACTCTTGCCATTTGAATCTTACAGTTTTGAGCAATAAGCTTCAGTTTCCCCAGCACACTGGGCTGAAATCAGCAGTGATAGTTGTTTGGCTTAGCAGATGCCTCACAAAGTGGGTTTAGAGGTAAAAAAAAAAAAAGAAGAAGTCGTCAATTCTGAGGAAATGTTAACTCAGACACAAAGATCTCATTTAGACCTGGTAAGACATAAGCCATAAACTTCCTTAAGATCTTCAAGAAACCCAAAGTTAAACACACCGATAGCACGGAGTAAGAACAAAATTAATAAATTAAACTAAACAAAGATTTCTTAACCATCTACTTACATCAATCTTTTTTATTTTCTGTGCTTGGGTCAGTGTTTTATTAAATGTATGAATATGTATTTTGTAAGTAGAGTCTGACTGTAGATATGGAAGCTGAAAAAAACCAGGCAAAGACATTTTCATTAGTACAGATGCAGTGCTAGTCAGTGGGCTTAAGGAACCGTATTACCCAGGTTCTTTATATGCATACCATCTTGTCTGTTGGATAGTTCTTCAAAGATGTATAGAGCTCCCCTACAGATCTTCCATGGCCCCACAGTTCAAATACAGACCTGAAATTACAAAGTTTTTGAGAGTGCAGTCACACAAAGTAGGGAAAATGCTTTACAGATACTTACTCCTTTTAACCTTCTTAGCCAACATATTTAAGCCTTACTTCATAAAGTGTTAAAGTGTGGCATTTAATTCTTGGCAAATGTTTTAGGTTTTGTTTGTAACAAGGACAGGCTTATTTTTAATCCTAGGCCGATATTTCACTGATGATTTTCTTTGTTTGGTAATATACCAAAAGCTTCAGAGCTTCTCATATTAATTAGCAGTGCAGTGGAGGTGCTCCAGTGATCTTATTCTAAAACTAACACATTTCCCCACAGCCAGCAGTAGACCATAAAAATAAGCCATGGGCTAGTTATGCTTTCTACATAAAATCAGCATACATTAGCTGAGAGAGCACAGCGTGCAGAACATCTGCAAGCTGTTTTGTCATATTTTACTTCCTTGATTGCCTACAGCTGCTTTTTGGAGTGCAGTGCTCCATTCTTTAGGCAAGAGAGGAGAGAGCCCAAGTCATTGCAGGTAAAACTGAGTACCTGACACAATAAGCACTCAACAGAGACTATGCAGCGTTCTGCAGAGGGGCCCAAGCTCTGAAGAACACAGCACAAACACCAGAAATTTAGTATGGTCAGAGAGACATAACACACCTATGCGGCTTCTCATCCTGAACCGTACCTCAAGGTCTCTCTCACATGCCTCACTGGAAAGCATGTTACTCAGACACCTCTAGAAAGGACCAGATGGAACAATCACTCTCCAGCATATTCCTGTGCTCTTGAATTTCCCAGAAGGGACCTCTGCTGCAGTAGTCTGGGCTGAAGGCTTGGATGCCAGCACTAAGTGAGGGTGACACAACGTGTCCCTTCTAAAAGTGATTGTCAGTTTTCATATATCACTGGCTTTATCTTTTAATTCCATATATTTTAGAACAAGCCACTAACTTAACACGATACAAGGTACATAAAACGTGAGTGACACTACAAGTACTGTCTCTAGAGTGAAGAACACCATTTCGACACCCTGAATTGATCATACTCCGAGTAAAGAGGACAGGCACGCTAAGAATCTGTCCTACAAGAGTCCTACAGGCTCCAGTAACATCTTCTCAGTTCTAGAAGGAATCAGAGAGGGAATCTTTATTTTATGACTCCACATAAAAACAGTATTTGCCAAAATAGAACAGAACAAAATTCCACAGCTTATGTTATTATTTTCAAGATTTTTCATCTCTTACTTTGCACACACTGTCCGCTTCATTAGCCCCCTTGCCATCTCTTCTGAAGGAATGTTGAGAATCCAAAATGGAGACTGCAATCAAGAGAAGGTAAGTGATGCAAATACCTAGCTGGAGGATGTCACATGAATTACACAACTACACAATTCTGTTCTATAAAAATAGAACATGCATACTGAAGATCAAAAAATTAATAAAAAGTAAATCTGTTAACTTTTATCATACACAGAACATGGGGATAAAATACTTAATTTGAGAGAAAACTGTTTACTCAGCTTAAATGTCTGAGAAATTCTGTTATGTATTTAATTTTTCCAACATTGTGGGAGTCCAGAGCGCGGGGAATATTTCTCTGCCTGTTTTAAGGAGTTTTACCCCCCTGGACAGCACTGTTTTTGACCTTCATCCATGGAGAAAGCTACCAACTCTCTGGGAAGAACTTGAACGCACTGCGGTGGGAACTAGGTGATAGAATATTATGTAAGGTAGCACAGGGTGAAAATATAAAGGTGTTGGGTTTGTTAAAGTAGCAAATAGATAAAAAGGAAAAACTCCAAAATAGAGGATTGTTGTTATTTTATAACCTCCTTCTTGTTCTTCATACTACTCCATTTAATATAACAAAATTGTTTAAAGTGATTAGACAGAAAATTCCGCAGTTCCTGTGAACGTTTTAAAAACATTTGTTGAATATTAGTAGAAAAGTAAAAATATCTGTCATTTCAAACACTGATTGGATTGTTTAGCTTTAAAAACGCTAAGTTATCTTGATTTCGGCGGCATTCTGCACATTTATCCTCAGCATGCACGTCCCACTGCTGTACTTCTAACTTTTCTGATAAGACTTAATAAACTATCTGAGAGCAGAGAAGGCTGAATGTCCGTTAATTAACAAAAATCCAGGCAAGGACTCAGAAGTCCTCCCCCAACAGGGGAGGTATGATTTAAGGCACAACAAGATCAACAGGTAGAATTCAAAACAAAATCGTACACAACATAATTTTGACTTGGTAAAATATTGTTTGCACTTTTCTTGATTATTCATCCTCTAAAGACTGAAAACACCTCTTTAGACACAAGCAGTAACTAAATCCCAGTAACATTTTCTGAGCAAGCACTGAGACCAGAATCATACAGCTTCCTAGCTGCACTCCTCATCTGCCTCACCAATTCCAAACTGCTGTTGAGTGTTTTCAGGGTTTAGCTATCCTAAAAGCAAGGAGAGCCTCCCAGCAGATGGCACTGCTTCTTTTCCTCCTGGTAAGTGAAGACATCCTGGGTTGCGTAATATGCATCTTCTTTTCAGTTCTGAGTCTTTACTGAAATTGAGAATTCCTAATTTTTGGGAAGATTCCTGATTTTCCTAAGAAACTTCAATACTTATTCAGCTACTTACATTTAATAAAAATGCTGTAAAGAACATACTTGCATACACACACTCAGGTAAAATATTTGGTCCTCACTTACATTTACACGAATTTCCTGCTCGCCACTGAATTGTCCACCACAAAGGGAGAGCAATGACGTTATTTCCTGAAGTGAAAATATAAAGGTCAGGCTTTAGAATCATTAACTAATAAAGAAAGAAAAAAAAAAAAAGGAAAAGAAAGGGCAGTATAACACAAATTCGAGTGCAGGTGGTGGATAGGGCAGAAGTTCACAAGTAAATTCAGATTGTATATACTGTTCATGAACTGAAAATTAAGACTTTCCTGCTATAAAAACAGCTTTCTCAGAATTCATTGGCAAATGTCAGGCAAATTTCAGTAATCAAATTCCACTGTTTTGCATTTTCTCCTTCATCAGAATCTCTACTGTTCAATCCTACACTCTCAACAATATTCCTCTTACAATATTACCCATTCTCTCCTTAATATGTTTTCCTGACTAATTCACATAAAAGTGATGTTTCACTAGTAACACTGACCCAGGGCCAGGGTCAGCAGATCATCTGGCTAAAATATCTGTCCTTGCTTGTTTCATAAAGTTTTTGACAAATTATGTCCCTAACTCAGCCCCTAAGCTGAGCCAGTCACCAAATACAAGAAAAACAAAATGGCTCTGCTTTCTTCAGCAGTTATATAAACCAAGTGTCACCAAAACCTTGGTGATAAAACCTTTCTATATTACATATGTATCATCTTCTTTTTGCTTCATCCGATGACCTTGCCTAAAAAAACCCCAGGTTGATCATAAATACATAAATGTATAAATTCAGGTTCCAGTCCAACAAAGCAAATAGTAAAAAGCAATGCACAGAAGAAAACCTTAATGAAAATAAGGAAAATAAATTATTCAAGACACACTCACCATTTTTCAACATGCAGAATGATGACCTACCGATTCTAACAAAATAACTCTGTATTTCAGCACTACTTTAAACAATAACATACTATCCTGAATATTATTAGCTCTTCAAGATGGTGCCTACAAGAGCCCTTAAGGTATCAAAACTTGTTAAGCTGTATAGCAACTCTGTAAGTTGTCATGGAAAAATAAAAAAAATCACAAGTCAACTTTACAAACTGCATGGAAACAAAGACTCAGGATCACAAACCAAAAGTAAGCAGCCCTCATTGCTGCCGGTGTGAGGGAGCCTCACAACCAGGACACCACCAAGGCCTTGGAGACCTCTGTTCCATCCCGGTCATGCCACAGGCCCTAGGACTTCAGAGAAGCCCCATCCCTTCTGCTCCCCAAATCTTCCTCCTGAAAACCAAGATACCCGCAACCCTCCTGCCTCACGCAGCTCCATAAACACGTGGGACAGAGAATCACAGGCTCAGTTTGGTTGGAAAAGCCCTCCGGGATCATCGAGTCCAAGCGATGAGCGAACACCACCCTGTGAACCAGACCGCGGCACTGGGTGCCACCTCCAGTCTTTCCTTGAACACCTGCAGGGACGGTGACTCCGCCACCTCCCCTGGGCAGCCCATCCAGAGGGCACCTCGCCTGTGCCCAGGGCAGCACCAGCCACCCCCGCGCCCAGGGCACGCTGGCGGGAGCTGACATGGAACTTAAACAAACTCTGAAAGTCACCAAGGCCAAAAACTTGAAAGCATTTTTGTAACCCCAGCTTCCACTTCTCTCATGGAGCCCCGGGTGCTCTCCTGGCAACATCTAGCGCCAGAGGCTCTGGAAAAGCGAGCGGCAAGGAAGGTGCTGCCCTAAAGCCACCACGCGGAGGCTCTCCATGAGCCTGGGGCAGAAGGGAGAAGAGGGAACCTCATGCCTGGGGATCCCTTCGCACAGGACGCGGGGAGCAGCGAGGGAAGGGGCGCCGGGCGCTCCTCGCTCCCGGCTCTCCCCGAGAGAGGTGATCGCCGCCGGAGTTCGGCTCCCCCCGGGCACACCCGGGGCCGCACTGCCCGGGAGCGCCCCGGAGGAGAGGGGAGGGCAGCGCCTCGTCCGGCCACTGCCCCTGACCCCGGTCCTGGCCTCCGTCCCGGTCCTGGCCTCCGTCCCAGTCCCGACCCCGGTCCCAGCCCCGCAGAGCGCTCACCGGCAGGCGGAACTCGAGGTGCTCCTGCGCCAGCAGCAGCAAATAGCGCCGTAGCGCCGAAGCCGCCAGCGCCATGTCCGGCCATCCCCCGCCTCCCGCATGCGCCGCCGGGCGGGAGGGGCGGGAGGAGCCCGGGAAGGGGCGTGTGGCGGATAGACCCTCCGCGGCCCCTGCTGCGCCGGGAGCGGGGTACGGCGCTGCGCGAACTCCTCAGGAGTTACTGCTCATTTCATCTCCTTCTCATCCTCCTTGTAGTTATACTTTGGGTGTGCTTTATCACGCACGCCACGTGTCAGTACAGCAGTGCCTACGTATGGTTTATAAATAGTTCCATGTGCACTGGGGACACGCTCGCTCAGGGGTGTTTCACTGGCAGGGGCGCGCTGCCACATTTAAGGATCTAGAGCATTAAATAACATTAAGAATTAACAGGTGCCAAAGGAGTCGCGTTCGTTTTTCCGTGGGAAGGAGGTCAGCGCCAGCGGCGTGGGTGTCGCAGCAGGTAGAGAAACACATTCCCAGGAAAGGAGCAGAGGTGTGACGGTCCGGCAGAGGGGCAAAAAGGGGTTTGTCTTGCGGATTATATTTTATTTTAATGTCTAGTCTTGATAATTGTAATCCCGTAGTCAGTGATCTCCCTGTTGTGTTGATCTGAAAGGTTTTCCTTATCCAGACTTTGATAAGCTGTTTATTAGGACCAGGCCGGCTCAGCACTGAACTCATGTTCTGTGTTTCATGTGCTGATTTTGGACAGCTTTCTTTTTCTAGATGGCTAAAATTTTGCTCATGACCTGCGAGCACTGCATGGGACACATTCTTTATGCATCTCCCTAATCTCATCCTGCAGCTTCTCCAGTTATCCCTTCCTGAAGTAATCAAAACTGAGGTTACTGTGCAGCTTTAGCCCTGATGATTGACAAGAAAGCAATCTAAAGTGACCTGGCAGCTAAACGTGGTCTTTCCTAGAAGAGAAAGAAAAGAGGTAGATGTGGCTCCGGCTTGTTCACCTCAGTAGTTGAGCGCTGAGACCCAGCAATAAACACATTGCTGAACTGCTGACAAACCCTGCGAGCCTGAGATTGCTTACAAAATCTTGGAATTGCTGAGAGAGCTTTAGTGGGAGAAATCTGCTTTTATTTTTCCAATCTGTCTCAGTTTAAATTTCTTAGTTGTATTGCTTCCCTTTTAGAAACTCCTTAGAAGGGGTTGTTGGTATTACTTTTAAGCTTAATCTCTTTGAAACTGGCTTTTGCTTACTTTATCTGCACTGCTTTACCTTCGGGGCACTGCTGTCTGTTCTCACAAGGTGAATGCCTGTTTCTCACTGATACTGTTTCCTACAGAAGACTTTAACAAAAGCCCTGTTTTTTTCTTGCTCTTGGCTTGAGGATCCATGCAAAATCTGTGGCAGTGTATACATGTTGCTCAACTTAGTTTGAAAGTGAGTGTACCTTACTAAGTAAGATTTACGGAGTATTTGATTCTGACATAAAAACAAAATGCTTTTCAGATGCTGTGTTTGGAAACGGAACATACATTCCTGTAATGCAACTGAGGAGAATCAAGCAGTTTGTTGGTGTGGATGTGGGGAGTCATTTTAAAAACATTACATAACTCTTTTAGGGAGGGAAAGGAAGAAAATTACCCTTTTTTAGCCTTCAGGGGAATTTTATATACACAAAGTGTAATTACTGAACTTGAAATTTATCCAGGAAGCTAGAATTAACCACCTTCCTCTCACAAAAATATAACAACGGGATCAGACTACAGTCACGAGTTTCAACTTAAAAGTGAGAGACCATGAATGAAAAGCCATTATTTCATGTGTGCTGTTGCTTATTATTCCCAATTCCCTTGTGTAGTGGTCGTGTTGCCTCTCTCTGCTCATCTTGTGCACTCTTCTAGACCCAGAGGCAACACAAGTGTTTTTTGACTGACCTGCAGGTTCTGCTGGGGGGTTTCAGGAACCCTGTCTCTGCTCATAGGTTCATGTGCAACATCACCGACATACGTATGTGGGCAAATGCCCATGAAATCCTACTTTTGAAACAACAATCTTTTCAAAATACAGAAATACCCGATCTAATTCAGTTGTTCAACTGTTCAGAATTTGCATGTCTGTCCAATTCCCCGTAGAAAATCCAGCTCTAATCCTGCGTTTTAACTTCAAATGTCCGTGAAATTATCAGCTCTACTTATGTGGTACCTGGAAACTCCGGTTTGCGTATTTCGACAGGTGGACGATACGACCCAGCAAAGACACGGTTATAGCACATTGAGATCTCTGTAGGTATGTAAAAGTCTGTCCCAAATTCGTCAGAATAACCACGTCCTGCACAGATAGTCCATAATCCAAGCACATGAGATGCCACAGGTGGTGGGCAGCCCGCGTACCGGGAGCGGTGAGGCACTTGCACCTCTGCCTGCCCGCGGGCAGTAGCCGGCAGACATGGCCGTGCAGCACAGCCTTTTAAGGGAGAACAATCTATTCTGCCTTTGTCTTCTGCACTAAATAGGGTGCTGCAGGCAGCGACGCGCTCGCTAACTGGATTTTTACTTCTCCTTGCAGTGCCTGATGAGGAAAATCCCCCTGCTCCCACCATGTATTGGCGTTTCGGCTACAGATAATACTTTCTGTGCATAATAACTTCCACAGTCCGAGGGAACCTTGTCGGCACGGCGTGAATTTGTCCACCTTTAATCAGCGTTCAGGCAGGAGAAAGGCTTCCCACCCCCGCGCATGGGTTGGTGTGCCGCTGCTGCCGCTCGGGGAATGGTTTGCTCCCTCCCCAGCTCAGCCAGCACTGCATCAGATTGTTTGGGAAGTCAGCGGGGCTGCCGGGTACCAGGATAAAGTTCTTGAAAAGGCGTCATTGCAAGAAGAGTGAGTACTGCGCTGTGTTGCACGGAGGCTGCGGGGTTTGTTCGGTAACTGCGGGACCGGTGGAGCACCGTGTATGTAACCTTGTAAGCATAACTTACTGCCCTGTGCTCCTAAATTCTGAATTTCAGCTGAATCACTTTTACTTTCTTCATTGCTGTAGAATTATGAGTGGACTTAAAATCTTCAGATATTTAACCTCTTTTTCAGCAGCCTTGCCTCTCACTCGGGCAGCACTGTTCCAAAAAAATACCCGGCTTATCTGTTGTTTTTCCTTCACAGCTGACAGTGCACACGGGAACCACAGTTACAGCCAGTCACTGATTCGTTTCCTCCTTGAGTGTCATAAAACCTTTTCAAGAAATGGAAGGAGATGAAGGGCAAAGTGCTAAAGCTACCAGTGCTGTGGGTGACCTGAGGAAAAGTTGGCAGACCTGGGCAGAGGATCACATAGAGTACCAGAGGAAGAATCCGTTCAGCAGTGATGACAGGCTTGCGTCTAAACCTGCGCATACTCAGAGAGGAGATCCTACCTATGGGAGACCCCCTGAAGGGTCTCAGACAGAACAGAGAGGGAAAGATGCTCACTCACACGTGGGTAAGGAAGTAGAAGAGCTGTGCTTGATCATCAGAAGAACTGGAGAGGTGGGAGAAGACGGACACGTGAGTGTGACATTCGGGCAGCTGTTTGAAACATATGTGACTATTTCCAATAAAGTAGTGGGAATCTTGTTAAGAGCCAGAAAACATGGTCTGGTTCATTTTGAAGGTGAAATGCTTTGGCAAGGAAAAGATGATGATGTGGTCATCACTTTACTACAATAAGGCTTTGTCCTGGAATGAACTTTGCTGCATGGTTCCATTTGGAAAAACATATATAGATACCATCTTCAGAGGTTTTGATTACAGAATTTCAACTCAGCTACCTACTGGGACACAGGAGAGGAAATGGGTGAGAAGGATAAAGCATATTCTTGTAAAAATGGTAGAGATTTGGACAGAAATCACAACTTATGAGCCACTCCATCACGCTGACGTTGGAGATTCTCCGTATTATCATCTACTACCAAGTATATGACAGTTTTTCAGATAACTGCTTTTAGGTTACTGAAAATATAAATTACTAACTTGCTATCCTACAACACTGATTCTTGCAGGTTGTGACATACTTACTGCATGGGAGAATGGGAGTTGTAAAACGTGGAATTGAAAACTTGCGGGAATTCATAGACTTCTTCAAACAAAGAGCCTGGTATACAGCAAAAGTTTAGGTTCAATTTCACATGGTTAAACTGAATAAATGGAAATTATTTTCATGAAGTAGATGGAAATTCCCAAACTTAAAAAAATATCACAGCAAGGGTATTTGATGGTTCCTAAATTAGTTGCATCTTGCTTGTATTTTGGACAGCTGCACTAGTTCTGGTATTTAATCGTCTAATCTTACAATCATATCTTCTCCAAACCTTCTGTGTCTCTTGTTCTTCTCTATCTCACACCATTTTTACCTGTTCTGTTCTTCTGACACTTTAGAAGTAGTAACAAAGCTCTGCAGCCTTTTTGGTGAATTCAGCTATACCCCTTCACAGAAGGTAGGCTGCCACAATATAAAGATGCAAAAGTCAACAGAAACTCTGTGTTGGGGCACCTGTGCATTCATAAGGAAAAAAAAGGCTCTTCTTTCACCAAAATGTAGCAATGTTTTTTACATGAGCAGAGTAGAGATACTGTAGTGCCAAATGCATAAATAAAAGTATGGCAGCACAGTCCCATACCTCGTTTATCTGCTTTCAGAGCACAGCTGTGAGCTCTCCAGACTGTTTAAAAGAAAAATAAAGGATTGGTTATATAAAATAGTTGTAATAGTGCTGTGAAAATAATCAGGAGCTGTATTTACAAGAGTTCCCACCAATAAAGCTGTATAATTAGAAATCTAAAGTACTGGTTTTTTATCAGTGCAAATAAAAGCTTCTATGTGGTGTTAATTACACTACTTGATGGATCTTTAAAGTAAGATACTTTCTTGCATCAAAAGGATATTAAAATTTAATATAAATTAAGATTACTTGATAAAAGTGATGTATTATTTTATGCTATTTATTGAAAAGAACTCCTTTTGCAAAAAGTCTAAAAGAATGGGGTTTTGTTTTGATATTTTCATCCAATGGCGATTTGCATCAAACTAAGTCTTTTGGCTGAAGGATTTCATTATTACACGGCCTCCTTTTTTTTTTGGTGAAAGACAATGAAAATAGAAAAAAAAGAAATTATTGTGCTGAAATAATTATATCTGGGAACAGGGGAGTCAGATGCAGGTAGAGAATGGGTTTTAATCACCATATAATTTTACCACATTGGAAAAGGGGGAATATGTGCTGCACCGGGCACTGCTGGTGCATTCCCTTAGGTTTCAAACCCACTGCTTCTTTCTAAATCTACATCTTGCAGCTGAAAACAAGACATGTAGTTCGTGATCTTAACGTATTTAAAATGCTTTGTTCTTTTCGGAAAAGCACTTCTTGGCAAATGACATGAGCACACCTCAGGGTATTTCAGCTCCTGTTAGAGGAAGTCTTTACATACATTTGGATTTCAAAAGAAATTGAGCCTTTATAGTGCAGCTATGGAATGAGTTTTGTTTAATTGTAACAATTCTGAAATCCACTCAGTTCTGCTGAAGTGTTAGCTCATAGCTTGCAGGAAGCAGCATCAAGCAGTTCAAGTGTCACCAGCTGATTAACGGGATGGCAGTATCAGGAAAAATAATACATTGCTGGACATTGTACAAATAATTCATTCTAAGACACACACGTGAGGCAGTATGTAGCCTGAGCACCATAAGATGTAAGTCCAGCCCATGTAAATTTACTAGATTTTAATTAAGGCTGGCTCAAATAGTTAAATATCAGTAATCTAGGCTCTCACTGCCATGTAAGCGGTAGATGCTTGAGTACATCTACAAGCACTTTAAGTACACCTCTGATCAAAACAGAAGCAGAGCAAGCCCTTAAGGACATGGCCTTACCTACTTTGTAAGCCACTAAAAAAAGTTCACTCTGTTATTATATCTTTAATAGAACCAAGGATTACTATATAACAAAACTATTATTTATAGAGGGATTTTTTGGTTTTAAACAGTTACAGAACCGTGTTTCCTGCCTGCCAGCTTTAGATGAGCATTCTGGAAAGAGTGACTGAAATCTTTCTGTGTGCCCATGCAATGATTATAAACACCGAGCTGCCAAACTGGCTCAGCACACAGGTTGACAAATCCAGTCTTGTGCTTCCAGCAATAACCAATATTTAAAAAAAAAGACTAAAAGATAGACAATAGAACTGGTCAGCTTGCCCACTGGTACACTCCAGAATAAAAAATTACTCCTGAAGCCTGTATAGTCATGAATGCATCATATCTAGTGCACGACTCAGTTTAGCTACAAGTTTTACAAAATTACGCTTCTTCATCTGTGATGTGATTAGATTAACATCTACAGATGAAACAGGAATTTAAACTTTTCAACATGCAACTTGTTTTTTTTAGCAGGCTCCCATTAGAGTAAATGGAACAGAATTTATTAAATTATTTTTGCAAAAATTGTAGCACGTGAGGGGTTTTAGTGTTACAGATTATTTGGAATAGTAAGTAAATGCCAACCTTCTAAAAGGTGTTCTTGCCCTACTAAGTATCTCTCAGCTCTTTAAATCTCTCCTAAACTTCACTTTGTGACAGATTCCCTCAGTGACCTTTCCTTCCACTTGAAGCCTGTAAACTCTGCATCTGTTTTGGACCATACATCATATAGGAATTATCTGTGGTTTGTCTTGTCAAACACTGAAGGCACTTCCACCATTTCAATAAATGTTGCACATTAGTTTGAAGTGACTGAGTTTTTATGCAGCATTTATTGTTTCCAAGTTTCTCAAATTTCAAATACAATTTTCACTGGTTTTCTCCCATTTTCCTACTTTTATTTACAACTCACACTTAAAAAGACTTCGGAATACTCTGAGGACTTATTACCAATTTAAGCACAATTTATTTTTAACAGCATTGTATGTGTATCTGTTTCATCCTTTCAGAGGGAGCAGCTAGTACTTCAGCATAAAAGCATTATCCTCTGGGTTCACACTAGGTTGGGAGTTTATGTAAAACAATTGAGCAAAACAGTACAAATAAAGCTTTGTCATTCCTAAACATGAGGTCAAAAAAGCAGCTTTTCTCAGGACTGCTAATACTGGATCAAAGAAGAGAGCCAGCAGCAGTGGCTAAACAACTTTCCTTTGCTTCTCCAGGCTCTACAAGAGTTCCTGCTCCTTATTGATCTTTGCTCCTTGGAAAGCTCTACAGATGATTTCTGAAGTTTTAAAATTACTAAAAGCTTCTATAGAAGACAGTGACAAAATTAACAGGATCTGCTCACTGCCTCTTCCAGGGGCTAGCCAGTAATTCAGAAACGTATTGGAAGTATTAGGATAGGCTTTTCAGCATGTATTTAGTCACCTAATTAAAAAAATTATGTGCAGAGTCCAAGAATGCTTGTCAATGCAGAAGAAACACAGACCACAGTCCTGTGCTGAAAAACACTAACGAGAGGCTGAGCATTCCTCTCAGTAATTAGTGTGCCTCTGTTTAATGCTTTGTTGTTTCAGCTGTTTTGAAGCCTGTCTGTTGCTCTCAGGGAACACGGGAATTCCCTGTCTTTTTCTCATCAGCAAAACTCTGGAAGCGACATTATAGCCAGGTTTTTACTTTTCCAGTCATGTCATTTGGGGGGCCCCTTCTCCAAAGATATAAAAGTTGGCCTTTGTGCTTTCATGCACATCTGGCAACGTATAGAATCTGTCTGGGATGGAGGTAACTTCCTTCTGAGCATCCCAGGTTTTGGGTGTGACTGGAAGAGCGTTGGTAACACAGTTCTGGTGATAGCTGAGCAGTGCATACACAGCATCAGGGCCTTCTCTTTTTCCTGCTCTGCCCCTCCAGTGGGCAAAAAGCTTGAACAGAGCACACCCTGCACACCCGGCACAGACTGGCCAGGGATATTCCATGACATATAATGTCTGGAATAACAGCTGAAGAGAAGGCTTTTCTGCAGGGGGGGTGGTGGGGGCCATTGCTACTGGCCTGATTGTGCGAGGTCATGAGTTATTGCCTTTGCATCGCATACCTTGGCTTTTTTCTTCCTCTTTCCTTCACATATTAAACTTTCTCTCAACTCATGAGTTTTCTCATTTTGGTCTTTCTATTCTCCCATCCCACTGGGCTGAGGGGTGAAGAGCGAGCAAAGGGCTATCTAGGGTCAACACAGTCAACTATTCCATTGCACTGGAAAATCATTCCAAGATTAGCATTTATTAATCCTTTTGACAACAGTTCATGTTGGTATTTTAAATATTACATTACGTCACAGTTCAGTATAGTTACACAAATTAATTACAGATCAGAATGCATACAGTTTTAACTCCTGAATGTCCTTAATGTTCAGGTATTTCACAAAGTTAGAAGCCAGCTCAAACCTCATCTATTGCACAGTCCAAGTTCAGTGGCTCTAAGTCACACTTTTCCTACCAAACATAAAAAATTAAAACCCTAAAGGGCTGCAAATGACACGTGAGTGCCCACTAATAGGAATAACAAGACATTAGGAAGATGATTGAACAGACAGAGAGGTGTAAACTCTGCCAGGTAGAAAATGCTGTTCTTCAGAAGGGTGCAGACTCTCTGAAGTACTGTAAGAATATTACATCGTACCACTAAGGCAACAGGTGCTGGATCCATGGAAAACACAGAATATTATGTTCAGGGAAGCTTGCAACAGACGTTCTCACCTCAGCTGCATCTGAACGCGTCAGCCAAGGGCACTTGGTTAGTTCGGCACCAAGACGTGCTCTGTGAACTAACAAAATCCACTTCATGTGTTCTGGAGTTTTAACTTTCCAAACAGTCTGTCTTATTATGGTACTGAAAAACAAGTGCTAGCATTCCTGATTAGAGTCATGCAGCAAAGGCAAATGTTCAGCAGGTTCCTTAAGCAACTTGGCATGTTCCAATTTTGGGCTGAGTCCCTGCTATCCCAAAGTCAAATCACATCGCTCTTACATAAGCCTGACACACACACACGCTGTGTTTCAGACTGGCTTCTCTTACTACTTCATTTAGAATCCAAATTTGGCCAAGGCATTAGTAATCTGCAAGGGACTTCCAGTGAGAACAAGATCAGAAAATCTGGATTTTTCTATCTACTGCCATGCAGAAGAGCAGTACATTAGATCCATTCTTCTGAACTCTTCACATTCTTTGTAAACATACAATAACTAATTTCAAATATTGTGCACATAAGAGGGAAAAAAATCTTTAAGTCTATTTACACATAAACTATATTCTATGTTATACAGCATTATCACATTTTGGGCACATAATGTATTGACATTTATTGTGCCACTGTGATGCAAACAAGGCAGGTAACATTGAAGTGGTTTAGCACCAGGAAGTCTGTCCTGTACTTTCAGCAATGCACCTACTCATCACTAGGCGTAAGTAACGTATCATACAAATGCAGATGGGAACAAATGTTTGAAATGTTACCTGCAATCCCAGAACAATGCATCTTGAAAGTGAAAGCTTGATTCCACAACAAATACTCCCTTTGGTACCATTCACATGCCGTTAGTTTTAACTCGCTCCCTTGGTTGCAATACATTCTGCTGCTACACTTCGCCTTTTAATAGGAAGAATTCTCTGCCTGTGTGCATGTGTGTGTGTATTATGGATGTATATACACAAATACAAAATTGCAACTAAAATACATCATGCTATTGCCAGAGAAGTATACAGACGTATACTGACGTATCCAAATGGAAGAATTAGGTTGGCAGCTACAAATTCTGTGTGTATTTCCTCATAAGGAACTAAAGCTTTTTTTATCCTGGGATATTATTGGCAACGTCAAACTGTGCAACCTTAAATCAGAGCTCAAAAACCAAAGGACACAAGCTTTCAGCTGGCAGCATTTTCAGTTTGCAGTCTCTCGATCAGCTGTTCAGCCTATGAAACAGAGAAAGCAATGCATTAACTACACCGTGGGCCTTCAGCTTACTGAAAATTCCATTTTAAAAATAGTGACACTAACAGAGCATTTGCTTTTCACTTTTACAGACAAAGCGTACAGGAGAAGCAGACTACAACAATTCCTTTCAACAACAGACTCACAGTTTCCACCAAACACTCATGAGGTGATCAGAAAAGGAAACATAACCTATGGAGGTCAGAGGTTTGAGCAAATAAATAGCAGATCTATTAAAGCACTGTGACTTTAGAGACCTCAGAAGACAGCAGTGCTCCGAACAACCAAGTGGTGAGACCTGGGATTCTCTGTGAGCCACTCCAGAACACTGTGACCTCTCATCACCCACCCAGCTGCACCACCAGCCATGAGCATTGCTGAGGGATGGAGGATGTTCACGTGTGTGGCTCGTGTCATGAGCTATTACCTCTTCCTTTGGTGACATCACTGCACCAACACATGCTTTTGTCAACATACATGGCTATTTATGCATCAAGGGCAGAACTGGGACAGCTGCACTTTGTACATGTAACAGCACCAGCTCACAGAGCCCTCAGGAAGGCTCAGGGCAGGAGGAAGTCTGCCAACAAGCAGGCCAGATTGGGCACGTGGAGGCACTTCTGAAACAGATCAGTTTACTGTCAGCCTTTGCTTTTTTTGCCAGTCCTACTGAATTCATCTTTTAATTTGAGCTAGTGCTTGAGGCTTTATTAAGATCTCCAAAGGAACTACATTAAAAGGTGAAAAGCTCAAGTTTGGCATGTTTTAAATACAGACAGTAAAAATACAATCAGCTACTTCAGGTAGGAGCAATTCAACAGGACTTCAGTAGTTGCTGCAGCTTATTTACAAATAAAGCTACATAAAGCATGCAGCAACTGAAAATGACATTATCTGAATCCTGTTTTGCATTCTTAAACAAGTACCACGTTCAAGACACTATAATGTAAAAAAAAAAAAACAAAACCACCACCAACCCAAGAACATTTTCCAACTGTACAACAGGGCAAAATACCTTTCAAAGTGCATTCATATTGGATAACCAGGCTCAGTACGGATCTGCCTCAACTAATCCAAGATACTAAGCAGTAAAACTACACAGCTATATGTATTTGAGGGACAAATATTTCTAAGGTGCTCAATAACACAGCAGACACATCTGCTTTTTTTGAGCTAGGTCTGAGCTTCAGGAAGGTCCCACTGTGAAGAAGCCGTGTTTCTTCTCTTTAAGTAAAAAGGTGTCTAAATTCTTTAGGTGAGACAGACCTTTTTCAGCAACTTTGCTTTTGGGGATGTGCAATGAGACCAGGATGCTGCAGGTGCCTTGCAAGGACAGGTGCTTTGCTGTGAGCAAAGCAGTGAGAGTGAGGTTTAGATCTCGAGAGAGAGATTTTCAAAGTGCTTTAATCAGTGTCAGTTCAGTCTCATTGCTAATCCTTACTGACATAAATCAGTACAGTGTTTTTGTAAAGCAGGCACTTGGTTTAGTCTAAAGATGACAAGATGAGAAAAACCACATTAAGTGATAAATGCAATCATTAGGTGGATATGTTTTCACCTACACCGGATTAACCAGGGTATCTGCAAAACAGTCCATCACAGTTGAATATATCCTTTTATATTAAAACCCAACTATTTACGAAGTGTCCACAGATGCACATCAGAGAGCCTGAGCTTCAGGCAAGATCCAGAACTACTGTACTGTCTGCTGTTAGTTATTAGCACTCCATTCCCCTTAATAAGCATAAACATTAAGGGTTTTACCTTTATTTTTTCACAAACAGTTAATGCAAAACATATGTAATTGAGAATTAAAGTAACAACAAAAAGAACTGGTCAGAGAATTTCTGGACACAGTTAAAAGGTTAGAAAGACATGGCATTTTCAGCTCACAATTAAAAACCTACGGCAAAGCTCACCTGCATTACACTTACCGTGATAAACCAGTAGGAATTGATTCTGTAGTAGAGCCTGGAGAAGAATCCCAGCTGACTGGCTGGGGCCAGAACGTGAAGATGCAAGTGGGGTATTGAGCAGAACGGAGGCCAGTGAAAACCCATTCTTCAGAAAAGGAAAAGTACAAGATAGTGGTGACGTTAATTCAGGAAGAAGTGGAACATTGCAGGTTATTTAACAGGATCCACAGAACTGACAACTCATTGCATTTTCATTGTACATAAAAGCAAGAACAAAAACATGCCCTTTCATTATACCACAAAAAAAAGCTTTTCAGAAGCCCATTAACCTCTTCCCTCACATCTCTGTATTTAAGACATATTTTTTAAATAAGGAGTTAAAAGAAAATGTATCTTAAATGTATACTATCTAGTTTTCAGCTGGAAAGCCAACTATCAATTTTAATCATGAAGGCCCAGCTCACTATTTCTCTACAGTGCTTAAATTATGCTACAGTTTATTTTGGCTATTAAAGGCCTTAACTACAGTGTCCAGCACCAAAATCCAGTGAATGCTGGTATCACTGAAAGACAGTGTAGTGCCCTGCTTCAGTAGGCCAAAATTTACCTCTCTTCTGGCATCTAGGATTTAAAGCATATTTGCAGCACATAATCAAAGAGCAGCCTCTTAGGTTAAGTTGTTTGAAGTGCCCTCCCTATTCCAAGATGTGTTCAAGAAAGAATCTCAGAGCTGGAATGCAATTTGTGCCAGAACTTTATCAGAAAAAAAAGTTTATATTCAATGCCAGCAGATTTTAATTGAGAATTCATGCAATAACTGAATGTAGACCTGAATTCTTCCATAAATCACAGTGCAGGTTCTGCCACTATCTCTAACACTCTGTAAAGTGAAAAACATACTCAATAGAAAGATGGAAGGTTTCTATTACATACCTTACATCATTCAAATCATTAAAATTATTCTTCTGGAGAACAGCTTTTCCAACTTCCATCATTCTCTTCACTATTAAAACACACACAAATTTCATTTTAAAAAGGTATTCTTCAGAATATTAACTTCAATAGACTAATCTACACTGAGATCACAGACACGGGTTTTTCGAAATATAAACACTGTAACTACTCCTAGTCAAACAAAAGACAGGCAAGAGAGTGTGTGCAATGATTTACTTGAAAATCGCCACTGATACCAACTTAAACACCTGCAATGCTTTTCAGTGTTACATTATTCTAAGAACTTCGGCCAAAGCCATGCTGTCACCACACCCTTATAAAAAAAAACCCAACAAGTACCGACTGGTCAGGATGATGACTTTACACTAATTCCAGTGCTGTATCTCTACACAGCTACAGGACTTTGATCTCCAGGTCCTGTGAAGCCTGAAGTAAGTTTCAGAGACAATACATAAATTAAAATTAAAATAAAATTGTCAGTCTTACTTATTACCAGGAGAGTTTCATTGCTCTATCACTGAAAAATGCAGCAACCCTAATACAAAAACTTAAGGCAAAAGTCAAAGGAATTGTCTTGAAGCCAAACACATACAGAAGGTTTTTTCTGGAGAAAACCACCCTATGTTTAGAGAGAAAAATACAGCGATGCAAGATTTGCAAACTGCAAATGTAACTCTGTTCTTGCATCATGTAAATGTAGATTTCCCTAAGGTGGAATCTCTTCATGGCTGCAGTTTCTTCCATTACTCAACACACTTAGCTAGCCATATCTTGTGAAACAAATTCCAGGACAATGTGTTCTTAAGGGGGGAAAAAAAGCAAAATAAGCCTAGCAACAATAAATCACGGCTTCAACATTATAGAATTTAATTTTTTCAAAAACTTTTAACGTTTCCTGGAACACCATTTCTCTTTTTCATCTGTCACTCCCTTTCTTCCTGACAAAGAAGGCAGCACTTATCCGAAAGTATACACTTTATAAAATTCTTCTGTAAGCTTTTAGAATTGCATATATGTATCTAAGAAAATGCAATGAAGCAGCACATAAATGCTTTAAAAATATAGCTGTAGTTCCAACAAAGTGCAGAGGCATCTATACTCCACGCAAGCAGAAAAGGTTTCATGTGCTAGTGCAGTATTTTTCCAGAACTGCACAAAAAAATGTGCCATCCTAGAACAGCACATGGAAGTTCCCAGAAAGGGTAAGTCCCTACCTACACTCACTCATTCACATCAGCTATTTTCATTTTTACAAATGGTGCCCAAAGCTGTAATTTACTTGACAACACACCCTATTTCAGGCTGTGAAAAATGTTTTTCCTTTAGGTTAAGCACACACTAGCAGCCTTACCCAGAGGTATGTGCTCTGTCTTCAGTGTTTTGCAGTTTCCCATGTGCTTCACGGGCACCACCAGGTAGTGGTGGGGGGCACCAGGTTTTATATCTCTAAAGCAAACAAAGTCTTCATCCTAAAAAAGGATGCAAACATATTAAAATGGATTAGGACGAGGACACCGGCAAAGAGTAGGTAACAATGTCCGTATTCCCCATATCCATGCGATACCTAACACGCAACTAGCAACAAAAGCTGAGGGTTTAGGAGGCAGCCTCCAGGCACGGTGCGCGTCCGCCGCTGACCTTCCGCAGTCAGGATTCCTCGGCGCCAGCTTTGAGGCTTCCGGCTGCTGTGCCAGAATTTACGGAAGGCACGGCGTTTTCGGTCCGAGAGATGTCTCCTTGCTATGTCCATGCAGGAGCTGAGGGCCCTCAGAGCCGCCGCGCCCTCGCCCAGCCTTAGCCGCGAGCCCTGGGCCGGCCCGTGAGGGAGCGGGGAAGGAGGGCGGGCGCCCCTCACCCACCTCGCAGGGGAGCAGCGTCGTGCCCGGCTCCTCCCGGCGGGCGATCCTGCAGAACACGCACTTCCCGTCGTAGGCATCGCGGCCGCCATTCCCGGCTTCGTTCCCCTCAGCGGCGGCAGTAGCAGCACCCGCGGCCTCAGGCCCGGCCATAGCCCCGCTCCCGGTCCCGCTCCCGGCCCCTCCCGCTGCCGGCGCCCCGCCCGCCGAGGGAGGAGCGCCCGGCCCCGGGAGGCACCGCTGGCACCGCCCGGCTCCTCCCGCCGGGCACGCGCGGAGCGGCCCCGGGCTCGCCGAAAAGTTTTCATAGGAAAAACAAGTAAAATAATAAAAAAAAGGGGAATAAAACCGAGTGAATGCATTCTGAGTCCATTAAAAGTTGAATTGCCGCGGGAAAAAAAAAAAAAAATTCAGACGCGCAGTAAAGAGGGCAGATAGAGAGCCAGTAAGTGCTTATGACGCTGCATCTTTCTCGGTTTTTCACCAGAAAGCTATGTCCAGCAATTCATTGATCAATACAAGCCAAGAAAATCCTTCGAGAAAATTTAGACATTTTGCCCCTATATTTCAAGTTACTTGGATTTTTATATGTGCACAAATAATCTTAAATACCATTTCAGCACTGTTGCAGTTTGTTCAGGGTCACTAATATCACTAATATAATTCCAGAGATTTTTCTAACTGAGTCTACATTTTTCCTTCTACACTCCCAGCAGTGAGGCCTAAAGTCTGATGTTAGTTCTACCTGCATAAACTGACAGCCCTGAAATTGCTGCCTGCTCATGACAGCTTTGCTAATTCACAGTCAAAGTAAGATATTTCATAAAATCGCAGAATGGTTTGGGTTGGACGGGATTTTAAAGACCTAGTTCCAAGCCCCCTGCCCTGGGCACGGACACCTTTCATTAGACCACGTTGCTCAAGGCTCCATCCAGCCTGGCCTTGAACACTTCCAGGGATGAGGCATTCACGATTTCTCTGGGCAACCTGTTCCAGTGCCTCACCACCCTCATCCTATAAACTGCTTCTGAAGCTAACAGAGGGTACTGGTAACTGGTAGTTAGCCTTCAATTTCTAAAAATGCTTTCTTAATAGTTTGTATTTAAAATCATTTACACCATTCATTATCCTAGAGCTGCAGAATCACTGACCCCCCAACTTAAGTGTATTCTTCATGCAGCTCAAAAGGCACAGAGTACTTGTCCCATAGATGACAGGCTACGGTGTTTAAAAAGGTAATGAGATGAAAAATTTAGACTGAGATTTTCAAAAATGCTTATTTTTTTTAAAGCAAGCTGTGCCTGTACGAACAGGGCATGGTTGGCTATTATGCCTGAAGCAGCTCACTTGCCAGATGTGCCAACAGTGCTAGGCAGTCCCTTTGCAGTGACCTAACCTGCTCCTTTTCTCTGTTACAAACAGGCAAACCAAATCTTTAGAGTTTAGGAATGAGGATTATTCTAAAAGTAACTAGATTTTCCTTTGCTCTAAAGCCAGCTTTGTGCAAAACATCCAACACAAAACCTGCACTTAAACCAGCACCAAATAAAACACCTGCTATTACCTGGGTACTGACAAGCCTGATTTGTGAGTGTGCGTTTGAACACTGTCCTGAATCAAAAATCTGTATCCAAGTAGCATGCTCGATGTTATAAGATCAAGCTCTTGCTCTCCCTGAGAGAAAAATTACTAATGACCGTAATTTTCCCGTTACTTTAGGAAAGTTGTTACTGCCATTTCACTCAAAGCAAGGCTCATGGATAGCACACTTGTTCAGTTTCACACATAATTGCAGTTTGTTTTCTTTTAATGCCACTTCTGTATACAATGAAAACCAATAAAACCCAAGAACCAGGTACTTTTAAGACATCTTTGCTTTGCTATAAAAATATATGTGAACACTTTGGAAATATGAAAAGGGTGCATAAAAAATGATGCACATGGACATTTAACTTCTGGTAAGAGGTTGGTCAAAAAAGATGAGGGGATACGTGTCATTCACTACAGCTGAGAGTAGCAGTAAGAACTACCAGGTCAACTGTTTAACTGTTTCCTGGCATTTCTTAGCCCTTTGTCACAGTCTGTGTCGGAGTGAATTCAAAACACATCTCTCTTTTAGGATACATCATACTACACACACAGAACAACCAAACCCCAACACCAACCCCACCAAAATCTACAACCTCCTTATCTATGTTTATAAAATACGCTATTGCTGAAATTCTCTTTTTATGAGGTGGCACAGGTATTTGTCATTATAACCTGTAACTTAAGCTGTATCCTTTCATCTTTAAAATGTTCTAAAGTTTGTGAATAAAAGAGAAAGCATCTGTAACAAGTTTCTGAATGCATAAATTCCTTTATTGAAAATATTGTGATAGCACTGCATTACATATATTCAATATTCATAGTTTCAAGGGTCACAGAATTTTGATTGAACAACACTGTTTTGAATATAGACCAAAGCGTTTAGATATGCTTTGACAAGGATAATATAATGGAGTAAGTTGTAGGTAGCAATAGTGAAATGTATGCAAGATGTTGAACTTGGTTTCATTTTGTTCATTGTGGGGATGTTTTGTTGTGTGTTTGTTTGGTTGGGTTTTTTAACTATTAAGTGGTCTTCTGCCACCATTTAAAAGAGCAAAGAGTGTTAGATATTCTGGATATCTTCAAAGCATTATGCTGTTAGCAACTTCCAAAATATTTTAAAGCATTACTAATAAGAACTTTATTTATGGCATTAGTAGACTACAAAGAAAGAAGTGTGAAAAGCTCATGTGCAGCGTGTTACAGGCTTACTGTGTATAGCATTGTTTTTTTAGACTGTGAAACTTCTGTGCAGGATTAAGATTTAGAAATGCTTTGGAAAGAAAAGCAATTGACTTTTTTTTTATTATTTAATCTAGTCAAAAAGGAAAGAGCAGTAACTAAATTGAGTTGTATTACTCAGTTAATATTCCAACATTAGATTGTACTGGTTTAATGCACACTACTGTCTCTAAAACCTGCCTTTCTCAGGACAATGAAACATTCAAGTCTAAGGGCAGGACAATGTCCTAATATTGGTTAGGCCCATAGTGTGTAAACAAAACCACAGCTTAATGGCAAAGCAGAATTCATTAGCAAGTAGTGAAGATTGCCAGTCCTCTCTCACACTCTCCCCGTTTACCAAAATTTTCATTTTTTATTATAGTGTCCTTTCAGCTTTGGTGGCTGGAGGGAGTATCTGATAATTTCATTAAAAACAAACAAGAATATTTAATTGCTGTCAAATCCTAAATCAGACTGCTGCTTGAAGCACTTTTTTTTTAAAGGAAATGATATATGTAATTATTAGGAAAGCAAGTTTTACGCTAACGTGACCTGGCCTGTTAGGAAAAGAACTTTCTTCTCTAAATCTCAGTTGTATTTTCTCCTTAACAAATCCTTCAATTCATAGAGAAATGCTCATAAAAGCACAGTGGGTGGCTTATTTTGAATCATTTGGTGGTGATACAGAAAAACAGTTCTCTCTTAGAAATGTCCTTTGTAAACAGTCAAATAATACTCAGGCAGGTGCTCAGAGCATGCTATCCCAATTCTGTGGACTGCAACAGAACTGATAAAGTCTACACCAGGGGGCAGTTGCCCAGTGCCTCCATACACTGCCAAAATAGTGATCTATTAACAGGATTGTAACAGCAGAGTTAAGAAGAAGCACTATCCACCCTCTCCCTCGTTTCAGGAAAAGAAAATGAAACAGAATTATGCACTCAAGTGTTTCTGCCAGGAAAACAAGCCCTCTAATTAGGGTATAATGAAAACCAAATCTCATTTACAAAATAAAAATATAAAAATTAACTTTGGAAATCAAATAAATTGATTCAGAATAAATGCCAATGCATAAGAAACCTACCTCAACAGTAATTATTTATCAAAATGAGATTTGAAACATTAAACAAAAAAACTCATAGCTAATACATTTACAAAAAATATATTATACAATAACAATAAATAATTTTAAAAACATGTTCCCTTAAGTGCTGTGTACACCTATTTCTGATTCTTTTCCATGGCAAACAGTATGCTGTAGATTTTGGTAAAGTAACTTTTTATTTTTGGTCAGCATTTGCATGTTGAACATAAATACACATGGAATGTACTAGACAGTTATAGTTCTTCCACAGGATCTTTTTCACAGTTACATAAAAAGTTTTCAACTTATACATCATGAATGTTTTCATAAGCATTGTATCTTCAATGGAAGAGTGCTGGAAGAGGAAGTAAAAAACACTTCAGAGTGATCTCTTACTGTTCTTACTGCCTCTCAAAACCAATTCTTCTATTCTTGGGTTGTTTGGTTTTTTTGCGTAGTCATGCTCTGGTACAAACTTGAGGAAAAAGCGTGTAACATTGTGAGGCAGCCCGCACCTTCTGGATAGCTTTTAAGTGCCTAATGGATCCAGTCCTTAAGGCAGTCAGTGTTTCACTCAAATGTCCATACTTCTACATCTTGTATTATGAAATCTTCTTTCTTAGTTAAGATGTCATTATTGAAGGTGCTGCAGGAGTTGCTTCGCCCATGATACAAATCTGCATCTAACCATAAACCAAACCGGCCACTAGAAAGGAAATACACAACAAATTTGGTTTTATATGGAGCAGTAAAAACACTGAAAGCTGTATAAACAGTCAAAGAAGCAATCCGGAGGTGACTCTGAGCATCTCTTAGGCCCAATGTGAAGAGCTCAATCCTGGCAAAGCATTTGCCAAGCAGCTCGTGGAGCAGTGCCCTTGCTTTTGTTTGCACCAGTGAGCAGAGCAGTGCGTAGGACCCTGAGAGTGCCTGCAGCCCGTGCACCACCTGGCTGCTCGCACTGCCAGCTGTGGCTACAGCAGGGCACAGACCTTGGGGTCCCTTCCCTGACTGTCTGGATGTGGACAGAGCATCTTCTGGTTAGAAGGAGGAAGAGGGAAATTTATCCACTCCCAATACAAACGATGCCCAGCTGTCCCACGGTGCAACCTCCAAGTAAGCTTTAGTTGGTTGTACAGCCTTAGCCATTGATTTCGTACCTACTGACCTTCGAAACTGAAGACCTGATTATACCCTCTCTGTATCCTTGTTCTGTGCATCAACAGAAAAACAACTTAGTAAGGACCACATGATAAACCCTAGAAACTGATGGGAAAAGTGCCGTTAAGGATTATCTTCCAGTGACAAACCTCTTCAGCAGTGAGTGATGTATCTACCCAAAACATCTGGTTTTCTCCTGGCTAAAAAAAAACCTCAACCAACAAAACAACTCTGCAACAAACCCAACTTGCCTAACATCAGTCACTCTAAGCAAACAAAATTGCTTTCAGTCTGTAACAGAAATCAGATTGCTGAGGTATCTTCTCTAAACAGCTTACTAGAAGTAAGTTCAGCCATTTTACTGGTAAGTTTTTCTTGCACCTACCATTGTCCCTATTTCCATTCAAAATTAAAAAAAAAAATTTGCTGTATGATTTGAAAACTAAACACTCACTCACCCTCCACCTCCAAGCTCCAGAGAGGTAGTGTCTCCGTTGATGAAGTAGGTGTTCTCTCCACTCCATTTGAATACCTGAGGAGGGGAAAAAACACGAATATATTTGGACTGTGAGGATTCTTGTACTCTCAAACTACTGGGCACCTACTCTTAGCAGCTAAGAGGTAGGGTCATCTTTTATTTTTTTCTTGAAAGGGGAAAAGGTCAGGTGGAAAGTAAAGGATGAATACACATTTAAAACTATGAACAAGGTACCCTAATCCTTATTTTAAATTCTGCTTCCCTCTCTCAATCAAGTGGTATCCTGTTAAAAATGAACAATGTGTTCAATATGGAAAAAGTACATAAGCCATGAGCATTAAAGGATATTTCACTAGCACTCTTATCTCTGTTTTATTGTCACTGTGATCCTAAGAATGCAAGAAATTATATCCTATTCTTGATATCATTGCCTTCCAAGGTGAATCTTTTGACAGTCCATTCCTTAACTCCTTCCTGCTTCCCCCTTCAATCCACTTAAAACCCTCTCCTCACCCTTACAGACTGTCCTGTCTTCAGATAATTAGAGACACTTTTGCTTAAAGTATTGCATTGAATCAATGAATGATTAACTGCCTTCATCAACATCTGACCCATCTCCTACATTCAAACATGCTGTCTTTATAAAAATCCCATAAATGTTTTAGAATTGGAACCCAAAAATCTTATTTGAGAAAGTGAACACTCACTTACCTTGAAATGTGGACTGAATGTGTAGAGGAATGTTTCACCAGTGCCATAATAATGGTCACTAAACCTGAAAGGATGTGTAGCATACGCTCCAAATATCTGTCAGAATAAAATGATTATACTACTTTTGTGGACAGTGCAAGGGAAAAAAACCCAAACATCTCAAAATACTTTCTAAGAACAACTGAGCTGATTTTCATGTTAGAGCCAACTAGTGAAGTGTATCAGATATGCAACTATTCCTCCGCTTCTTTTATATCCTGCAAGTTAAAAGCCAGATGACAACAATGGCAGTAGGATTGCTAACTCTAAGAGCTACTGAAGAATGAGACTTCCAGGGAGGCATTGTTTGTGACAGCTTGTTAACTCTCAGATACCTAAGGAAGATACTTTCAAAGGCATTACTGCACTCATTGCAATTCTAAAGCTTTTGTTAGTGCTGAAATACTTTCCTGTGGTAACCCTAGTTTAGGCAGTAGAAAATATAAAAGAATACACCAATGTCTTATTGTGGTATGACATCACAGTTATGACTAGCATTTCATAATCCCTTTCCATAATGCTGCCCTTTCAGTTCAACCCCCGCAGAAGAAGCGCTCCTTACCTGGTTGTCCATGTCCTTGATGACAAGGAGAACGGGACTATCGAGAGAGGCCGATTTGCGGTACAGAGTCTTCAGGCTGGTGCCGTGCTCCAGCGTGCTGTATGCCAGGCGCCACGGATAGCCCTGCACCCGGGCGGGCAAGCGCCGGGCAAGCTGGGCGGGGAGCAGGGAATGAGGGAAATGGTTACACAAGCAACTCAGGCAGTGCTCCAGCCTATTCTCTTTCTCACACTCGACAGAGACAGCACCACATCTGCTGTCTGCTGAAGGAAACATGAGGGTTTTCCAGCCATACCTGCTCTATGTGCATGTTCTCCAGGAGAGCGCTGTGATGCTTTAAGATAGGCAAAGTATCATCATCATCTTCTTCTTCATAGTAACTGCAAACACTCTTTCGTCGTTTAGCTTCTTCTACAGTAATGATCTGTGGCAAGAGAACAAGTGTCCAACCTAAAGCATAGCTCTTACACCATCAATCCTCTGTTGAATCCAATTAATTTAAAACTTACTCCTCAGCTGTCACACTGTATGGAGGAAAACCCCCATATGGGATTGTTTTATCAAGCACAGGTACCCTTAAGCATATGGGGAAAATCTTAACTGGCCAGGTGCCTTTGTGACTGCAGGACAATCAAGGTCTTTATAAAATACATTCTTAGTTGAAAATTATCAAACAGCTCTTTGGAAACTTCTGTTTATTCCTTTGTTTAAGACTTTATAATGCTGTAGTATTTTAAAAGGTGAGTCCATATAGATCTTTCTAATATCAGGTTTGAATTGACATACTCACAAATCAAAGCACAGACTTCTTTCCAGTAAATACAGATAAGCCCCACTAACTTTTCCCATGAAGCTGGAAATAAAATGAGCATGCAAGACCATACACCTAATACTTGTCTATAAAAGCACTCAACAACCTACAAGGTGCTCAGAGAGACAGGGGACAAACTCTGAACTCCACGTGGCATGAGTAGCAAACAGGAGCCCAAATGTGACATGGGGCAGGAACTCCCAGGCCGGCAGTACCCATGGTGCCCAGAGCTCCCTGCAAAGAGGAGGACATCACCTCACCCATCAGTGGCAGCAGTCCAGGTGTCCAAGCTGCTGCTGGGGTGCTCAGCCTCCTGGCTGGCAGAGGGCATTACCTGGCACAGCTGGAGAACTGCCAACCCTTCAGCGCAGCTCGGGGCATTTGGCGAGTGCCAGGAGCCTCAGCTCTGCACAGCAGTGGCAGGTGAGATGAGGCTCGCTGTGCCTGGCAGCGGGGCTTTGGCTGGGGCTCGGTGCCACCACGGCACACAGCAATGGCAAAAGCTCTGAAATGGAGCTGATGAGAAAGAAAAGGGGAAGCAACAAGGCCTAGCTACAAAACAAACAGGAAACCATAAACTGTCTTTTCCTTCCATGAGTGTACCACCACAGCGGTCTTGTCTCGGAGCAGGAATCTCAAGATGCAGCTGCAGAGCCCACTGTGCTCTGCTATGCACCTTGCTGTCAGTGAGGCTTCCAAATGGCTTTCATGTTACACACAGATCAAGTTTTGCGTGATTGCTCCACACCTTCACAATCACTGCTTGAACTTGCAAAAGCTGTCAACAGTCAAGACAATTGGGAAGAGATGCCTGGAGGTCCTCCACACACCTGCCCCTCAGGCGAGAAAGCAAATGCACTGGACTGACTCCAGGTGTGGATTTAACCACACAACAAAGCACACAAGCTTTTCATGACGACCAGGAAGGGTGAGGAGTTCACACAGCCCTAATACCGTCAGTCACACCTGGCATCCCCTGTGGGATGAGAGCTACACATCTGCTGCATGCATTCATGTCCAGCCCACGCTCTCCTGCAGATGCTTGGAGCTGAGCAGGGCACCTGGGCACTGCCACTCCAGTGCAGGGTCAGGAAAAGAGAGGAAGGCAGGATCACAAGGCAAAATCCAGCCTGCAGAACTAACACTGCTATGTGCCCCTGCACACCTGAGCAGTTACAGGTATTCCTGCCCATGGTACTGCAAGAGCTCTACAGCTCCATCCTGTCCCTCCAGCCTCTCCTTCTGAGACTGCAGATAATCCTGAGCTGGAAAATTTTTCATATGATCAATTTCAGGAAAGGTTTGCACTGCAAAATTAGGGTAATTAAAAACCAAAAAAAAGCCCATAACAAACTGTTCAAAGAAAGCAATCTTACTACTTTTATCATTGTTCTTTTTTCCCTTTCTGAGTGGTCTGCTTTCCCTCCTCATCTCCCACACCATTATTGTATATATTTTTTTCAATTAACACCTTTTTCACCTTAAATGAAAAGTACCCAGCACCCCTTTTGAAGACTATCTTTGAGGAATAGTCTCCCCTCCAGGAGTGGGGGAGAAGTATCAACCAACAGCAAATCAACCAACAAGAGGTATCTGTAGCAAAATACAACCAAACTCACACAGGCAAAACCTATTAACACAGTTGTAAATTGTAAATTGACTCCAGAGACAGACAAGCCCCCCCCCTTCTCTGCATACACACCTAGTCAGTCTCTGAACTGCACATGTGAATGAAGATCAGTCAACTACTGTAGAAGGAGGCATCTGCAAGATCAGGTATTTACAGATCACACAAAAGCAGAAATGGATGAAAAGAATTGACCACTACAGAAACCAGATCTACAGAATCTTTCAAAGATTTTATAGGACTGAGGAAGGAAGATACCTGAGGTGGAAATGCCCCCCACCTGACTACAGAGCACATTTATTGCTAGGACAGAAGTGCTGTCATCAGATCCACACTGTTCAAACGGGAAACAATTCAGCATACCTCCACAAAAGGTTCCTCCTGGTCCGGTCTGGCATAGTAAAGAATTCGAATATTCAAAGGCATTTGTCTCTGTTTCATCATCTGGCAGTTTATTTTGCAGTACCCACTACTCTATCCCTGCTCTAGTGGCAGAGTTCTCAGCCGCAAGTGTGACAGACACCTACTGGCCATGGCATGCTGCGATAAAATTGCTTACTTGCTTCTCTACAATTAGTTTCTGTTTCCCCGCAAGGGAGAGTGAAACTTTCACAGCCATCATGCCCAAATTTGGACCTTATTCAATAGAGATTTCCTGGCAGACCTACTTTAAATTGGTAAAGCTGGAATATATTACAAATAAAAGAGACACACCTTTAAAAGCAGTTTCTAGCTAATTCTTCCTTCCAATGAATATCTAAATAAAACAATGAGAGACAAGATCCCAGTGTGGCCAGATCTCTCCTACATCTGTTCTTCAGATCACTGACTCTCCTTCATTTTGGTTTTATGAAAATGGCATGCAAATAACTCAACAGTGAAATCTAGTGCAATGTATGACTGCACTCAGCTCTAAGCAAAACAAGGGAGGCTTTTTTTCCCCCCATCTTTCAGTTCCCAAAGCACCAACATGGAGAAACTACAAAACTGTAAAAATATTAGCTCCTTGGGAATAGAAGTTGCTGCATTTCAAATGACAAGTCCCACTTCCAAGCTCCATTTTTCAACAGAACATACTCTGAAGATAAAAATGCTCAAAAAAAAAAAAAAAGGAGGGCAGTAGAATTTAAAGAAAACAAGTTTATGTTTAAGACAAATAATCAAGTAACTTTTAAAATCGCCATCAAGATACTTCCCACTTCGGGATTCGTCTTTTTCATTTATCCCATTTAGCAAAGAAAGTGTTTGAGCATTCAGAAATACAATTTTTTAAATGTGTGCAAGCTTATTTCCCTTAGAAACTAGGCTTTGTATGCAGAAGAAAGAGATAACAAGCACAGGCATGCCAAGTGGTTAAAACAGATTGCAAAAGACCACACATGAAAAAGCCAAAGTCCAATGATAAAGCTTATCCCACTTACACCCAATATTCAAACAGTACTGCTGTGTGCACCAGAGAAGCAAGGGTCTGGCACATCACTACACACCAATCCATTTCAACCAGCACACAGGAGTCTGGCTTGATGTTTACATGCATAGATACATTTTGAAGATTTTATTTGTAGCATATAAATACATTAGGAAATACATTAAGAATTTAGCAATGCTGAAGACATACGCCTGTTTAGCTTTGCAAAACACTAGTATCACGTGGTCAAAATATTTACACAACTTCTGCTGGTTGCACACCAGAGAGCTCCCAGTTGTTTACCTGCTCTTTCTAGGGAGAGAAGAAAGGAAGACTGAAGGAATATGAGTACATCTGTGAGACAGATACAAGCCTTAAGGAGACCTCTATATGAAGCAGCAACTGTTGTAAAGAAACACGATGAAAATCCTCAAAAGAACAACTGCTGAGATTCTTAGCAGAGGATGCGTACTTGATATGCACATGCTTCATGTAAAGGCAGAAAGTACTCACCTCCCAGCTTTTAGTAGTGGGCTCACTAAAGAAGTTGTCAATCATGTCAAGCTCCTCCTTTTCTACCACAACAAAACCTTGCTCTTTGGCATCTTTCCCATATATTTCTGGTGACCACTGAACAAAAAATGTGTACAAGTGATCCACCCTGTGAAGAGAAGAGGAGGAGACAACCATTGTTCAGTGGTCCATGAACACAACACTGTCATGTAGCACAGAGGATCTGCCCAATGAAAAAGCAGGGACAACCACATAAACAGGATATCTGTGGACCTCCACCCTCACTTACCACACAAGGCAACAGCCTGGCAGCCTGAACCACTTCAAGATTTCTCTGCTTTCACTCCCCACAATGTATTTTTCTCCTCCCTTTGCTATATGCAAGGCCAAAGCATGATGGTAAAGCAATGTGGCTTGTCCAGTCCCACACAATTCATATTAAGAAGTCAAATTGATTGATATTACATCATACTCACAAAAGTTAACTCCATAAAACATTCCCTTTACCCATTTAGTTTGACCTCCAGCATAAAAAAAGCCATGAGATCACCAGTGATGTCTACACCACAGTTCTAGCTGTCCTTTAAAAGTTATAGAGGGTAACCACAAAACAATCTTCATTCTCTTAGCATTACGAAAATAAGCTGTTACCGACAGCTTTGCTAATGATATAGTACCAGCAGCACATGCTCTTCCACAAATGTAGTCAGCTCTCAGCCAGTCTTTAAAGACATGTTCCTTGACAACATCCATAATAAACCTTGAAACAATTTCTGAAGAAGGAATTCACGTAATAAGTTAAAATGAGCATATGCAATTTCAAACAGGAATACTACAGTGGATCCACTACACAAGAACTTGAATTGCCAACAAAAAAATCAGACCCACAGTAAAGAGAACAGATAGAAAGACAGTAAGTGCTTATGACGCTGGATCTTTTTCCAGCTTTTCACCAGAAAGTTATGTCCAGCAATGCCTGGATCAATAGAAAATAGAAAAAACCTTAGAGAAATTCAGTCATTTCCCCCCCTGTATTTCAAGTTACTTGAATTTATATGTATGCACAAATAATCTTAAAATACCATTTCAGCACTGTTACAATCTGTTAGGGTCACTAGTATAAATCCAGATTTTTTCAAATAAGTCTACAAAAAGAATAAAGGATTTACTTTGCTTCATCATGGAAATAATGAAAAAGGAATAACAGCATAGCTCATAGAGACTTCAGGAAGAGCAGTCTGATCACCTCTTTGCTAACTAATTTGAGCTTTAACTGAAAGAGACAATTTACTTGAGCACTGTGTATTTTACGTAGTAGTCCTACTCTGGAAAGCTAACTACTTAATTCCTACAAATCCCTAAGAAAGAACAATAAAATAGTGATTGCTGCTGTCTGGCTAAGATCAGTTTGAAAGCGCATTTATGCAGGGGGATGAAGGAGAGCAGCACACTTGCATCTCAGAATCACAGAAGGTATTTATGTTTTAAGCCACCTCTGGAGATCATCTAGTCCAGCTCCTGCTTATAGCAGAGCTAACTTCCAAGTTAGAGGAGGCTGCACGTTCTTGACCATTTGCAGTTGGAAAATCTCCAGCAGCGATTCTACAAGTTCTCCATGCTTAGCCAGTCTCCTGGGGTTTTTTCTCTTTTATCTAATCACAATTTCCTCTGAAGCACGCAGCACGTGATCTGAGAAAGGTCTGGTGCCATCCTACGTTTTCTTTTTCTTGTCCCCTCCTCTCCATTTTTTAGCCAAGTGTCTAAAAGGAAGAGGGGAATAATGACCACGCAGGTTGTTTGGCTGTTCTTCCTTACTTGAGCCAGCAAGAAGTGAAGCCTTCATTACTGCAAGGACACACCACTGACATGTTGAATTTGCTCTCAACTTCCCCAACTCCTTTTCTGCAGAGCTACTCCCCCAGGCCACCTGTCCCCACCCTACTGCTGCAGGGTCTGCTCCATCTCAGGTGCAAAAATTTTGCATTTGCCTTTTCTGAACTGTCAGCCCATTGTGTTGAGGCACCTCTGAACAGTAGCCCTGCCCTCCAATTATGAGCACTCCCCAAGTTTTGTGTCATTCCCCAAAATGACAAAGGTGCGTTCTGTCTCAATGTCCGTGTCACCGCTGATGGCATTAAACAGTATCAGTCCCCAAGAACACCACTTGTACCTCGCTGCCACTCACAGCAACTACCAACCCTTTGAGCCCAATGGTCCAGTCAGTTTTTACAACCACCTGTAGTCTACCTGTCCAGGTCACATCTTGCCAGTTTGGCTACAGGGATTCTGTGGAAGACTGTGTTGAAAGCCTTAGTAATGTGATGGTAAAACAACAACCCCTTGCTCCCTCCTTGCTCAAGGAGCTAGCAATCTCAAACAGAAATTTATTTGATTGGTAGAAAAGGAATTTGCCCTTGGTAAATATATGACAGCTGATCCTGATCACTTCTTTCCCTCTATGTGCTTGCAAATGGTGTGTATAAGGACTTTCTTCCCAGGGACTGAGGTGAAGCTGACTGCCCTGTCCTCACACAGATTTTCCTGGATTTTTCTGACAGTGGTTGCAGCATTTGTCTTTCCAATTATTAAGGAACACTCCTGGTGAACACAACCTTCCAAAAGGTGATAGAAAGCAGCTTTGTAATAACATCAACCAACTTCCTCAATATACTCAGAACACTTCCTGTCAGGTCCCATGGACTTGTATATGCTCAGTTTATTTAAGTAGTACATAACTAAGTTTTTCCTCTGCAATGGACAGTTGACAAATCCAGACACTCCAGATTTAAGAAGCAGCAGCATAAAATAGAAATAGGTGATTATAAAGGTGACGTCATTCTGAAAAGGGATGCTCTGCTAATAAAATTCTAACATTATGCTACAGTGGTATTTCCAAGCTCACAATTGAAAACATTTGAGCCTATTTTTAATTAAATTGAAAAATCACTTCTGAAGGAACTTTCTTACAGCCAACCTGACAGCTGTGAGAAAATTTTTCCTAGAACTCAATAGCTGTTTTGGTGATCACATGCTTATGAGTGTATCATGCACTAACAGAGAAACATCAATAAAACAAAGTACTTGGAAAGAGACAACTATAGAAACTTGAAGTTAGTAACTCCAGAAAGAAAATATTCAAAAGGCTCTAAGTCCAACCACTGCTCCTGGCCCAGAGAAAGAAATTAATCCAGAGAAGTCCTACAAATTTTTTATAAACGTGCCTGACTAAATGATCATTCTTCACAAATCTTATGAGGGCTGAGGTATTGTAAGTCCTCATATGCTTTTATGAGCTTATACAGACTTCTATGACCCCTCATTATAAGACATTAAGCTGTAGATACAAACATGTTTTCATAGATTTCCTCTGTGCAGTTTGGTATCTTATTATCAGGAGTCTAAGAGTACTCTCCTTGCAAAAGGCTAATCCAAAAGGATTTTAAATCTAAGTTTTATGCTACCTATTCCATTCCATTAACAGGTGCATGGAAGAATGATTCTTCAGCAACAGGATCCTCTTAATCATTGCCCCTTTATGCAAAGCCCTGCATAAGTGCATGGAAGCATCATCTAGTTACTGACTCCAAACAGTTGTCCTGCAAGCTCTTCCAGGTCTCAGCTTCAACTGTGTTAACTACAGGGTGATACACACTAGCAGGAGGTACAACCCAGAAATATCTTGCTCTAGAAAAGGGAATCCCACAGAAACAGTAACAAAAACCAAGCCAAAACTTACCCAATTCCCCAAACAAAACCAAAACAGTCAATGGGGCAGGGTGCTAAAACTGAAAAAGAGAAGCAAGGCTCAATTCCTCTTAACTCTTCCTCCTTGAAAATCTGTCTGCTTTCAAGAAAGAAACTTGCAAAAGAGTGGATGTCCTCTCAGGAGCATGATCTCAGTGCAGTGTCTTTTATATCAACTTCAGTGAAAATTATGCATTCATAAACCAAACCTGTTTGCAAAATTTACACTACGGAAAATCGAAGAGATTTACTTCTTGACTGAGGAACTAGTCAATGCTATTATTTACAAACAAAGAAATTCTGCATTACTATCTCTGTCTCAGTGCAAGGCACTTTCCTCTATAAGGTCTTGAGGAAATGTGTGGCCTAATTACTGAACTACTACTACTCAAAATCCACTAGGGTGGGAAATGTACATACCATTTAAACATAAATCCAGGTAGTAAGAGCACACAGAGACTTACCCTGTAATACTGTAAGCTACACCCATTGCAAAACTTCCCAGCAAGAGTCAATCCCTCTACTTGTGTCCAAAAGCATGCGTGCCCCTCTGCTCAGCTGAACCTGGCAAGAAGCTGCCCTAGACTGAGTGATCTGTATATAAGGCAACTCAAGATGCCCAGCACCCCCTCTACGTGCTGAGGTGAGCGTTGCTGTGACCCAGGAGGCAGCACAAAGCAGTGCTGCAGTCACTGATTAACTCAGCTACGCTGTGCTGGTCACGGGTGACCTATGCCAGGACACATGCAGCACCCCGGATGATGCCTTGAGGTGGCCACCTGAAAACAGAGGCTAGACAAAATAAGAGAATAAAAGTAGGTATTTATCTGAAGGGCCTTCAAAGGTACACTCGGGGCAGTCAAAAAGGCTACACCCAAGATGGACCCTGGGTCATGGGTTCTTCACGCTTTTGTAAATTTGGTCTATTTGCATATCAGGGTTAATTCTCCATTTATAACTTCAGTTAATGATGTAATTACCCCAAGTTTGCCTCCCCTCTCAAGGCTTCAGTTTACATTTTGGGGCCTGGGACAACAATGTGTCCTTGAAAAGCCAATCTAGAGAGGTTTTGTTATGTGTAACCAGCATGAGAGAACAGAAGTTAAAAGGCCACATGAAACTTCAGAGTTACACACTAGGCAGTACAAGATTTGAAAAATATAAAAGTTAAAACCTAAGGCATCAGGAAAGCCATGCATGGAGAGAGAACACCTACAGCAGGCACAAAAGGCAAATGAGACTTAAGATTTAGTGACAGCCTTTATAAAGAATATCAGCCTCAAAGTTCTTCTTTCTGTATTAATCAAGTTTCCAGAGGCTTCCAATTAAAAAAAAAAAAATTAGAAGTACTGGGCCCGGAAAGCAGCAGCAGCCTGCACATGGAAGAAGTAGCTGTGCTGGGAGCTGTGGGCTATGGGGCCCAGGCTGAAAATGGAGCCATTTTCACAAGTGATGACAGAAGCTGTTTTAACAGCAAACACAATGACCATGGAAAAAATGTAATTAAAACCAAATCAGAGGAAGATTTAACTTATACTAAATATAGGCATGCAGACTAATTCTTTCACAATCTCTCTCCAGGTTTGGACTGTTTGTTTGATTTTGGGGTTTTTTTTTTACTACAAAGCATTAAGATGCTGTACAAGTTACAGTGACTGGACTGGATGAAGTGTTTTATTTATGCCGCTTTGCGGCCAACAAGATGAGAGTGATATTCTTGATACTGACATGCATGCAATATAAATTGCTTTCCAAATAGTTTTAAACTTAGTAAATTATCTCACATTTTGTCTAAAATACATTGCAAAGCTATCCCAAACAATCTACTATTCATGGCACTCTCAAGATGCAACACTTATGCTTATATTCTACACAATACTGATGCAAGAATATCCCCAGCAGGTAGGAAGTGTGTTTCGCCTTGAGAAAGCATCCAAGAGCTTGGAGAAAACACTGTCCTGTTCAAGAGGCAAAGACATGTCTTGCATTAATACAAAGGAGTGGGTCTCACATTTAATTTCTGCTCCAACTTCTACTTGATCTTTCATGCAAATCAGTGGTGTTAAAAAAGGCATGAATAGCACCAAAAAGACGCAATCCTACAACCAGTCATTCACCACTGCTTTTGATCAAGATCCAAACAGCAGCCCTGACATCAAAGATCTGGTTTGTCAGCCAGCATGGCCAGGTGCTGCTGCAGCAGCTCACTGCAGAAGTTACTTCTTTCTTACTATAAAAACTGAAGTACAAACCAGTTGTCAACACTTCAGTTTATATATGAATTACGTCTGCTCTCCATTCAGAAAGTTTCTGTTCATAAAAGGACAAGTAGAAAAGCTGTTTTCCAAGGCTGTGCTAAGAAGCTTGATAGATTTACCTGTTGCACAGAGCAATGATTAGAGACGACCTCAGTCAGCTCAGCAGGTTTATTCACTGTTAGCTACACTATCCCCAAAGCAGTAACTGACCTTGTGTTGTATTATAGCATCACTTCAACTCCTTGAAGTATTTACTCACACTTTAACCTAGGATTTTCTGACTCCACCCTTCTGCAGTCCCTGAGGAGCCAAGGACTGCGATCCACAGATAGCAAGCAAACCAAAAGTTATCCAGCTACTCTCCCAAGGGCCACACTCCAGCTGGATTAAACCTCTCCCTCTCCTCCAGGAAGAGTTCTAGGACAGCAACTTCCACACTACTACAGACAATCGAAACACTCCTTTTTAAACAACAAAAAATACAAACACTTAATACACATGCTACATATTTGAAATTAAAATTATTAAATAAAAATTATTTTTTAAAAATTGACTGCATCTGAAAGAGACACCTTTGAGATGGATCACAAGTCCAGATTCCTCCTTCCTGGTATCTAATTTACCAGAATCACTGATTTTGGTTCATCAACAGACCAGAGAATTGCTCTACCTGCCATTTGTCAAGAAAAGGATCACATATTTGATTCTTCACAGCCAGTTAAAATTCTTGGGTGATTTATGTGGAAAATCACAGACCTCCACTTTTCTAGTTCGTTGTTTGCTTTTTTCTAGTGTACTATTTATGCATTAATACACACCTACAGGAAAACATTTATGTTCCTCAATTTTACTGCAAAGTGACTATTTTTTAATGGGACAGAAGACAGAAATACTCACACCTGTTTAGTTAGGAGTGTCTCCCGTTTCCCACATGATGCCCTTTGCTCATGTGAAATAGCTATTTTTTTTTAGTGCATTCCATGCCCCTCCAGCCACTGCTCCCCTTTCCCTCTTTCCCTCACTTCCTAGACTACAGCTGAAACCCCAATCATCTCCCAGTTCCATTATCATATGTTAGCTGCACATATATCACTCTTTCCACTTTCAAGTGGCACCTGAGCCCTTTTTCCTTCCCACTGAGAGCCATATTAGACCAGCAACAAACATTGATTTATGTCGCTGGCATGCAATGAAATGAGGGCAGCCCTCAGCATCCCTGCTGCACTTCACAGCTTGGACCATGTAGGGAGTGTCTGATTCAACTCTAGAAAGCACTACTCATTTAAAAAGTAACAGGCAGACATTTTTGTGCTAACAGGAGTGCAGCTTACCTTTCCCGAGGAACAGCAAACCAGTACTCTGGTTGCTTTATCTTTTTACTGTATTGTTGAGACATGGTCGTGCTCTGAGACACAAAGGACTTTCTCATGGGCTTGCCTACTTTAATGCACAGAAACATTGGAGGAGTCTTGCTCTTCTCCTCTTTTGAAGGAAGCATATCTGAACAAGACACAAGAGAAACCGTCTGCTTACAGGAAAGTACAAATACTGCAGGTGATAAAACACTGTGACAAAGATTAATAATCTTGTGCAAAGGAATACTCAGAGGCATCATACACAGAATTACACCTGACTTCAACAACATAACTGGTTTAGTAAAACCACGTTCATCCTAAAGTGAGGCCATTTATTCCCTTTTTGTCACAGCCTGTATCCCCCTCAGCTGTACAGCTACGTACAGAACAGCCCTGTAAAGAAATAGGTAAGATGACAAGGCTGGGTGCTGCCTGAAACATGAAGCAGGCAAATAAAGGGGACATGTTTGGGTCCAGAAAACCCGTCCAGTTGAAGGGTAATCTTACATGCACACACACACAAAAAGCGCAGTCAGTTTCTCAATTCTGTCGGTCACACAGCCATACAAGCACCTTTTGTCTGCACAAGACAGGGCCAAGCCTAGAAGCAGTTTAAGCTCCTTAAATTGCTAGTGTGACAAAAAACCCCTGCTTATTAAACTACAGCCTCAATCACACTGAAGTTGCCTTCTTTGTTCTACGCATACACATACAGCCACATACAACCAGCAAGATATAAACCCTTATGAAAAAAGAAGGAAAAATCATTTTAAGAACAACTGTTCTTAAAATAAAGACTTCTACTTTAATAATCCCCCACCACCTGATGTGAATCAAGGGTATGTCCACTGGTTCATTAAATTACGCAGAGAGGAGCATCGGCGCTCCAGGACAGACTAGTGCTTAGAGGCACTGGGCTGCCATAGAAATGGTGTGCACACGCTCTGAACAGAGATTTCATTCTGTTATGTGCTTTCCTGGAACAGCCTGAATTATTTCTGATAACGCAATGACCAAACAGGAAAAAAGTGATCAGTCAGTAGGACTATACAGGTATTCCTGTTTATGACTTCTTTAAGGGTTTCCATAGCCTGAGAGACACCAGACACATGCAAATAGTGTGAAGAATACTTTGGTACCCCCCCTTCACAGCAGTGCTCTATTACTTTGGATACTATCAGAAACACACTGATAGACTTCAATGAGGCAACAGTGGTTACCAATATGGAGTGACAATTTCTAGGCCATGAAGTATCCCTGCCAATACTGAAACTGGATGACGTTTCACTGTCCTTCTTAAAGCCAGGAAACAGAAGTAAAGATTATATAAACAGTGATCACTGAATGTGGAAAGAGAACACAAATGACTTATCATACTAAAAGCTTAGAGAATTTGAAGATAGCAGGTAATATAAAACTGAAATACACAAAGAGTAAAAAAGAGATTACAGGTATTACAGAAAGAGGAAATTTAGAGCAGAAGGCTGTCAATTCAAAGGTTACCATCATAATGCTGTCCAAGTCTCAGAGGAAACAAGGATAACCAGAGACCTACCTTCAATTGGCACTTGAATTTTCTGCAGCAGCCACAGTCTGATTTCTGATTGATTGTCTAACTGTGTTTCTTGACAGGTCTTGTCTATAGCTGGTACTAATGAAGAGTCCACAGACTCTTTCAGATCCTTTTCCTCTGCTGCTGCTGAGCTGATTTCTAATGAAGGTGCTTTCCTTTCAACACAGCAGGAATCAAGTTCCATACTTTTAACTGTATGGACTTCATTAGCTTGGGACTTTGAACAGCTAAGTGTAAGGTCTATGCCAATTGCTTTATTGTTTTCACCTTTCTGGATTTCAGCCTTGTGTAAGTCTTCAGATGACTGAGACCCATTTCCATCTTTATTGAGGTAAAATTCAATAAGTTTATCTTTCTCTAGCTCTTTCTTAGTGTCCAATTCAGTCTCCACCTTACCTGTCGGGGAACTGACACATTTGTTTACTTCTGGAATAACATCTTGCTTTTCACACAGCTCTAAGTCTAAGTCAGCTTTAGGTTCAACACTGTCCTTTTTTTCCAAGGAATCAACTGTCAAGTGCTCCTGGACTTCTGTAGTAGGTTTCGTTACCTGCTGCTTAGTTCTCAAGTCCTTGGAGTCAGCCAGCAAGCCTTCCATTACCGAGATTTTCCTGTCCAACCCTCTATCCATACGAGATGATGTCTTTTCCAGCTCAATTAAGTCATCCTCTCCTTCTCCTAGAAGGGCTTTTTCTTTGGTATCTGAAGCATTATTTTCCCTGGAAGGGTCCTTGGTACATGAATCCGCATCAAACTTTTCCAAATGTTCAGTGGCAGTGATGTTATTGGGAAACTCCAGTGACTTTGATTTGATTGAGCCTGTACTTTCTGATGGCTGAAGAACTTCAAAATCAGCAGACTTTTCCTTATCTGAAGGCTTTATCTGTTTGGCACCCAGGGCAATGGATGCATCCCCATTCTGCTGCCTCTTTTCCTTGCTAAGAGATTTGAATTTGCTGAAAGGATTGATATCTTTCTCAGAGGACAGGTCTTCCCATTCTCCCGGCCTGTACAGAGGACAAAGATCCTTTGGTATGTCACTGTCAGGGGAAATGATGGATGTACATAGGATGTTAAAAGCAAAATGGAAACAGAAAAAAAATGAAAAGAAAAACTAAAGATCAACTTAACTTAAACCATGAAACTCAACGAAAAATAACTTTCTCCAAAATAAACATACAGTACTGGAAATAAGTGACTTTAAAGACAATGGAGAAAAAAAAGTGTAATACCAAAATAAAATGAGTAAACCACTTGGCAGAAAATGCCACGTGGGTGAAGAAATGTTACACATGTAATAAGAATGTGCAAGTCATCAGAAGTTCAGTAAGAAAAAAACACAGGACATGTATTTAGCTGCTGGAATTTAGTTCAAATCATATGACTATTGTAATTTCCCACACCTGACAATGAGTCAACATCTACAACCATCCATGCTTCCCTAGTCAGTACAAATGTATTTCTGAGAAAAACAAAAACAAATCGGAGATAAAATGTATCCTGCTTGAACATGTTTACTGCAAAACAGTAACAGGCAACAGAGTTAGTAGCTTTCTTCTTTTATTTGTCTCCATTATTCAAACATACTGTTTGAATGCAGGCTCCCCAAATATTTCTTTTTAAAGCAGGACAATCATAAAACATTTCAAAATGGAAAATTCTGAAAAAATGTTATCAGCATAAAACTTGAGCTCTTTGTTACTGCTAAAAAGTCTGAGGAGAATAAGAATACAAGATCCTCATGACTTAAAAGTTACTAAGAAGTTATTAAACACTCCAGTAATGAGTGTAACAAGTATCTGGAAAGTTTTTCTTGAAATGAGAAAAGGGAGGGAATTCAATGAATTTCACTGATCAAGCAGGTATTGCCTATAAGAACAAAACCCTGCTTAGAACAAATAGATAAGCAGTGCCTGCTCTGTGCATAAATGAAAGTAGCCCACCCCAGAAGGTCTATTATGTATTATAGATTATAACTATCAATGCATTTCTGGTTCTGAGATAGAAGTATTCCACAGTCTGGTGTTTTCTAAGTCCTGAAGATGGTAGCTAAGGTGCTGTTATCTTCAAAAAGTTCAAATACTCCTCTGAGAACAATCCTGGTAGCACAATAATGGTCCAAATCTAAACCTCTTCACATCCATTGAAACAGCCCTAGAGACAGGTCAATGCAAGAGCCCAACCATGGCATACCACAAATGCTTTTATTAATTACTGGTTTGTCCTGGTCTCCTTTGCACTTTGGTTCTCACATTCATGACCCATTTGTGTTTAGTGCCACTTTAGTGTTCTAAAAAAGTGGAAGAACAACACAAGTGAATCATTCCTTTGCTGGCACTTTGCTGCAGTAAAACTCCTCCCCTCCATTCCCCTCTTCCCCAGCCCTTCTCCATGACCCTTACTGAAAATCTGCAAATGTAAGTTCAGGGAAGAACACTCCTTACGATGGCAATGCATCTTTAATCTTCATGTGAGAGATGTCATTGTAGAGAGCTATTGAGACAACCTCCTCCATGGGGCAGATGAGCCCATATTCTTCACAGCCATTCTCAATTACCAGAGGATCAGACTTATGTGGGTCAAACATGATATTGTTTGGAGTTACTATCATGACTCCTCCGACGACGCCCTAAAACAGGAGAAGAAAGAGTCAGCACATCACATGTAATGCACTTATCATTGGGTATTGGATTTTAGGCTACTATCCTAAAAAGCAAAACCACTTTCCTGCCTCTTTGTACTGTGTCATGCAGTGTTTGTTAGCAAAATACTTTGCTTTCCAATTGCATCAAGTGAGACATTGTAAGGAGAGCAAAGAAAAAAATTTTTTAGTAACATCCAAGCTCCTGGCTGATAAGGAAGCACATCTGAACTATTCAACTTTCAGTGCTGACTGCTACAAGCTAAAAATGTCATTGCTAATCAATCTCAGACAAAACAGATTAGTGGATTTTTTTTTTAAATTTATAGCATTTTATTCTGGATGCAGCCACCATAATTTGATCCATGAATTTACACACAACCAGCACACCTGAATGCAATCTTACTCATGGAAACATCCAGGTTACTATGCCAAGCTACATAAGAGGTTCCCTTGATCTGCTTTCCCAGAGGTACATGCAAAAAGCTTCTCCACACAGGGATCTGAGACAGCTTCTTCCCAACCTAGAAGCAGCTCCTACCATTGGTGCAAGCATATTCTGCACAGCTGAGGACTCATAAATGTAGAGGACTCATTTAATTCTTAAAAATGTGCTCTAGCCATGGATTTGATAAAGGCTGCTGCATCAGCCATTATTCAGCATCAATCCATGACAACTGACCATTTTTCAAGGTTGAAAAGGAAGATTTCCACTGTCTTGCTTCTGCACCCTCTCCTCCAGATGAACTACAAAATTCACCAGACCAACTCAGCAGCTGTGTGTAAATCATGATATCCGACATATAGGATACACAGATCAACTGGAATGACCCACACTGCAGATACTACTAATTATCCAAGGTCATCTGCAAGGCAAGCCAAGGAAAGCTCATAAATAGGCAGGTAGAAGACCACAAGCTTGGTTTGTGGGGCTTTTTTTTAAAGCAGTAAGATATCAAGCTGATGGCTCGGCACTGGCAAATGAGCACATGAATGCCTGCTCCTTTATAAAGCAAAATCTGTTCATATTTCCCATTTGCTTCTCCTGTATGCCTCAGTCAACAAGCTTGGTTTGTGTATGGATGACAGAATCAAAACAAAATGCAGAGGCTTCTCCCAGAAGCCAGAAGACCATACATCAGTAGGCTGTACTTCCCACCCAGGCACTGCAGGAAGCAAGGCAACAAGGGATTTTAGCTACACTGGCAAAGAAGCCATCTCATTTTTGATTGCTCTGACTACAAATTACTTTTTCTGTCCTGCAGCCATAAAATTGGCAATATGTATCCTCTGCACCTAACAAGCATCACATAGCAAAGTGACAGTATTGCCCTAATTTACATGTGAGACATCAAGTAGTTCTCTATTATGTTCTACAAAATAGCAAACCGTAAAATTGCAGAGTTGTTAAGTAAAGTCTACATCCACTCAATGCAAAAAGAAGCTAGGAACTGTAGGTGTAAACACATCCATCTTATAAAAGTCAGACTAAGGGGAAAAAAAAATGTTGAAACAACAATGATTAGCATCTTCAGTGTTATAAATTCCAGAGAACTTGAAAACCCAAACACGCAGACAGCTAACTGAAACCAGAGTCAACAAGGACAGATATATCAAAGGAGGCAGTTCAGGAAGACAGTGTCTTGCAACCTTGAGAAGAGGTCTAAAATACTACCCAAGCTTTGTGCCTTTGCTTCTAAAACAGTTGCTGTAATTTAGAATTGCAGTCCTGGCGTATGTTACAAGAATGCTTTCAAGAAACAGAAAGAAAAGATTGTATAATGCAATATTTATTCTTTTATTAGGCTTGCACAACATTCATTAGCAAGTGCAGAAGCAACATAAACATATTTGGAAACACTGCTCTGGAAACAGTTAAAATTTATCTTCAAGTCATAAATGAAATGGATTGGCATGTACTCGCTTTATAAAGCTGTTGCTCAATTTGATGGAACTGGACAACTAATCCTGACATGTCACAACTCTGAAGTGCAGTTCTCTGTGCGTATCTAGCAACACGTAACCAAGAGAACAAAATTATACAGCATATTATCACAGTACCAACAAACACAGCAGTAATAAAGCCAATGTAACTTTCACATTCTTTAAAAACACGAAGCACATTTGACTCCCCCAGCATTCATCTCTCACTTACCCAAAGAGAATCTCAAACAATGCCCAAAAAGCAGGTTCCACCTACCTTACCATCTGTGAAGTAACGACAGTTCATTTTTAAAAATTTGACAACCACAGGCTCATCCTCTTCTGAAGTAGAGGACAGGACTCTCTCCACTGGTTTGAAAGCCTTTCTTGCCAAATCAGCATCCTTAGAAAAGAAAAAGTTCAGTGCAGAGCAACAGGACCAGTATCATATACTCTTAGATTTCTGAAAACTAAAAGGCCAGGTTTAAACCATTATTTTCCTTTTGCTTAAGGAACAAAAGCAATGGTCATGTATGTAGGTATATATGTGCACTTCCCACAGTATCCTGTATTGAAAAAACACCCTTGTAACCTTAAAAGAAACTCCATATAAATAAGAGGCAAGAAACTAAAAAACACCAAGGCAGGTCAGCTCACCAAAATTCAGTTATACACTCTCATTAGGGAGAGGGCCTGCCCTGACACATCATCTACACTGAAGACCTCTGCTCACAGAGTACTGGTGTGATTCCCCATGCACAGGCATAAGGGTAAGGTTAAACACAATTATTCACTCCAAGCTTCTCTCCACTTTTGTTTAGTGATGTATTTGCAATGACTAATTACTTTAACCTCAGCAGATGTTAAAGATGTTAAAGGCAGATAAACTGCCTAAAGGTACTACCTAAAAATCATTATGGCCAATCACCCTTCTAAAGAAAATGAAAGCTCAGCTATGCTGAGGCCTTTCACAAAGATTAAATCCAGCAGTCTTGTCCAAAGACAAGTCTGTATATGGGTACCACCACAATCTGTTTAACTAGAAAGAAACTGACTCAGACTAAACCAACAGCCTACCTGTTCAAGGACACCAGTGCAGGATCAAGGCTCTGGACTGCAGAGCAGCATAAAAATCTCCAGTAGGAAACACTAAATAATTTTTCATGTTTAGCTTTTTATTCCTTAAAGATTATGCACTACACTATTTTCAGTAGTTTTGATAGACCCAGGGCCCAACTGAACTTGTAATGGGTTTCCACACCCAGAATTCCCTTTATTTGGAGTATTTTTAAGATACGGTATATTATTTAATACAGCAAACTATTTTTACACAATACACTACACACAAGGCCAGTAAACACAAAAAAAAAAAGCTGTTTACACAGCCTGGATTCTCAGCTGCAGAATCAGAAAATATTTTGAGAGTTTAAGACCAGTGAACCATGTTTGACTTACAGGGAGTTTATCATATTCAGCATCTGATGATGAAGGAGAAACAGGAGCACCAGGACTAGAAGACAGCCTCCCAGCACTTGTTTCTGGCACAAAGAGAATCTAAATACAAACACGTATTTCAAAACAGTGAGGCACAAGCTTTAAAAGGTTATTCACTATGTTCTATTAGAAAGACAGCACAATACTGATCACTCATATCTGCAATGTACACCTTAAAAACATTCAGAAAAATGAAACTAATTTCCCTATTCCAGCTTTTGTCTGCTGGGTATTCTTAGGCAAGTCACACCATCTCTGTGCCTCAGTTTCCCTATCTGCAAATCAAGACACTTCAATCTCCTCATGGCTGTGAAGCAGAAGTAGAGATCTGCTCTTCATGAACCAGGTTTTAGTCTCCACACTTGCATTTCCAGTCCTGGACTCTCCTAAAAAGTCTCTCTCCATTTATTTCTCATCTTACAGGAGACTGATCCAACATAATGGCACAAAGCCATTTCAATTTCTGTATCTAACTCTCTAATTCTTTAATGCATTATAGATTGCATTTATCCAGACTTCCAAGAATCCAACTCCCTTGAAACAGCTGTACTACCTTCTTGAGCTTGTCATCTTTTACCTCTAGTGACAGTACATAAATAACAAGTCAGATATGGCAATTACAAAGCTTCCCCCCCCATCAATTCCAAGTAATAATCTACTGAGTTTCAATCTGAGGGAGGGCTTTAAATTACTGTCCACTATCCTTGCATCCAAGTACCTAAAAGTTACATGTAAGTAGTAAAAAGCTTTTAAATACATAGCAAATAATCGTGTTTCAGGTATTAAAAAAACCCCAAATAAATAAAAGATTTACCTGGCCTGGCACAATTGTCTGTGTGAAAAGCTTATTGAGCTCCACAAGCTTGTTTGGGGTGACGTTGAACTTCAATGCTATGCTGTTTATGGTGTCCTGATTTCCAGCCTGAAGAAAGAGTTGATGACTAAGATACCATACTGAACACAGCACCACACATGAACTAAAACCCATCTAACAGACTGTTTGCAGGGAATAGACTTGATGACCTCAACACCCCATCTATTTAATAGCTTAAGTGAGAAACCAGTATCAAGAAAAAGGACAGAGGTATTCTCTCACACTATACAGTAGATAAAATGTAGAGGCATTACAGATGTCCCTCTCCTTTCCTCTTAAACTTTAAAGGAGCACAACCGTATTTAGAACTGGTCTGGCAAGGGGGAGAAGGTCATACACTGCAAAGTTCACTACAGCTCCAGCAGCCACAGCACGCCAGGCATTTGTGCAGTTCCCGGCTGGGACGCCACCTCCACAGAGGCTCTGCATGGTAGAGAGTGGAATCCACTGAGGGCTCACACAGACATTTTGGGCAGAGCCAGCACACTGCTGCCCTGCTCCAGCTTAGAGAAACAGATCTCATCAAGCACAGGTTAACTGCTTGATGACCTAAGCAACACTGCAGAATGGAAGTATTTTTCAGAATAACAAAACCATTGCTCTACTAGGGAGCCATAATGCAGAAGTAAAAAGGGAACTGGAAGCTGCAAGAGGCAGAGAACCTGGATTGAAAAGAGATTCAGGACATGACCCTTGTTCTCCCCATATGGTGGTATTTGAATGGTATCAACAGGGGCAATCCCTATTGAGATAGGTGCAAACTGAGAAAGTATTAGTGCTTTCAGTTTTGTGCCACTGCCTCCCTCTCAACCTCAACAACTCCACTTTCAAAAAGCAGGCATGAACACACCACACACCAGTACTTACTGTATATTCTATGGTACCATGGGGTTTCTGAGAAACCATTTTCTTCTCTTTCTTTTCACTGGTTTTGTTTTGATTGCCATCTGAAGAGCAAAAAAAAAGAAATTCAAGTAATTGACTGTCAAGATGTTTGCCTTTCAGCATGTTTTGAAAGAGATCTACAGTATGTGCAAATTGCAGCTGTGAAGAACATGAGGACACATTAAAAATGCCTATTAGGCCTTTAAATTGCATTGTAAGGCAAGAAAATTTCATCAAGTACAGGAGGTTTAGTAATCGTTCAGGAACTCTGCAAGAGTAATGTATATATGATACCATATCAACACACAACTGCTCCCATGGTTTCTTCTGTGATTCCTACACAATTCGGCTGCTGGATACAAGCACTTTTTACCATCAGGTGAATGTACACACTGCTACTGCCTTGGTACAACCACAACAAATACTGGTTAATCACCACTTCACCACAAGTACATTATATTTAAACACTACTTTAAACTCTGAAGGTAAAAGTGTGCCAAGAGTCCTGCAAAGCATGCATTTATGCAGTCAAGCATGAGAATGCAGAAAGCTTGTGCAGAAGACCTTTTCTATCAGCTGCCATATACAGAACTCACTGCAGCTGCAAAAACCCTTGCAGGACCCAAAAGGCACTCGCGAGCTGTCAGCAGCACGAGCAGGGTAGAGATTTCCAATTCTTATGACAGCAATGGGTGAGCAAAGCCAAGGCTCAGGAAAAGATGCAGCTGCCCAGCCAGCCCCAGCCCCACAGTGCTCCCCTCCAAACCCGGAGCCCAGTCCTGCATACCTGGGGGGGGCAAGGGCAGCATGCAGCCCCAGCTCCAGGAGCGGGGATGGGGTGCCAGGAGGCAATTCATGGCTCTCCCCACCTGACTGCCCCCAAGCCCTTAGAAAGGTCCTGCTGCCTCCGGCAGGGTGCTGCAGCCCAGACAAGGTGGGGAGAGGAGAGAAGACAAGGCAAGGCTGGGCCCAGCAAAACCAACAGCCAGGACCAGGAGCAGGGAGACACTGCCCTCCTGGGAGGACTCTTCCTGTGGTCCAAGCCGCCAGCTCTGGAAGATCAGGGAGGAAAGGACAGGGAATGGCCACGCAGGGCTTCTGACTTGCATTCAGGCTTTGCTGCAACCTTTGCTATGTACAGAGAGCAAGAGGCAGATAGTAAAAGGAAGGGCGAGGACTTGCCTGCCTCACTGTAATGTACACAAGAAACGAGGAGGGGCCCAGTGTGCTGCGCCTGACCCTTCTGCTGGCTCATGTCCACAGCAAGATTAAGGCTGTGGGGCTGCCTCAGTGTCTTCCAGAAGCTACACGGTCAGGGACCATCTCCCTCAGTCAGAAGAGACTCACAAGAGCCCTGAACATGCATCCGGGTGTTACTACTGGTATATCCCACCCACTACCTGCCAGGGATGCAGTCATGAGAAGTGCATTGCTTAGGGACACTACAGATCCGGCAACAGAAGCAGAAAGCATGTAGGAACCAAACGCAATTTAAGTACACGCACAAGGCATGTACACAAGGCATGAAGGGCAGCAGGAGGAAGAGGAAGATCAGGATGATGCTGGCTTTTCCCTGATAGCATTTTAAAACACAGCATCACTCAATGATCTCAGATACTTCATCTCTGAGACTGGACACCCACAGTGAAACTTTTTAAATTAGTTTTCTTACTGCCTTTTTCTGACCATTAGCATTTTCAGCACTGTCACACCCCCTTCTGCTGATCAAAGTGAAAGCAGTGTGTGGAAAAACAGGTAATGGCAACACTAAACCATCAGAAACACAATGACAACAAGTCAGACAAAAAAACTGACAAACACCGGATGTTTTCTTTATCCATTACCTACATACAAAGGCCAATATGGCACAATCCTGGCTGAAGAAACTCTGCCAACTACTGAGTTCACACAGTTTTGTGCTACCAGGAGATACTACTTTGATTAGTCCAGGATGACTGTAATTGCAACTATGTATCACACCCACGTAGGCAAACTACCTGAACTTTTTGTGACCTTTCCCTGGAAAAGGACAAGAACGGCAGACTTCACCTTCTAGTAAATTATTTGGTCTAGCTGGAAAAAGTAGACAAGTTTTCAGATATTTTACCCTTACTTATCTCTGAAACAGCACATAAGGTAGGAAACAGTTAAGAGCAATAATCTCACACTAATTAGACATGCACCAGTAAGACCTTCAAGGAGTGGGAATAAAAATAAAGTAGGCCAGAGAGATGTACAGAGAGAGAGAGAGATTTGTACCTGCTGAATGGGAAAAAGTTGAAGTCTGGCTGTAGATGGGACAAATAACAATATGTAATAAAAGCAGTTTCCCTGAAGAGCTTATAGTATTTGCTATTAGCTAAACATTTTTTGTTCCAAAGCTTTGTCTTTGAAAATGAGAGCTGACCACGACAGCAACCACTACACCACTGTGGCACAAGAAGACCACAAAATAGCAATACAGACAACTTTCTCCCCTACAGCTTCCTACCTGGGAGGTAGGACACCTCTCTCTCCCACTGTGAAATATATGGTATTTTCCAGGTCCTCCTAATTGCATTGACTGCTAAGTTTGGAGATTAAAAAATACTATCCAGGTAAATGTTATAGCCTGAAATACTGTATTCACAGGAGACATATAATATGCTCTAGTTCTTGGTTGACAGGACTGTGAGCCTGTTTGTTTAGTAGGGTCCTGAGTACAAGTGTGGTACAATACAGAAGAGTGAACTAAATATGCACACATAGTTGAAAATCCCTAACCGCAACACAAGAAAAAGAGAAAAATTCAAAAGACGAGTTTAGATTAAACAAAATATCGTCCTTTTTTTGTCAATAAACGTCAATAAATCCTAAAAAGGTTGAACAATTAGACCCTTTTCTTTTACACATATGTGCAAGAATATATGTTGTATAGTCTGTTTAGCTACAGGCTAAAAGAAGCAGTAACAGTCTGTGAATTTGTCTCCTGAAACCAAAATCTGACATTCTGTGTTTGGATCCTTTTTCTTCTACCCCCTGCCCCCCTCTTTTTTTTTCTGTTCCAGCAACAAAGGGTTGAGAACACTGTCCATACATTAAGCCTAACTGCTCGTCAGGTTTGGGCAATTCAAAACCACATCCTAATTATTTGAATAGTGTGAAGTCTTACCTAATCTATGTTTTTAATTGTGCATATAAAGATTTAAAATCCTAAATTAAAAATTTCAGACCTTCCAAAGAAAAAATTGCAATGAATCCATTAAATCTGACAGGTACTGCTAAACCCACATACTGCACACGTGGTGAGGCCAAGGTCACAAATTGTGCTCTACGTGAAGGGTTTACAGCAGAGTGGGTGGAAAGCCTGGCAAAGCAACACACCACAATATACTGTCTCTCCAGCTCCCCTTATATTCTCTCATTTCTCCTCCAGGAAGCCAAACATTTTCTGACATGATCTGAAGGCAGGTAGCTCTAGTACAGCCCCAAAGGCACCCAGAGCACATGTCGGCATGATGGAAGCCTCAGGAACCAAATTTCTTTCAGTCAGAACTAGATGAAGAGCTCCACAGGCTTTAAAACAACTGCCTTTGGCTACTTTTTGAACATTTTCTTAGTGGTGAAATGACTCACAGTTCTGCCTCCCAAATTTTCCTGCACTGCATGTACACTGGAGATGGGATTGCACACCACGAGAAGTGACTAGGTGTTAATGCAAATTTGATCACACCACATTTTTAGGCAAAGGGCAGAGTGGGTGGATCAAACCTTTCTGTGGTTTTGGGAAACTTGTAAAATAAGAATGATGTAAAAATAGTAAAATAATAAGCAGTGAGAAGAACACCAAGTGAGAACAGGCAAGAAAATACAGGCTTACTGAAAACAGACAGGTCTAGAATGGGAATTTTTCTGCCCTTAATGATGTATTTGTATCTCAGTTTCCTAGCAGATTCTTGACATTTCGTTTAGCAGTGTTACAGGAAACCTTACAAAAAAGAGTTACCTAAGAGTAATTTGGAAAGCAACTATTGAAGGAGTATGATAAAGAGGTCAATCAGTTTATCACCCAAAAGACCTTGAGCATTATAGGAGAATTACACCTCTGCAACTGTGTAAATAGCTCTATAAGCAGATAGAATAGGTCAAGGAGCATCAGCAGTCTCCTGGGCTGCCCACACAGACGACAGGCCTTCATCCCTGCAGGACAATACCATCACCACTGATGCTACAGACCAACCTGCTGCCAGCCCAAATCAGTGTGAGGTGCCGTAGTGCTGGCAGTGACAGCTGAACCCGACGGGCAGGTCCCAAGCCACCAGTCAGCCTCACGTCCGGCAGTGCTAGCAGGAATGCTGAAGCAAAGAAGGGGACAAAGGACTGACCACTTTCCACACCTGGCAAACAAACTCAGTAGCCTGAGAGGATAGAGGCAATGGCATACTTGGTGCGAAAGTCCATTTTACTCATTAATTTCTGTCTTACCAAAGACTTAGGCCGCGTGTAAATAAGGAAATCTTTACCCTAATTAGCCCCTTGGCTTCTAGAAATCAGATTTCCCAGAGTAACAGCATTTGCTAAATGGCACTGTTCTTTCAAGACCTCCACACCAGTTCTATGCCAATGAACCCCACACTAACATGATGTGCTCACAAAGCAGTGCTTCCCTTCTTTTACTTTATAATTTCATTGAGCATCCTAATTAATGCTATTTTAAGGGTGAACAAATAAACAGTCATTACTCACCTTCTGCATACCATTCATAATGTCACAGATTTCCAGCATCTTTTCTTAGTTATTTCACTTGTTCCAACTGACTAATACTGTGATACTATAGACTCTTCTATTTCTCTGATCACACAGGCTGGCTTTCTTGTTAGCTGTTCTTCTCCTACTACATCCTTTTCGAGATGGAGGAAGTAAAACCAAACACAGATTTTAAGATATGAAAAAACCAATAACCTGTGCTGGTGACAGGAAAGAGGGTTTCCTTAAACCTGTATGATACTAGTCATTTTTCCACACTGCTCAGTACATCACTGCTGTTTCAGGACATTCCAGCCCCACATCTCTATTACAGATTTGTTAAAAGTAATAAAACTATATTACTACAGTCTAGCCAAGCACCAGGACAAAGGAGTGAAAACCTACAGGCAGCTTAAAAGAATCTGAAACACAAAAAATTCAGGAGAGAACAGTTATCACTCAGAGTAACCTAATCAGGGTACCAATAAGAAATTAAGCAAACAAAGCTTCCTGGGATAGTTTCCTTATCAGTGAATGAGGCCTGATACCAATTATGGTGACAGAGATGGAGTACAGTAAAATCACCTCAGTGATTTTAAACACAGATATCTCAAGAACATGAAATCCTACTTGGGATGACAGAAGAGGAAGACAAATAAGTTTATCATAACAATTTTTTCCATTCCTACTTTCTACCATGACATTTTAATAACTTTCAGCAATTCTGGTATGTGCAAAGTTGTGCATAGGATGATGTAATTGTGATTTAAAGCTTGTTTCTGGCTCTTTTCATGACTCTCAAAGTGATGAAGTGAACAGCATTCACATTAAAATTATTAGTTTTAAATAAAAAGTCTTTGTTTCAGCTCCTGTCAAGTGTGGGTGAACCCCACCACCACAGGGGCCAGATTCCTGGTTTGGGACACCTTCCACCCACTCTGATGTTTTAGCTGCAGCAGCCTCTGAGAAAGACATTACCCCAGCCTCATTCCCTCATTTAGCCAGTTGCAGCTGCAGCAGTTAGGGGACACACAAAAAGGTTTTCTGGCCATCTGATCAGACCTATCTTCCTGAAGAAAACCAGCAAGTTAGACAGAAACATTCCCTACTCAGATTTGAATTATGTACTAGCTACCGTGTTAAAAGAGAAATAAAAAAATCCCTACACTTTCTCACCAATTCAGGTATCTGTTTTTCTTTTCTGCTTCCCACTTTCCCCACAGTCTCCTGACAAGCCCTCACCTTTACTGCAGCATATTTTTACTCTACTGAATCATATCAGTTGGCTTCCTCCTTTGCTACTGCTGAAGTCACTTGAAACAAAAGGGCAGCTGTCATCCATCACGACCACACTTGTACTCCTTCATTAGTGAAACTTCTCCTGACATAGGAAAATAGCAATTCCCTGATCCGTACAAATCCAGACGCATGATTCTGAAATATCTATGCCTTGAACAACTTTTCTCCATTCTCAATAGGAACTGATTGTCCACTAATTATTTTCCAAGCAATTCTTTCAAAGGAATAAAGAGATCACCAGATAATACAGAGCCTCAATGAAAAATGACAATCTGTTCAAAGAACTGACAAAGAATATAGTAACTCCTTCTGCTATTAGGTATTTTTAGGCACACTTCAGTAAAAATTTGACTATTGATATTAATGCAATAGTCACATACTGCAGCTTCTACATGAAAAACTGCAAATATTTAAGGAACTTAAATTCTCTCTTTATTTACTTCATCCCCAAGAAGGCTTTAGCTCCTTTGTGGTCTGACACCATTACTTGCGAATTCTGTTCAGGAACATGTCAGCACCTAAACGCATTTTTCACGAAAGTAATCCCCATAAAATTTCTGACTATCCACTACATCAGGTACTCAAGGACAACATAGAGTGAGGAAAATCAGCCTGTCAACAAAGCAGGGCTGAGGGAAGGAATACTTAGGCATCACAAGAGAAAATATGGACATTTTAGAAAACTGTTAACACTACACATGCTGGTTTTCTTCATTTATTTTGCTGCTTGAACACACCACAGCTTGTCTGGGAAGGGTATGCCATGTAAGTCAACCAGGACAATGTCTCATCAAATCAAACACTGCACTGTCTTGTTTACTGACTGGTGATTACAAGGTCATCAGTTGAAAATAGAGATGAAAATCACAAGGATTCTAAAGATATAGGACACATGCCCTATTTTCGTGTCTGGAGATGACATCTACATCTAATGTGCTGCTGACTGTCAGCACTTCATCACGCAGATCCTCAGAAGCCATAGAAAAGAGCAACTCAGGTTATACAAGCTACTGATCCCAACAAGTCACAGAGACATTGTAACAGACTAAGAAGATATTAGGAAATGTCAGTATGGAAAGCTGGGAGTGAGGTTGTTACACTCACTGTACACATCAAAAAGATCTGGCTTAACTTTGTATTATTATTTAAATGCAGGTAAAAATACGTTTCAGAGCATTTATGTTAACTTTCAACAGTGTTTTTCAAGCACAATATGGGAACTTGATGAAGAAGAGAAATTAAAAGCCTGCCTTGAGGATTCCAGGCTTGAGTTATGCAGACACCCTAAAAACGACTCTCTCGTGCCTCTGCTTGGAGACCAGAAGATTTGCAACATGATTTCAAATGCACCAACTATATTGTGCTCCTTATGTACTTGGCTTATGAATATTCTTAAAGCAGAACGTCTGAAGCTAAAATGAGAATATTCTGCCTGTTCCCTGAGGGCAGAGATCCCAAGAGAGCTATGGTGAGTCACTGGGAAGGTGAGAGAGTTGATACACTTGGGTGCTGCAGAGGACTGCTCCACAGGCACTCAGGGTACAGGTTCTGGAAACTGGGATGGGGGAAGAGACAAAGGACCCAACCTGCCTGGTTGACAGCCCTCCCAGGAAACATGGAAGAGAAAGACCTGTGAGAGTCCAACTCTTTATCCCAGCGCAGGATACACCATCAAGACCACCTGCGAAGAGCTGCACATGCCCTGCAGGGACTCAAGACTAACTTCACAGGACACGCGTGCTCAGCAAGCACAAGACCCAGCAGGCAGCTGGCACAACCTGGGAAAGCCAGACTACCCCAGGCACGATGAGCCAGTGGATCCTGGAAGCGACGAACTTGCTAACCACAAAGACATATTTCCTTTCATTATCCCTGGCAGAAATAAGACAACTCTTTTTAGTAATTCTCCTGACATGCTTCCTTTTCACCTCCTGCACACGCACACCTGTCACAGCCTCATCATGTGCTATGGGACCAAACGCTCCACAGCCTTCCTCTCTTCCTCTGGGACCTCTTTTCAGAGATGTTAAGTGCATCTGAATTTAAATATAATTAAGAACATAATTGCTCACTCTTTCCGAAAATTCAGGCTTTGGAAAAACAGACAGCCCTAGGAAACACACCTTTCAGCAGGGTCTTTCAGCAGTGAGATCAGTTTTAGCTAACCAAACACCTTTTCAGAATAGATCACAAGATGTCACTACCTTAAATCTTACTTGGAGCAATTGGTATAGTGGAACGTAACTTTGTAAAATAGCAAATTCCGGTATTTTTTCCCCTGTGACAAAAACACCACTTTTTAATTTTCTGCCTCAGTAATTTATGCTACTGTTAAAAAGGTATCCCTGATTTCTAATCTTCGCTTGTTTCTCTCCATGTCCTGGTCTGCTGAGCCTGCCAAAACTCTTTGCTATGATATTTCAATTACACAATTAATTTAGGATAAAGTTCTTGGGTTTTTCCTCCCCCTTAAGAAGAACTATAACCAAAGTAGTCTCTCACAACTCCCTTGAATCTCCAACATTTTCCTTCTTCCCCGAGCTGTGCTAAACAGAACTCACAGTAAACCAAGTCACAGAACCTGAATTAAGAGCAAAAACATCCCCTGTTCCAGCGTCCTGGAGGTTCACAGAAGGCTAACAAGGACAAGCAAAGCCATGAAACAGCTTACATGTAAGGAATGCCAAAGTTCTTCAGCCTGGAAAGGAAATGATGGAAGAGGGATATTATATAGAGAGAAAAGAGCAAGCAAAACCCCAACCAGCCAGCCAGAAAACAACAAAAAAATGCACAAGAAAAATCATAGGAGTCTTGGAGATGGTGAGTAGGGATTGACTGTTCAGTTTCTTATACAAGAACCCATGGCCACCCAACAAAGCCAGCACAAGCAAGATTGCTCTTCATGCAGATGGTAGCAAACCTGCGCACTCTTCACCAAAAGATACTGCAGAAACCTGCACAGGCCCAGGGAAAGGCAAGATAAGCATATGGCAGAGTACTCTAAATGCATAAACTATGAGCAGCTCAAAAGAGGACAGTAGTGTGGACACTTTTACAAAATTCACTGTGCTCTTCCCCAGACATCCAAGAGTGGCCTTGTTGCAGCCTGTAAGGATGCTATGGCCCCCAGCCAGGAACATCCCCCAAGATAGGGTGAGCTCCCAGGAGCTCACCTAAATATTATAATCTATGGCTTTCTCAGGTTTAGGATTGGTTCGCTGTTCTCCACGCCTTTGTTTCATCTATGTACCCCATCTAGAAATTTCTTTTTGATTGCATTCCCCCATTGGCTCCTGTCCCTTAGTTCCACCTTCCCTGCCTCTCCATTGGCTCCTTTACCCTTACTCCGCCCCCTGGCCCTTGTCCTGTTGGTTATGTTGCCCTGCCCGCCCCTTCCTCCCCATATATAAGCCTTGTACCCTGTCCTCCATCTTGTCTTCTGTCTCTGGATCCCTCTGTACCTGGACCATTCAATAAACCCGGTTGCTGAACCCCATACAGAAGACCCTTCCTGCCTCCTTTGTCGTCTGCTGTTGCCTTGTCTTTGTGCGTGTGCCCCTCACCACCAGGAGGGAGTGTGCCAGCACTTTGGTTTGGCCCTCCATGCCAAAGCAGCTTCCCCTGGCTGGGGGCCCTTCTGGAAGGCTGCGGCAACTTACCACCGCCACACGCCGCGGCATGGCCTTTGTGGGAGAACATATGCTACCCTGAATGGGCTCTGGCCTGAAACAGCATGGGCTTTCCTACAGCCCCTCTAGCACTTCTTCACCCTGGAATCACACACACCACCAGGCTTGGACACAGTGGTTCAGCAGCAGTCACACAGTCACAACATAATTCCTTTTACTCACTTGCATAAAACTTTCAAGTACCTGTACTATTTTTTTGCCTCCAAAATTATGTTCTCCAAGTTTATGGTCAGGTAAATATGCACATCAAGTACCCCAAGTAATTCTTCATAGTTAACAGGCCACTCATCCTGGAAAGCTTTGTTCTACAACCTACCTTTAAAACATATAATCTGCCTGTACTCAAGGTCCCAATCAATTCATGTAACTCAGCATTCTTAACTTGTGAGGGGCACTTCCTTCCCCCCCTCCCCATAAAGTGTTAAATCAAACAGAAGGCAACTGACCCCTTCAGAGCTAAACACACTTGGTCATCCTACCAGAAGGACCTACCATCCAGATTTTAAACTCGAGACATTCTATAATATAAACTCAAGGGCCTCACAAAATACTACTACATGAGATCAGCAATGTAATGCTTACAGATGCAATTTGCCTTGACTGACTATTTAAAAATTAAAGGAAGGAATACAAAAATCTTGTATCAACCCTTTTTAAAGGCTTACTGAAAAAAACCACATCAGTGCTCACAAATTCATCAATAAACTCTCAGGACTCCTACGTGAAAAACAGCTCTGCCAATTGAAAAAAAATATTGTATCTATTAAACTACTGTTTACTTCCATTTCTAACTGTTTGAGTGGAGAAAATCACACCACAGTATATAAATAGATCAATTCTCCTTCTATGTCCATTCATCTTCCTTGCTGTCAAAAGCACACCAGAAAATTACTGAAAATTCAACTGCTAGTATCACGTACTGAGCTAAAATTATTTTTAGTTTCTCTTTTGGTCTTAACACAGTTAAGAAATCTCTTAATTTTTATGTTCCTGGACAGTTTTCATATTCTGTCCTTTACTTTCCCATTGGATTCCCTTGCTTCCTACTTGAGACATACATTAGATTACTGACTACCAACAGGTGAGTTTACAATTTGGTTTTATATACCCATATAGCTTCATTTCCTTCTAACAGCAGACTTAAAACCAGCTCAGTCTTCTGTCTCAAGATTAGGTTGCCCTGTGTACCACTGTGATTAGCTCAGTTGCTTAGAGCATGGTGCTAATAATGCCAAGGTTGTGTTGATGAGCAATACCTACCTATTACATACAAAACACCAAGTTTCAACTATTTGCTTCTTTTACTTAGTTTTACAACAAATAGAAGCTTATCCACCAAGGTGAGAATTTGAAGAGGATGCCGCACATGGGGAGCTTGCCCAGTGTTAAGACATTTCCACACAAATTTTCAGAACTTAAATGCTAACAACATTATTACTGGTACTTACTGCTCAGATAGAATTCTCCTGCCTGTGGACAAGGCATCCCTTCTCTGTGCAACTGTTTCTAGCAAACATCTGTTAGCAGCACAGCTTGAATATAACCTGGTGGCCTTAACACTGATCCACTGGGATTCCTGATCATTTGTTCTCGTTCCCAAACAAGTCACCTGAAAACAGCTGCCTTTCAGTCATTTGTCCACTTTATTCTTTCCACATGGTTTCTATAACAATGCTAATAAACCAGCTTCCTGAAACTTCCCAACCAGCCACTGCCCAGTCAGTACCTTCAGTTTACACTCATATGCAAGTTATTCCAATCCTTTTGTTATTCTACACAGGCAATTATAACCAAATTGACTTCTTCTTATGCTGCTTCAATTTTATTTGAGATCTTCATTCTGAAAGAAACATATTATTTCCCTTTTCACCCCTCCTTATATCTACTTTCATTTTTGGCCTGAAGCACAAACACTAAGGCAAGGTTTCAGAACCTGAGAAAATTTACATCCTGTTCTTACTGTTGTATTAAGCAACTTAACACAACACTGAGTAGCCCACTTTGTAAATCACTTGGATTACTTAGAAAAGAAAATACTTTGCTACACAAATAGGGCTGACCAAGCTGATGACAGTTAGCTAGCTACAAGCAAAATTTATATGGATTTTCTCTTTTTTGTTTTTTTTTTAATTTCTTTCTGCTTTTTTTATGAGCAGCACCTTAATTAGGTCCTCAACTGCATCTACTGTTCTGTACCAGGTAATACAAAAGACAAAACCAGGACTCATAAGCAGAAGTTTCAATTTTTAACTCAATATATACTGAGAAGTCCACTGCAGATTAAGCCTTCTTAGCAAATGACCTAACTATTATGCGATGTGTGATCAGTAAGTGCTCCACCTTTTCATTACATGTAAATTCTTTGTAAATTTTCACTGCATTGCAAGCAACTTTCAACTTTGAAACAAAGTACTTCTAGTATCAGGGGAACTGCCTCTGCTGTTTCTGTGCCAGTCAGGGCAAATCTCACCACGTAACGAGCAATGAAAATTGCTATGCCCTCTCTGCTTTACTTACTAAAATTTGTTCTTGGACATTTACCCAGAACATTCAGAGACTTGGTAACTGCACATGTGCTGTGCTGCTCCTGCATCACTCCCTGCTCAAGGGATGGCAGGGAGGACAAGTCAAAAAAAGGCATTCTGCCTTTCTGCCTCTGGTGAGGTACTTTGGCACCTCCTGCTCAACATGTGATATACTATCTCATTAAATGGGCACATACCACTTTCCTTCTCACAGTGTTTAGGACTCCTGCTAGTTTTGATGTAAGTCAGAGCTACAATAAGAGGGGGTTTTGTTACTCTCACCTCCCCCTCCTGCAGAAATTGAACGTCAGGCAGTGAATGAGAAAGGATGGCTTTATGATTACAGAGCACAATGATAAGCTAGTCAACTGGATTTTATTTTGTTGACAAAAGTAACTCTGTGATATGGGACAAGCCACCTAAACCAAACTTTTCTTTATGACATATTCTTTATTGGAGACCAATTCCTCACATATGTTGCCTGCTTGTATTTTCAAGCAAAATCAGTGGACTCTAGGAATATTATGCACACCTCATAGAAAGACACATCATATCATGCTGGAATAAATATATGGATGAAATTCAGTGTCATGTTTGATCACTGTTACACTGCTCCTTTTCAGAAAGTCATTCTTTTCCCTGTTTCAGTGTCTTCAGTGGCACAACACAAATGTTTTCATCCAGTTTAGCAACTCATGACAGGAATTGTGGTTTCCTAATCTCACAAGAGTCAAGTCAACATCTTTCAACAAAAACAGGCTTCCCAGAGAAAGCATGCCAGAACCAAGCAGCCAAGCTGCAAAAGTAGGTCAATGGGGTTATCCCATGAAGAAGGGGAGAGCATCCTGGGCACAGAGTATAGCAGCCAGAGCACCTACACAACCATTGTACTGTGCCAGACAGACCTGTCCTCGGAAGTCTGAAAGCTGTTTACTGCAGCAACAACAGCAGAAAAGGTAAGACAAAGTTAAAAAGCAGATTACTACATAAGCCAAAAGATGAGGCAAAAATAAGGAGAAAGGAGTGTTATTTCCATTGGTCTTCAGGAACAAACAACAAGCAGTATTAGCATCTCAATTGCTGGCAAGAGAACAAGGGCTGTATTTGCAAGGCAATGTCTTATAGGGTGAAGTTTGGAGACTGAATGGTGCAAATTATTATGGAACTATAGAGCCACCGAAGAACAATGCAAGTGCTAAGAGGAAAGGAAACTATGAGGCTACACTGGAGAAGCCTTCTGGCAGTAGGACCTGTTCAGCCATTTAGCAGTGCCTCAAGAAAAATGACCACTCCTGTATACTTTCAGGTTATTTGTAAGGGTACCACCACAGTGCAAGCCGATATGCAGTACTGAACAGTCTTGGCTGGGAGAGGGATGCTGGAGGATCCCTTTCTAGAGCATGCCCGAGTCGCACCGCCTCCTCCTCCTCCTCCTCCTCGGCTCGGCGATGCCACCCGCCGGCTGCCGGCATTAACACAATGCCGCACCTGGATGCAGGAGAGGAGCTCCTCGCTCCACTGCTGCCCTTCCACCTTCCTCAAATAATCCAAGTCTTTTAATCACTCTCTTTTATACAAAGCGTGGCAGGGATAACCACCTCCAGTTCTGCACAGCCTTCAGAAGCTGTGTTAGTCCTTCCACCAGAGAAGAGGAATTTACTGAACCAACAAAATCCTCCTGACAGCACTGCAGGAATCTATTAAAAGCACAGCATTCAAAGTGGGAGTCAGGATGTCACTGTATTTACAAATTCATAAAGGCAAACACATTCACAAGCCTCTAATGAAGGGACATGGTGTGCAAGGAACAAATTACAGTGAGATGTTATGTTCCTTCCCCCATCTCTTAGACCAATAAACAAAGAAGGATTTATTGTCCTCTAAAATATGAAAGGGAGGTTATTCAGAGGACAATGGTCTTCGTTCTGTTAGACTGATAGACACAACTCCTCTGGACTCAAAATCATCTAATGACAGAACCTCCATTAAGCCACAAAGTTTGGGTGTATCATGGGAATATGCAATGCTGTTGCTACATTTAATAAATTTTTCTTTTGATGAGGAAAACTTAAGCATTTTGATAATGTGCAGAAAGCATTAAAAAAAAAAAGTAACTCCTATGTCAGATTTTCATAAAGTTAGAATCACAGAACTGTTTGAGTTGAAAGGAACCTTAAAGATCATCTAGCTCCAACCCCCCTGCCATGTTCTAGACATTAGTCAAAGCTGGATATTTGGGCAGAAACAACCACCAAAACCCCAAGGCCTTGAGAAAACATAACTAAAAAAATGGTTAGCAGAGGGAGAGTGAGTGTATGCTTTTTAGTCAGAGCACTTCAGAAACATCAAGAATGGGACAAGTCAGAGGGAACGAAAAAGATGGGGAAATGGAGAGAGTGAAATGAGGTAGTTGTATCCCTAATGTTAAATAATGAAGATATGTATATGCATGGATAATCCCTCTCAGACACTTTCATATGAAAGTTTATCAACAATGAAAAGTCATTACAGATTTGGCAGTACCTTCCCACCACTGCAGCTGACAGATCTTCCAGCAGAGAACTGCTGAATGTACACCTGGCAGAACTCTGCTCGGCGAGACAGATGGGTTTGTCCTCTGCCACGCCATATGCAGGTAAAAGGCAAACTACTTAAACAAGTCCAGCACTTTCAGACTGCTGTGGGTGCACAGACAGCTCTCAGAAACTACTCGGGATGCTGGCAAAGGTGGCAGCTTTCAGGAGAGCAGCAGTAACAAACAGCTAAGCAGGTAACCCTGCGAGCTATAGCTGCAGTGGGTGAAGGCAGTATAAGCCATGTAGTCCAATGCCATGCCAACTAACAATTCTACTAAAAAGACTTCATTTTGAAAGTTGCTCAGGGAACATGGAGCTACTGCACTTGTTTCACAATCAACTCTTTTCTGCCTCTATTTGAACTTTCACTTCCGCAATTGGATGCTCCAGTTGGGTAAAAATCTTTAGGAACAACTGAAAGAAGGCATTTAAACAAGAAGGTTTTTTTCCCTCTCTCTCTGGATTTTGCCAGTCAGGTCTGTGCTCAGCTCAACAGCAGCATTAAATTATTTCTCAACAGAAATTCTGTATTTCTGCAGAACCCAGAAGCTTTGCACACCCTGAATATGACCAGTAGCATTTCAAGTCACCCTGTAATGATGCCAGTTTACACGAAACCCAGGAACACTTATGAAACAAACTGAAGTAAAACCTGAGTTTGTACTGACTGTTGGATCACAAGTCAAAGACAACTCAAAGACATCAAAGACATCTTTACATTCTCCTTCGCCAGCACCGCCACACCCTTCAGTAACCCGCATCTCGCCACCCCAAGTGCCAACTGTTGCAGAATTTTTAAATTTAACTCCTGAAAAACTTGAGAAACAAAACTCCGCTACCTCACAAACCCCTAAATTCCTCTAGGTACAAACCAACAAGTGCTTCTAGCAGAAGCACTTTACTAGGAATGCAGCAGAAGTTTATATTTTGGTGTGTTTGGTTCTTCTTATATCAGCATACTACCAAAGCAGAAAGAATTTACATTACGCCAGGGTTTATCTTCTTTATGGCAAGGCCTGTACTGCCTCATAAAAGGCACTCTTCGGTTGTGGGCTAATCTGCATGATCACTCAACACAGAACAATATTTTTAATGAAGATTTCTGGTTTTTTTCCTAAAGAGGACTCCTCCTTAGGAGTCAGCCATCCATGCGCACACTGTGTGAGCAGTAAAGAAGTCTGCTTTGAGGATAGCTACAATTTTCTGTTCCCTTCTTTCTCTTTGGTAAAGGATTCTTTACAACATGGAACCAGAGTTCTCCACATCTAAGAATTCATTCCAACAAAATACCAAGACAAAATCTGGAATGAGAAGTATTTAATAAATCATATCTAAAATCAACTGAGAGTATCTAAAAAATTACAATCCAGAACTGCAAACAGATGTGTATATGACTCATCTCATATATTAATGTACAATTAATTTTTTCTGAATTACTTGCAAAAATAAATCTAAAAAGGAATTTATAATTAATTGAGTTACTTAGACAGCTGGGGGCTGAGGGGGAAACAAGCTGTCACACAAGCCCTTTGACATCTTGTTTAAAAATATGTAGTTAATTTACTTACTTCCTCACACTTCAACAGACAAACATGAATATGAATTAAGACTGAAGTCTTAAACAGTGTACATCAATTTGTGAATAGCCCCACCAAAAAAACTGAACCCCATAAAACACTGAAGACTAATTTTAAAAAGAACTAAAATAAAATGCAATAATAAACTAACTGCTGCCTATAACAACACTGAGTTTTAGAACTGAGAAACAAGATATAGGTATTTTTGTGAGAATGCAAGGTTTAAGTTAGAAGCAAATGATATTTTGAACCATATAATTTATTTGCTTTTATAGGGAGGAGATCCAAAGTCAATTATCCTTTTAAGAAAGGCCTACAGAATTTGAGAAAAATACATTAACAAGCTATCAAAACAAACATATTTTAAAATACTACAGCATTAACCTAACTCACCAGTACTATAGTATCTTTTAAGTTCTGTGCGTCTGATGTCTTTCAGTTGATTGTACTTTTTCTTTTTCTTTTCCTTGTCTGGAGCAGTTTCCTTTTCCCCAGGAAATTTACAGTTGTCTTCAGAGGAACTGATTTGCTCCAAAATAACTTTACTTTCATCATCATTCTCAGAAGGTGTTTTGGAAACAGGAGATCCAGGGGAATTGGCAGAGACGGTCTCGGTGGTTTGTTTGACTTGCCTTTTCTTTTTCAAACTGTGAATAAAGAAAAGAAACCCACATTAAGATTTAGCCAACCTCTACAGACAAGTTAACTCGCTTTCTAAACTGATCTTTTTAAAAACAAATTTAATATCAGAATTCCTTACAACCCTTTAAAAATCACACACTTGGCATCAGTAACTTGGTAACTAAGATTATCCTATCTCATACTCTTTCTTCCATTATCATAATCTCAAGGATACCTTCTCAAGAATAACAAAAAAGGTAATAAAGTTTATACTGTTGTTTACTGAGGAGAAGGCACAGGGAAAAACAAACAAACCACTGAAAAGCTGTTTTTTTTTTAAAGTACCGTACATCTAAATGTAGAAACAAGATACTGAATTCATGTTTTCAAGATGAAGCTTGGGATAAAATAAAACCTCAGATCACAATTTATTATAACACAACAGCTAACAACAATTCCACAGTCCACTGCTCCTGCTTTATTATAAACCATCTGTTCTCATATAAACTTGTTACTTTTTTCCGTTTTGTCCAAGGTTATCTCCTAGAGGCCGCTCATGCTGCTCCACAGCTGTTCTGGCACAACCCACACTACCTGGTATTCCAAGTGTCACCCAGGAGCTCCTTCTGCAACATGATCATGTGGCCACTAACTGCTTGTGCCAGAGCATTTTCCAGCTGCCTAGATTTCTTCTGAGAGAAATCTTAATGAGCTGCTTATAAATCTTCCAACTTATCACTATAGCAACAAGAGTGTTTTCTTTTTAGAAGACTGCTTAAAGCACAGTTCAAGTGAGAAAGATGCTTCAGGAATCCTAACACAGAATTTTCTGCTAAATCACCATCTATAGCACTGAGTTTGCTTAGTGAGAGCAAAGACTGACTTTATGGGTTGAGGGTCACTGCCACTAAAATAGTTCCCAGTTAATCACTGACTCATACCATACAAAATGAAAAACGAATGTAATAGTCCTTCTCTTCAGTACATTACCTTCTTGGTTTCAAGGTACCTAAAGGGAATGAGTAGTGTATTTATCTTGTTGAGACTAAAAGCTTTGTTTTGCACACAGGAAGAATTATGCATAGAAAATACAGACAACCAGTGAGTCACCACAAATGGGAAAAGGTTACATGATCTCACAGCAGCAGCTTACGCAAGTGAAAACTTAATATGTTACGTTATTAATATAATGCAGGAATTTCAGAGATTCTTTCTTCCACCTTTTATGTTTATATGCTTTTCATGTATTTTTATAGACTACAACATAAAAATAAATACACAGAGCATTTGAGAATTTTAGAAAGACATTTCAGACTACACACCTTTTTTTTAATAAAATATTAAAACCAGTTCCAAGTTCAGAATGTCTAGACTGAGACCTCTGAGAAGGGTCACTTTCTCAGACTCCATGTGACCAACACTTTCCAGTGAAATACTTCAAAATACTGTCTTACAAACTGTCTGTCACACATGTATGTACACGTATTTCTTTAATGCTTCCCAAAATAGGAAGATTCACGTCCTGCAGCCAATCCAGTGAGGATGCTGTGGTTCCCCATTCATTCAAACCCACAGATCTGTAAGACAGCTAGTAGTAGTAGCTCATGCTCTGCCCAGCAAGAGACAGTTCCTGTATATGAAACTTTATGGATCCAGTCCTGACTACATACGAAAACACCATACGGGGATTTATCAAAGGTAAAAGTGACTACATCTATATAACAAATGAAGTGTTTAACTGTTCAGACTAATGAAAATTTGCATATGCAAAGGAAGCTTATTTTTGACTAATAAGCCACAGCCCTTATGAAATGCTGCTGTAGCAAACACAAAATATTACAGACACTTTGCATGCACAATGTGTATATTTAGCTCTGGTGTAAATCTTGGCAAAGCAGCCCTCTATGCTGAAATGGCATATTCCTACCGTGGCTATACCCAATTCCAGACTTCTAAATGAGCCAGATTACTGACTTTTGACTCTAGTGACTCAATGACCTTCCAGTGTGTGCACATACACAAGATACCCAAATCACCCATTTCAGTAGATGAGAAGGAGCAAGCATCCACTGGCACCCCACTTCTATTCAGTGCATCAGACACTGCATCAGAGACTTCTGTCTTCAGATTCACAGTCTCTTTGTTTTGATCACAAACTGTTAAGTAAGCTTTCCGTAGTATGAATGTAGTATCTCAAAACAACAAAAAAGCCACTAATGGAAACATAGAATCCTTTCTGGCAGGGAAAAAAAAGAATAAAGAGAAAAACCTCTCTAGAGGTCAGCAGTCCTTGTGACCATACTAACAGCTTCTGTCAGTACTTTCCTTAAAACATACTCATTTGAACTGGAGCTTTCAAAGATGCCCCTGGCAACTTTTAGAATAAAGAGCTAAAACAGAACTTGTCCATTAGTGATAGAAAAAAGGAAAGCAGAAAGGAGAGTCTGAACTGACTCACTGCAATGCAAGTGACTGGTTCTTGTCCTCAGTGTTTAATCTTGCTGCATTCCCACTGCTACGGCCCACCAGGAGCTCATTACACAACCTGCAGCATCCCCAGCACATAGCTGCTGCTGCTGTGAATGGTCAGTGCCACGGGCATCTTTCAGGTACAAGTGATCAAGAATCTGGGCACTCCATAATTTCTATTCCACCCTCATGGCATGCATCAGATTTTCAGATGGTGCCAAGCTTACTCCTGCCAACTGCTCTGTTTCAAGGCCACGACCATCCAACTCCAAAAGTGGTACTCTTCGTACTAGGAAAAAAGACTAAATGAGGACCGAGTATTCATGACACTCCAGACAGGACTCAAGAGTAACTGCAACTCTGTCTAGGGTTATAATCTCTGCTTGGAAGATGCTGCTTCCAGAGGTTTCTAAAGTTGGGTCAAAATTACCCAAACCCTCTAATTCACCATTCCTGAAAAGCCTTGCCTGTAATACCCCAAGGAACCAAAACAAGCCTTCAATAGCATTTAAAGCCATAACAGCAGCCTCAAACCTAGTATGCTTTTTGATATTATGCATCCTCTTAGCAAAGCAAAGCCCTGTATACACACGAGGTGATTCATTATTAACACACACTGGTACAGTGCAGCAGAGATTGGTCTGTGAAGAGTACAGCTGGAGGGTTTACTGCATCTTAAACTCCATCCCCTTGAGGTATCTCCTTCAGCCTCCACTTGCCCTTCTCTCACACTGACCTGTAGATCCCACAGAAGCTGCCAGTCCTTCTCTGCTTAGATTTCAAACCCATCACCTCCTAAAGAAGGTGGAGGCTGAAAGTCTAATCTACTCTTCTCCCAGCTCTCAGGTATTCCCCAGCCTTCATGACAAGAGCTGCTATGGACAATCGTTTTAAGAACACCATTTGTCAAATTATTTCTTTTTTCAACTACTTTGGAAGATTTTGAGTGGTTTTGTTCGGTTTTTAAGGGGACGTCTGTGAACAAATCCAACACTCAGTTTTGTCCTAATAGTAAAAGGGAGCTGAAGACAAAAAAAAAACCCAAACCAGAAAACCAAACAAAAAGCCAAAACCAAAACCAAAAAAAAAAACACCCCAAAACAAAACTAAAAAAGGTTAAACCCCTCAATTTGATCAGTGTCACGTTCTGCAATTAAATCAGTCTTTCAGACAAAACAAGATGCATAAAGTGAATGCATCTTGTGTTACTGCAGAAAATGCTTGGTTTTCAGTATCAGTTGATGGATATGTTGTGTTCCACTAGGAAAGCTGCTGGGGGAAGAAAGAAAAAGAAAGAAACAGTGAGGGCAGGTTAAAAAACATCTTATCTGCTAAAACACTCCTGTTTATGAAGAGAGTCTTACACATCTGTAATTTCACTTAGACACCAGATAACATTTTTCAAGCTAATTGAAAAAGACATTTTCAAGACATTTCTTCTGAGTTTTTTACAGAGGCATCCTTTTCCAGCCCCTCAAGTGCTTTCTGGGCAACAACCAGTAAGCCATTTTCTAAGTTTGTCCAAATACAAAGTTTACTAGCAAAAGCAAAACTAACTGCACTACAAAGATAATTTAATTTAATAAAGACTAATGATCTGAAATGGACACAATCACAGAGTAGGCAGGTAAAAATGCAAGGTTAGCAGTGCTTACTTACATTAATTTTCAACTGACTGTTTAATACCTTGGGCACTGACTTACAGAAAAAGTGTTAGGTGAGATTCCAAGAAATGGCCTACTTCATCTTTCAGACCCAACTCTATCTGACTGCCTATGAAAGGCAAACAACTAGTTTTTAGAATAAAACAGCCTGAACTTCCCATTACACTTACAAGGTAGGTGGTTAGTGTAAAACGAAAACTGCACAGAGAAAAGAGGAGTGATGTTATCTGCCCAGCTTTCACCAGAAATTACAAGCAAGCAGTACAGCAACTCTGACACTGACACAATGAAGACACAGAAATCTGACAATAACTTTTTTCCTAAAAATTTCATTTTGTTTCGCTTAACATTTATTCAGTAGAGGTATCTAATAGACAAGTCAATAGAACCTCATTCAGTGCATAATATCACAGTCAAAGAGCACTAGGTCCACAACATAGGATGTTGTAAAAAACTCTTGTGATAGTAAGGCATGTTTTTTATGATGTATTAGATTAATAAAACTCATACACCATGTACAACTCTTGCTTTAGAAACAAAAGCATCTAACAAAGTGGCCCGCCAAAAATATAAAAAAAGGAAGAGGAAAGGGAGAAGAAATCTTTTTATCTTTCAGCTGACAGGCTGAAATTTTCCTTTTTGAAAGTCTTCCACAATGTGCATCCTCTAAAATGTGCCTTGATATCTGGCATACAATCAGCTTAACATCCTGCACAGCACAAACAGATCATGTTCCTCAAATACCATTTTTTAAAATCTATTTATGCATTTATACAACAAGATTAACAGAACTTACAAAAGAACCACTTCAAAACACTTCAAACATCTTGATGTGTTTTGCTCCTGTTAAGACTTCTATTAATTTACTTCATAAAAAAACGATATGCACCCCAATTATTTACTTCAGAATTAATCATTTTAATCTTAATTTCAATCTGCACTGATTATAGTATGTACCAGTTTCTTTCTACCCTACATGCCTTTCCCCACCCATCAGGAAGAGCTAAATAAATCAAATTCATGTCAAAAAACCCTCATACCTAGAGGTACGGAAATCTTTCGTAAGAGTAAAAATCTCCATTAGTCACCCATTGGTCTGATCTTAATCAGCCATTCTCTCCCTGCCTGCACATATCACCCCTTTCCCCTTCACCAAGCTCAGTGCCAGCACGACTCAGACAGCTCCAGGCATGGCTGTGCTCTCAACCCATCCAATGTAACCTGAAGAAGAAGCAAATCTCAGACAAAATACATCATTGCTGCTTGCAAAGCCAAAGGAAGTGAGACTGCTTGCCAGACCATAACGCTGTACCCAGACCTCCCCAGTGCGGCTATTTTCACTTCAGCACAGAAACAAATACAAAGCCATTCACCCTCAGAAATCTTCCTAAAACTGAACAGCATCCACCCCACAAGGAAGCACACTCCATGGAACACCAGCTATTTCAGGTTGGCACATGTCCTGTTTTGGAAACAAGCAAGCCACAAGGCTGTATGTTTACTATTAAAACAGACTATTAAGGCAAATGTAAGGGAGAGAACACATCTTTTGCCAGATATTTAACAATGAACCACAGAGAGAAAAAAACTACCAAAAAAAATTCTGAAAAAATGACCAAGGACAACCACGTAGATCCAGTACGGTGGTTGCAGACACTCAAAACTGTCCATAATCTAGTCATTCCAAAGGACAAAAAACAACTCCTGAAAGCTCTGATATTAGTAGCACAGGTCAAAGCTGAAAATTTCCACTTTTATTGGAACTCTTGTTACTGATTGACAACAAGTACCAGCACCAGGCTTCACAGATGGTCAGCCAGCAGCAATGTTCAAGAAAGCTGGCATGCTCCAAGGAGTGAAGTGCTGTACTGCCAATCCAGGGTATGTCTGTTTTCTTCCCAATACTGCCAGTAGCTTAAAAACCAAGTCACCACATCTGTTTCATCATCTGTAATGTGAAAGGAAAGATCTGTAGTAAAGCTGTTCTGGAATTTTAGACACTACACCTTCTGATAAAATGAATTCTTAGATTAAGTAAAATATGTTAATTTCTCCTCCCCAGTTTTCTGACTTAGATCAGGGAATTTTAAATACCCCATCTAACATCTTTTATGTTTATTTGGAGGGTGGAAATAATCCCAGTTTCCCTGGGTAAAACTCAAAGAGAGTTTTGAGCAGTCAGAAAGTTTTTATTTTCTTAAATTTAAGACTACAGTGTTCCCACACGTCTTAACAGACTTTCTATTTTCAAAGGCAAGAAGTATCCCCATCTTTTGTGTCTACTTAGCAAAAGAGGTTATGCTGTATTCAGCACTCCGTTGCTGTGGCAACAATTTAATAAAATCTTTTCCATAGGAAAAGGATTCTGGAAAGCTATTTTGCTTGCTTTAGACATCTATTTGATTCTCTCCCTTATAACCTTAGTTACTGCAAGCTCTCGAAGAACAGCCTTAGGCAGAAGGCAAAATGAAGAAATCCTTCCCTTCAGATGACTCCCTTAACTTTGCCAGAAGTTCACTGATTATTCAATTAAAGCAGCACCACAGATCTATTTTGTCACAAATAACCAACCTGACTCTTAACAGACTCCCATCATGCTCCTCCTGTTTTCTTATGCTGACAATGCCAGATATTCTCTCCTAATGTGGTGTTCATTTATCACCCCAAGCTGCTCCTACACATGCAAGGAATTCTTCTGGAAGTGGCTCAACAAGACACCCTCCCTGCACTGAAGCCCTGTCAAGGGAGGGATGGCCTTGCCCTGTCACCTCCAGCCAGGGCTGGCTCCCAGCAGTTCTCCTCTACTTAGCGCCAGCCCCTCAAGCCACCACTCCCCCCTCCATGTATCAGTTGAGTGAAACTGGAAGAAAAAGGGAACTGCAGTTACACAGCAAAGGAGGATGTTACAGAGAAGCTGCTCAGAAAGAGTCACACCATACTAAAACTTTTTTATTTTGACAAGGACAGTAAGCTCATAAGGCTGGCTGACATGCATCTCAAGTTTCTCCAAAACTCTAATAAACTCCCCACTCCCTGCCTCAACTAAACACTCTTCATAAAACTCAAATTCAATGAAAAAAAGAGGAAGGTCCTTTAATATTTAATTAACATAAGGAAACAAAGTACAAGAATTGGGAACAACCCGAAAGACAACAATACGGTACATGGAAAGCTCTGGGGGGGATATATGCTGCTCCATACAGTGATTGCTTCACACCCACTTTCTCAGATCATCTACGTAGCAAAGTTTCCTGATAGTGGAAAGCAGTTTTAGTATTGATTAAACTGACTGAAAATAGTCAGAAAGAAATTTAGTGCTCAGTGACTCAAATGGCAGTAAACATTTTCAAGGAAGCAATAAAACAGTAGGTGAAAATCAATGGTCAGTTAAAGCAAAACCCACAGGAAATGTGCCATACATTGTGCAGCAGTAATGTAGCTGGAACCCACCACCAGGAAAAAAACCTCAAGGAGTGCTATCTTAGTATTTCTTATATGAGAAGTACCAAATTAAATTCTTTCAAGAATTATGTTCAGATGAAAGTGAAAAGCAGATAAAAATAAATAGCTTAGGCATGCTGTTTGCCAAAGATGTAAAAAGGTACAAAAAGCAAATATGAGACTTCATCACGGCAGGGCCATGGAGAACACAGTGACAGGGATACAGTCTTTCAGTTTTGGTGGTTTGGTTGGTTTGTTTTGGTTTTAGGGGTTTGTGTGTTTGTTTTTTTCTCAGAAGGAATCTACATGGCAGGCCATTAAAGGCTGTACACCTGCAGGCACTCCCTTTTTTTCCCCTGCCCCTCCTTCTTGAGCATCCCTGCCTGGCCCCCAGCAGAAATCAAGTATGGTGAGTGCAACAGTAACAAGGCAAAAAGCACAGCAAACCTCCAGAGCAGGACACCATTTGAGGAAAAGGAGACTTGTCTCAAAGCCTGTAGCTCAAAGAAGCACGTTTAAGCTACTCTTGTTAGCTTTTGCTAACAAAAGGTGCCCCTCTCTCTGCTCACCACTTAATCTGTCCCCATTCTTGCACAAATCCATTTGCTACAGCTGCACAGGGACCAGATCTGGGAAACTATGTAGGTTAAAGATAACCCAGCAAAAATACCAATACATAAATCAATTTTTCAAAATTGGATCACTCCCCCATTAGATCCCACTTGGCCGTGCTACCATTGGTATCAACACAGAAGGAGAAGGCCACAAGCAGAGGCAAGGCTGCTCCTCCAAGATGGAAGGGCTGGTCAACCAACAGCCTTGGTTGTTCTCTATTAGGTCATCTGAGATCAGTAAAAAGAAGATGCCAGAAAGCCAAACCAGGCACACACCACACCATGCCCAACAGACCTCTGGACAGGAGCACTGAAGTGGTCGTGGCAGCTTCTTCCCACTTCTCCGGAAAAGGTGCTTTGATGATGGGGAACTTTCATACACATTGGCGCTCCGAGGGCTGGAAGATGGGCAGCTTCCCCTGCTGCAAAAAGCAAACGGTGACTCTGCTTCTCCAACAGCAGCAGAGAGAGAAGAAAGCGTTGTTTTCTCCATAAAAAGGATCTTAATGTTGAGTAAGTTGACTCAACTCAGTAAGTGAAGTCACCTGTCAGTGTTTGCTGACAAAAAGAGTTAGGGTGATCTAAAAGTGGCTACGGTTGAGAAGTCAGTGAGCAAAGTAAAGTCAAAAATTCAACAGTTTCTTTATTTAAAAGACCACTAACAAAGATATCTTAGAGAGGGAGAGGACTTAAAGATTTAAAGGACCTGTCTTTGCATTAGCTTTTGCTTTTCTTAAGAAAGTTACTTTGAAAATGATCATTTAAATGTTGAGGTGCTCTGCTTCACTGCACCCATCTGTATGGCATCTAACTACCAATCCAATTCCACTGTAAACAAAAGTAGTTTAAAAAAAGAAAAACACAAAGAAAAAAACCACACTTTCTCCTTTTTATTATTAATAGAGAAGGCCAAGGTTTTTTTCTTTTAAAAAAAGGCACTAAAATGGAAGCCAAACCAATGGCTTTAAATGCTAATTTTCATAATGACACCAGAATTATCCAAATGTCACCACGTATTTCTCACAGATTCTGTTAATAACAGCTGGAGATCACAGTCTAAGAGATGCTGTGCACAGGCCTACGAACAGGCTGAAAACTTATCAATTCAGGAACAAATTTACAGCAAAAAGCACACCAACGTGAATGTAAAAAGGTTTTATTTCATGTATTTCAGAGTAATTGCTAGAAACAAATCTCAACCAACCAACTGCATATCTCATTTCTGTGTTCGCATTCACTGTCCTCAAACAACTTGCAACCTATTTTGCATGTTGAGCAGTTTAATGGCTTTCCTGAACAGACTTCCCATGAAGTGGCATGCAGCACAGAAGAAATGTCAAAGTGCACTGAAGATCTTGTTCAGATTAAAGTTCTGAAAAGACACCCAGCCATGCTGATAACAGGTGGGGAAAAAAAAAAAAGGAATCTGTACTTTCAGTGTTTAGAATAATGGCTGATATTGTCTCATACAAAAGACATGTCATAAGTGAGAACGATGATCAATCTACACCCAGAGCAGGTGTCTGCATCATCTTCTATACAAATATGGCACCACCTTTGTAATACTATAGTGAAAAGACATTTAACCACAGGTATAAAGATGACAAGACAGGGAGAGCTTGTCTATGTGGGACAGTCACATGGCAGGCATGTACAAGCGCAACTTCTCACAAGCATATCCTTAAAATGAGAATTTGACATGGTCTGATATTTTCCAGCAGCCATACCATTACAGTAGTGTAGAAGGTCCTCAATTACACTCATAAGAGATAAAATGTGTATTAGTTACTACATATTAAAACTCCTCTGTGGGTTTTATATAAAATATATTATTTATGCATCTATTTTTGCCTGAAGGATAGTTTGGATTTTTTTCATTATCACTTCAGCTGAAACTTTGAAGATGCAGTCAAACTGTACATGGCTGGAAGGGGAAGAAGCAATTACTTCAGGGAAAATGAAAAAGCCAAAAGTAAATCTTGCTCTCTGTCAGCATGATGGAAGAGGGTCAACAGGAGGGCACAAGAGGCTCTGCTCCATCTCCATGTTCTCTGGCCTCTGGGAGTCCACGAGGTCTCACTGCACTTAAGGCAGTAGCTTAACTAGAATAATAAGCTGAGGAAACCAGGAAGTTACAGTGCTCTTGAATTTAATCCTGTAAGGCAGCCCTTCTGCTTAACACCAAGTGGCCTCGCTCCTTGCAGCAGCACCCAGGAGGCTGAGTGCTGCCACCTCCTCCCAGCAGGTACAGAGCAGGAGGGTGCTGGGGAGAAGCAGGCCAGGAGCTATCTTCAGTCTCCTGCTATTTTCAAGGACAACGACCTCCTGCTAAATCCAGCCAGCCCAAGCCAGATAAGGGAGGTGCTCTGAGACATTCTGTCCTGCTGCCTGCCATTATGACCACTTGTCCATTCCCTTGTGGCTGAGAAGGAAAGCTTCCTGGCATGCTGGGTCCTACCCCTGCTATGCCAGGTGGGTAGGGAGCTGCTGGCCTCCCCTCCCTTCTGGTGCCCTGGCACTTCTCCCTGCAGCCACAGTGCTTTGGACCTGCTCCCACCACTCGTGCCCGGACAGCCCAGCTCCTACAAGCAGCTTTCACTGTTCTGTAAAACCTAACAGTATGGTTCTTCACATGCATAAAATTGCTCAAATGCATCTGTCCATGGGACCAGAGTCATATGCTATAGTTTTGAACTGCCAAAAAAAAAAAAAAAAAAAAAAAAAAAAAAAGTTTTGAGAGTTTAGAAAAAC